>VZTB01005684.1:0-47061 GCA_013397245.1 Thryothorus ludovicianus | reverse complement strand
AACCAAAGGTTGTAAAGTCAGCCTTTGTTGGCAATAACCCCACCTTGACCAGCCCTCCCACTCTCCTCCCAGTCCCCCATCAGTCCCCCAGGAAGCCACCCCAGAAAGGCACCAGGAATGACCCTCCCAGGGCATGTGGAGTGCTCAAGGCTGTGTTGGGACAGATGGGTGCAGGGCTCCTTACACAAAGCCAAGTTCACAACTGGGCTTCAGGCAGACATTAGCAAAAGGTGACTTAATTTCCACACTGAAATCGAATGCAAAGGGGGAACCCCAACCCCCGGCCCCCTGTCCCCAGCTCTGAGTAATTTTGCAGCTTAGGAATATTTCACATTCTTCTCTCACCATAATGTGAAGGCCAGGTATAACTTACTGATTAATGGGGGCCATGGAGTGCAATAAATGCAGCTTTAAAGGAAATTCATTTTGCAGCAGGCACAATCAGTCTTTCAGAACCCCACTCCCTGTATACATTGGGTATTTTTTGCCTGCAAATTTAAGAGTGCCCGAGGGAATTAGGCACCCAGGTCCCATCCAGAGTCTGTGGGGTTTGGCTGTTTGGTTCCTAGAAATGCTTCTATAACNGATCCATAACATAATCCCTCCTCTTGAATTTTGTTAACTGCCCCCCACTACGTGGGGGCTGATTCTGTCCCCCAGTGAAAGTCCTTCTACCTGGGCACCTTTAGGTGGCATTTAGCCCCCAGCTCCCTGTGTAGGCATTTGGAATGAGACACTTAAACATCTTCCCAGAGTGGCAGCTTCAGCTCAGCAGCTCAGGAATTTGGGAGGCTGCTCCCAAATAAGAAGCTCGTGCAGCCAGATGCCACCTCAGGCCAGCTGAGTGTCACCACAAAGCAGCAAGGCAAAGCCTGCAGACTGGAGGCACTGGAGCATCCCCACCCAGGCTCTGCAAATGCCAGGGAAGCTGGTAGAATAATGGGCCCATTTATTCCCCCAGGGGGGGAAATGTCAGAAAACACTGAAATGAGAAAAAAATTGCCTCTTTGTTCTGCAAATGGTCGTCATTGTGAGAAAGTTTATCCACCCTCTGGGAATTCATTCAGCATCATCAAAGAGAGGCTTTACAGAAGTGATTTCTTATTTACCCACAGTAATTTTACTAAATAATTTCTTTACTGGAAGGAAGGTGAAGTGGAGTTACCCACTGAGGGATGCTGTCTCTGCTCTGCAGAGGTGCAAAGGCACATCGTAGGGGAAGTCTGCTGCTATTCAGAAGTGATTTAAGCCACCGTGAAATGCTGTGGGAGCTCCCTTAGCCATGGGAATGCACTCACAAGCTGTTCAATGGAGTGTTTCCACAGATTTTTCCACCCTTCCCATGAAAGGGTGGTTAGTAAGATGTTTGTGTATACAGGACTTAACAACTTGAAAATGCACTGGCCAGTGGGAGGCCTCAGGGACAGCACGGAACAGCCACGTGTTTTTAGGGGGATGTTTTATTTATGGTATTCATGGCTGTTGCCATTACAGGCCCTGCTAAGATCAGACCTTGCTGTGCATATATATTCACTGAGGAAATAACTCTGGCCCCAAAAACCTTACACTGCACACCTCAAACAGACATGTTCTCATGGAAAGCATTTTCCTGCTCCAACAAATTGTTGGTTACTGGTTTATGTAAAAAAAACCTCTTGTCTTTTTGCCAGATTCATACCTTCACACTTAGAAAAATTATTACATCGAATCCAACCAAGTAAGAAAATAGATGTTTTTTCAGCCTTCTTGGAGATTTTAATATTTTTAAGTTTTGACACTGCATTATAGCCAAGTTTTGGTCAAACCACAACCCCACTTCTTACAGAAGAGCTTCTGGGAAAACCAAAGGTTGTAAAGTCAGCCTTTGTTGGCAATAACCCCACCTTGACCAGCCCTCCCACTCTCCTCCCAGTCCCCCATCAGTCCCCCAGGAAGCCACCCCAGAAAGGCACCAGGAATGACCCTCCCAGGGCATGTGGAGTGCTCAAGGCTGTGTTGGGACAGATGGGTGCAGGGCTCCTTACACAAAGCCAAGTTCACAACTGGGCTTCAGGCAGACATTAGCAAAAGGTGACTTAATTTCCACACTGAAATCGAATGCAAAGGGGGAACCCCAACCCCCGGCCCCCTGCCCCCAGCCCTGAGTAATTTTGCAGCTTAGGAATATTTCACATTCTTCTCTCACCATAATGTGAAGGCCAGGTATAACTTACTGATTAATGGGGGCCATGGAGTGCAATAAATGCAGCTTTAAAGGAAATTCATTTTGCAGCAGGCACAATCAGTCTTTCAGAACCCCACTCCCTGTATACATTGGGTATTTTTTGCCTGCAAATTTAAGAGTGCCCGAGGGAATTAGGCACCCAGGTCCCATCCAGAGTCTGTGGGGTTTGGCTGTTTGGTTCCTAGAAATGCTTCTATAACCCTCAGCCCCTGGGTGTGTGTCCCTGGCTGCTCTCTCATTTTGGGCTCTTGCATAGGCATGCTCCCTAAAACACTAATAAAAACTTTTCACTTGTGTTTTTTTGATTTTTTACTATGTTTTACTAGTGGAGGGTTGACCTGGGGTCCCACAAGTACCAGCTGTGGCTGGCTGGAACTCCCCAGAGCATCTTCACCTGTGGCCAAAACAAACCAAAATTGGGAAGGGAAGCACTGCTGCTGAGGAGCACCAGCACACTTGTTAGTGAAAGGTATTTTAGTGCTTGGGGAAGCAACTGATAGAACTTGTCTTGTGGTTCATGAGAGGAAAAAGAGACTTATTATATAAGAGATGAGAAATGTCAAAAGAGGAGCAGAAACTGTACACTATAAATATTCACTGAGAGTCACACAGCCAAAATTGTGCCCCCAAGCCGCTCGGATGAATTAATCAACACCTCCAAGTTTACAAAGGTCCTGTGAGCTTTTCAGGTGAGTATTGCACATGTAGGGGAAACCAGACCAGTGCTGATCACCCAACCCTGGGTGCTCACAGCATTGGGGGGCATCTGTGCACCTCACATGGTTTTATGTACCAGGGAATTCCATTGTTCTTACTCCTTGGTGAACTAGAATCACAGAATCATTTAGGTTGGAAAATCTCTCTAAGATTCTTTAGTTCAGCCATCCCCCCAGCACTATCCCATGTCCTCCGTTGCCACATCCACAGGGTTTTAAAATCCCTTCAGGGATGGTGACTCCATCACTGCCCTGGACAGCCCATTCCAATGCTTTACAGCCTTTTCAGTGAAGAAATTTTCCCTAATATCTGAACAAAATCCCCCCATTGCCTAGCCTGAGGCTGTTCCCTCTCCTCCTGTCCCTGTTCCCTGGGAGCAGAGCCCGACCCCCCCGGCTGTCCCCTCCTGTCAGGAGCTGTGCAGAGCCAAAAGGGCCCCCCTGAGCCTCCTTTGCTCCAGACTGAGCCCCTTCCCAGCTCCCTCAGCTGCTCCTGGGGCTCCAGACCCTTCCCCAGCTCTATTCCCTTCCCTGGACACTCTCCAGTCCTTCTGGAGAAATGACTTTTCTGTAGTAAGGGGCCAAAACTGACCCCAAGATCCAAGGTGCAGCCCAGGTAGGAGGTTTTAAAGAAGAGCTAGGGGGATGAAAGAAACCCAGACATCACCTTTAAATGCTGCACTGGGAGCTGCTGGTCGCTGAGCTCTTGGGCAGGGAGGTTCCTCAGGCAAGTGTCAGGTCCCTGCCTGTCTTGAAAGAAGCCTCCTGCATGAAACTCCTGCCTTTGAAAGCCGGGGCGCTGTTCTGGGCAGTAATCCTCTCCTTTCCTCAGCAGCACAGGTGCCACAGACACAGCCAGGCCGAGCACTGAAAGCACAGCACTCGTCCGGCCTTCGGGATCTCCTCACAGGGGCCTGCCCTGGGTCCCTGCTGAATTGTGTCCCCATTCATCTATTTAGATCAGAAATAAATGTTGCACCTTTAAAACTGGATCTGAGAGTGCAGGGGGGAGAAGGAGAAGCGGTGGAATGTCTGAGGTGGTTGTTTTCAAAACATAAAGATCAGAGTTTTCAGCAAGCCTTCACACACGGCCTGTGCTGTCTGCAGTGTGGACAGTGAGAGAGCTCTCCTTTGCTCTTTGTCAGTTTTTGTCTGGCTGAGACAGAGAAGTTCTCTGGACTGTGTTTTTTTTTCCTTTTCTTGGCACTGTTTGACCCTGCTCTGGTTAAACACCCAAAGGGCCCCAGGAGCTCCCACCTGTGTCCCACCGGGCCTGGCCTGGGCCCGGCCTTTCCCAGCCCTGAGGGACCGACAGCAACTGAGCCGAGCTCCAGCCCCGGGAGAGACTTTCTGAATTTGGCATCTCTGTGGGACACACTGAGGGTTTGCTGTTCAGTGTTATTCACTTGTTGTGCTGGGGAGTGCTTTGCCTGTTGAATAGAAAAGTTTTTTCTACTTCTCTCTGGGGAAACCTTTTTTTCTGAACCAGTTGGGGGAGGGTCCATTTGGGTTTGCTTTTTAGAGAGACCCAGAGGATTTTTTTTCAGAGGTTTCTTCCCAAATTTGCCCTAAACCAGGACAAGGCCCCAGCTGAACGTACAAAACCTCTCAAGACTGGGCTCACTCTGACAGGTTTGAATCATTGATATGTGGGAGAAGCAGCATCTATTTAGTGAGATGAATCCACCCCGTGCTCCCTTCTGACAAACAGGAGTGCTGGGGTCGTGTTTGGAAGCAGCATCCTGGCCCCTGGTTAGCTGTGGGTCTGTCCTCCTCAGGCTGCAGAGCAGCACTGCTAGTTCAGTTCTTCTGTAGCAAACTGGCACTTACTAAAACCTGGTTCCACGCTGTATAATTTCTATGGCTTTTATTAATGCAGACAGTATAGGCTCCATAAAGAAGAAAAATTACTAGTGGAAGATAAAACTAAAATACTAGTTGCATTACAATCACATTCTAGTGCTGCAATAAATTGCATGAAGCCAATAAAGCAAAACTAACTGAAGATATTTGACACAAACCAAAAATGAAATGAGAGTCATTATGCAGTCTGCTACAGGGACCTGCCTTGATGTAGTTAAAGCAATAAACTACCTGGGAGTAATCTTTACTTATTTTAAATTGCATATTCCAATTGCAAAGCTGTTTCTGGCATTTCTGCCACACTTACTTTACTCTGCTCAGAAAAAGAATTACATGTCTGGATAAGTCATGTCCTATTAAATGTGCATCAAATCTGCAGCACTCATAAGTCACTTGAGTCATAATATTGTTTATTCTTACATTAGTCATTATTTTCTGTCATAAATTAGCTATTCTCCAGAATAGTGGAAATGAGATGGAGCCAAGGTTGCAATTATTTCTTACATCCATGTTGGCACACGGAATAGATTAGGTGGTTATCTCTACAGAGGAATTATCATCATCGGGCCATGGGTCAATTATAACAAATGTATTCATGCCATTAGCCCCCAGGTATCTTCAATAATAAGAGTTTGCATTCCTTTCCCTCCCTAATTATTCTTGTCCATGGTCTGGCTGACCCACACATGTGTCAAAATAAGCAGCAGCAGCACCTTTTGCAATATTCAAGGTTAAACCCTCCCAGCCATCATTTCCTGCCAGCCCCCTCTAATCCTCCCTGCCCACGGGATATTTGCATGCAAATACTGTGCACGGTGTGTCTTTGCCATGCAACCAGTCCTGCTGCTAATTAATTGTCTGTTGTGCTGCCTTTTTGAGCAGAGGGAGCAGCCCTCCCCACCTGCTGCCAGAGAGGGAGGGGATGTGATTCCACAGCCTTCCAGCCACCCCAGTGCCAGTCTGGCTGAGCCGGTGCTGGAATTTCCCTGTCCTCGAGCTTTTGTGTGGCTCAGAGCAGGACCAGGTCACATCCCCGTCCTGGACCTGCCTGCTCAGGGCCCTGGAAACACACCCAGATGGAGCACTTTTGGTTGGGATGCATTAAGTCTTGTTTGTACACAAACCCCTTTTAGTTAAAATGGAGTGTTTTGCCCCAAAGGGAGCAGGCCATTATAGCAGTGAATGGTGCTTTATAAGACAGCTCGTTCCCTCAGGGAAGAGGCAATCAGTTGCCCCAGCTGAAGACACATTCATGCTTGAATTAAAAACCTTCAATAGCTGTTTTTCCAAATTGCCTCTCATACAGAGCGAGATTCCAAGCTTAAAACAAAAAAAAAAAAAAAAAAAAAAAAAAAAAAAAAAAAAAAGAGAGAGAGAGAAAATCAGCCGACTTGCACATCAGTTTGTTCCCTTAATAACACACATATCCCCCCTGGGAATCTGTGTCTGTGGAAAACTAGAGCTCTGCTTCATCAAGGCTTCGGGTGCCCTTCACCCAACGTGGGACCAACTGTGCAGGGAAGAAGCGGGGCTGCATCAGACCCATTGGCAGCCTGTGCCAGGATCGAGTGGAAAGGCTCTTTACAGACACATAGACTGGTTTGGGTTCAAAGGGACCTGAAAAACCATCTCATTCCACCCCCTGCCATGCACAGGGACAGCTCCCTCCATCCCTGGGTGCTCCAAGCCCCATCCAGCCTGGCCTTGGACACTGCCAGGGGTCCAGGGGCAGCCACAGCTGCTCCATGCCAGTGCCTCAGCTCACCTTGCTCTCATCTGGGCTATTTCTGCTCCACCACACCCAGGCTAAGGGGGGATGAACAGGTGACTGTTCCATGTACTGCTCCCTCCGATTTTCAGCATGATGGGAAGCACCAGAAGTCTGTATAATCTCATTTTGGACACTGACTGAGAGCAGGTAAATCCAGGGCAAGCTCATATGGACAGATTCCATGTGGGATTCCCTGCACAGTCTCTCCACATCTGGTGATCCACAACTTCCCACCTCCAGAGACACAGATAATGCCATCACATTTAACAGCTGTCAACAGATTTTTGTCCCACGGGTTCAGACTGTAGCTGGATGAAGCTGTGTCACCATTTTGTGTCCAAGGTGTTGTGTGACAGCAGTTTCAGCTCAGCAGCAAGCAGGGTAAAGCAACCTCTCCACTGGGACTCTGGCCCTGCTTTGGCTGGTGGATCCATGTCCATGGAAAAGACTGAGAGGGACACAAGCAATCTATGCAAATGATAAAGATAATTTTTTTAGTGTTTTAGAAATAAAACAACTTTCAGGCATTGAAATAACACCATGAGCCCATTTCCCAAGCACATACCTTGCCCCTCCTTCTATGGAGCCTGCCCTTGCCAGACTCAGACTTGGTGCTCACTGCATTCCTTTCCTTAGCCCTCAGTATAAATAAAACATAATAAAAAATGACAAAACACCTAGAAAATACCTTCTCTAGTGCCTTATAGAAAGGAATTTAATGTCCTCTTTATGCAGCTTTGTTTGGCTTGGTGGGAATTCTGAGCCACCCTTGTTCCCACTGAAGCCAGTGGCAGGACATGAAGCAGCTCCTCCAGAAAGGCCCTGGCAGAGCTGGCTAGCACACCTCATGAGCTGAGGAGAGCCAAAAAGAAAGATAGGAAACCCAAGAGAATTTAGTATAAGAAAAACACTGCTTTTCACAAGCACTCTACTTGCCTTTGAGAGGGTTTGCTGATTTACATGTCATTGCCATACAAGCACAGCTATCCACAGACATTGAAGGGGGAGGTGGGGTTCTGGGTTTGGAAAGTGCCACATTTTCTGCATTTACACAATATTTCCAAACTTTCTGAACATGAGGTCTCTGTTCCAAGGCTGGGGCTTGTTTTACCTGGCCGTGCCCAGCCCATGCTGTGCCAGGCCTTACGGCTGCAGCTGCACTTGGAGCCGCTGAAGGCTGAAACTGCCTCAGCTCCTGGTAAATCAGTGACTGCTTGTGTTATGAAAACATTTGCAGGCACACAGCTATTCACCCCACCTGAAGGTGTCTCATAAGGTGGGTGAGAGCTGTGGGTGCACTGCCCAGCCTGTCAGGACACTCAAAGCCCCTCTTTGCTGCAGCACATCCTGGCACCAGCCGCCACCCTCCCTGGGAAGCAAGTGGGGCTGGAGGTTTTGCTTTGTGTTTGCAGAGTAAATAAGAGCCAGAAATGTGCAATTCCACTTCAGTGCAGAATCAAGAGGTCTCATCTTGTGACTGAAGCATTAACAGTGCTGAGCACAGATGCCCTCCTATTCACCTTTAAAGTCTGCATCCTTTCTGTGCTTCCCATGCGTCCTTTGCCTTCACCTCCAGGATGTCTGTCTTGCTTTTGAAATATCACTGCTCTCCTACTGTTAAAGTATGTGGAAGGATGAATCTTTTATCTCCCTTTTCTATTTGGGAGGTTGATTCTGGGTTCATTGGTGAGTTTTAAGATGTTACAAAAGCATCTGCCTGGTGGGATTTAAAGATGACAACCCTCCAGTGTTATTTCAATGCAGGTAATGGCAAGTAGATCCCCCTGCTTTCTTTACACACTGTTAGGAGGAAAAGCCTGTCTGGAATAAGGATGTAGAGATAAGAAGAGATTAGAGATTCAAGCTGAAGGCAGCTTGCTTGCATGGAGAGCACAGGGAGCAGTGCAGCTGAGCCCAGCTCTGCCCTTGTGGCAGCCCTTCCACAAATGATTCTCCAGAGCAGCTGTGGATGCACCTCCTGGCTTTCAAGGATGTTCCCTCCAGCAGGAAGGCTTCCTGCAGCCCCCCAGACTGAGCCCAGGCTGCAAATCCTGGCCTGAGCTCCATAAGAACATGAGGAGAACTGTTTCTGCTCACGGAGACAGGTCCACCCCAGCCAGGCACAGTTTGGGCTGCAGGCTCCAGGACAGCTGTAAACCATCCCATGGACCTTCCCACTGGAAAAACATGGAGTTGGATTGAACTGAAATTGCTCAAAGAAAGCTGGAGAGATTTCCATGGCATTTCACCCATATAAAAAAGGACTTGTAACAAAATCAATGATTCCAGTGTTGTTGCCAATGTGCACTGTTGTTTTACAGGTAATTTGGGTGTAAATTTTTCAGTTTTACCAGGTTGCTTGGCATAACTCAAGAGCTCTGCAGGTCTGAAGCACCAGCCTGACTCAAGCTGCTCAGCTCACTCCTGAGAGCCTGCCCACAGCCACAGCTGAGAGCATCCCCTGCCATCCCCTGCTTTATTCTCTTCTGCTTTGCTTCACAAACACTGAGGAGAGCTCCAACTTCATACGAAGTTGAAGTAATCTAATTTTCTGGATCAAAGTGTCTCCTGTTTTTTTTGCAATGAAGCAATTTGACACTTTTGGTAATGCAAACATTCCCAACTCTAATTAGAGGGACAGCTGTTCTCAGTATCTCCAGAAAACTCTTCCAGATTACCACAAGAACTTGGCCAAAATCACAGGACACCAGAGGATGGGAATATTTCCTTCCAGCAAGGCACTTTTGTCTGCTCCAGTTCCCCATCCCCCTGCTCCATACTGACAGAGGAGCTAGAGAAATGCCTGGGTTTTGTGGTTGCCAAAGCCAGCAGTGAGGCCATTGGGCAGTGCTGGTGCAGGCTGAGGACCAGCACTGAGCAGGTCAGTTCCTTCAGCCTCTGCAGAAGATGAGCAGGGACCCAGGCCTAGGATCCAGCAGGACAAGAAGCAGATCCAGAGAAGGGAAAGTGAGGCTGGCTGCCTTTGTGCCATGATGTTCTGGAACTGCTTGGGAGGTGTCTGAGGTGTCCCTGCTGGGCTGGGGCCATGTGCCAGGACAGGGTTTGGTGTGGGTCAGTTCTCATCACTCCGGAGCAGGAGGGAGCAGAGCCTGAGCTCAGCCTTGGGCAGGAGGGAGATTAAGGGACCCAGTTGTGCCAAGACATGGAGCTGTGAGCCCAACATTAGAGACAGACAGGTTTGGCTCCACTTTCCATGGGCTGGTCAGGGACCAGCAAGCTGCAATCCTGTCTCAATTCCCTCATGGAAGTCGGGGTGACAACAGCAGATTTGTGGGAGCTGCTGTGGCGAGTGCTTGGTGGGGCTATGTTCAGGTTGTGTCTGTATTATAGAGGCTGGGGAGATGAGCAAAGCTCCATCCTGACACTGCAACCCAGGAAAAGATGCTGTATCCAAGAGCTGGCCAGAAAAGGGCTGGATCCAAGCCGCAGGAACCGGGGGCCCTTGCTCGCGCCTGCGGTGCCGAAAAGCAATTTATTCATTTTGTCTCCTGAACAAGTATTAAGATGAATATCAAAACATAATTGTCTCAACAATCTTTGGGCT
This sequence comes from Thryothorus ludovicianus, assembly GCA_013397245.1. NCBI lineage: Eukaryota > Metazoa > Chordata > Aves > Passeriformes > Certhiidae > Thryothorus > Thryothorus ludovicianus. Next base: position 36,922 of record VZTB01005684.1, on the reverse strand, counting down.
TCTACTTATCAGCTGATGATAAGGCTATAGAGGATACATTCATTTGTCTGCAGATCTCTGTAATCCTATTAAGTTTAGAGTGATAACTGTTAAACTGTACATATACACAGCCGTGCACACATTTGTTGAGGAAAGTATTTAACACACACATACACAGACATGCACTCAGTATAATTCCCTGCTGCACAACCAGGCACAGGCTCTGTGTGGACAACCTTCCTCGATTAGCCATGGGTACATCAGGGTCAAAGACCCCTCCTAGCAAAACATCAAGAATGTTGCTGGAGCTAAACCGAGCACAAAGAAACATTTCCCCTTGCATTTTATTCTGAATTTCCTTCTGAGAAGAGGGAATTTTCCTCAGGTGTTTCATACCTGGAATCTGTGAGACCAGGCTAGGACAGAGTTGCCCTCACCTGATGCTGAAATCTACCACTGGTGCCTCCATCAACACTGCCCACGGGACTGCAGCACCCCGGGACAAATCCACGAGGAACCGGAGGTTTCTCCCCTCTTCTAGGCTGTATCTAAATCAGGAGAGCCCATTTGGGAAAAAACACAGAGATTTTCACCCACCAAAAATAAATGTCCTCTGCTTCAATAGCAAAGGAAGAGCAAGGCTGATGCTTTCAGCCCTAAACCTGGCAGGGATGCAGGCTGGCTTTTGCTCCAAAAGCTGGACTTGAGTAGCTGCTGGAGATCTGTGGGACAGGACAGGCTGACAGTCTGTGGTGTGGGACAGAATGACAGATCTGTGGTACGGGACAGACTGACAGCCTGTGGTGTAGGACAGGCTGACAGTTTGTGGTGTAGGACAGACTGACAGTCTGTGGTGCAGGACAGACTGACAGTCTGTGGTGTAGGACAGACTGACAGTCTGTGGTGCAGGACGGGCTGACAGATCTGTGGGACAGGACAGAGTGACAGTCTGTGGTGCAGGATAGACTGACAGTCTCTGGTATAGGACAGACCGACAGTCTGTGGTGCAGGATAGACTGACAGATCTGTGGTGTAGGACAGATTGACAGTCTGTGGTGCAGGACAGGCTGACAGATCTGTGGTACAGGACAGGGTGACAGTCTGTAGTGTAGGACAGGCTGACAGTCTGTGGTATAGGACAGATCAACAGTCTGTGGTGCAGGATAGACTNTTTCAGCCCTAAACCTGGCAGGGATGCAGGCTGGCTTTTGCTCCAAAAGCTGGACTTGAGTAGCTGCTGGAGATCTGTGGGACAGGACAGGCTGACAGTCTGTGGTGTGGGACAGAATGACAGATCTGTGGTACGGGACAGACTGACAGCCTGTGGTGTAGGACAGGCTGACAGTTTGTGGTGTAGGACAGACTGACAGTCTGTGGTGCAGGACAGACTGACAGTCTGTGGTGTAGGACAGACTGACAGTCTGTGGTGCAGGACGGGCTGACAGATCTGTGGTACAGGACAGAGTGACAGTCTGTGGTGCAGGATAGACTGACAGTCTCTGGTATAGGACAGACCGACAGTCTGTGGTGCAGGATAGACTGACAGATCTGTGGTGTAGGACAGATTGACAGTCTGTGGTGCAGGACAGGCTGACAGATCTGTGGTACAGGACAGGGNACAGAGATTTTCACCCACCAAAAATAAATGTCCTCTGCTTCAATAGCAAAGGAAGAGCAAGGCTGATGCTTTCAGCCCTAAACCTGGCAGGGATGCAGGCTGGCTTTTGCTCCAAAAGCTGGACTTGAGTAGCTGCTGGAGATCTGTGAGACAGGACAGGCTGACAGTCTGTGGTGTGGGACAGAATGACAGATCTGTGGTACGGGACAGACTGACAGTCTGTGGTGCAGTGTGTGGCCCGGCGGAATGTGACACTTGCCCACAGGGACAGGGACATGACCCCACTGGGACTCAGCCCTGGCTGGCTCCAGGGCTCAGGCAGTGACCTGGCCGTGCTGTGGGATTGTCTGATGTGTCCAGAGCTGACACACCACTGCCTCACCGCCCTGCTGAGCTCTCCTGACACTGGAAACAACCCCCAGCCCATGGAACAGTTTCTGCTCAGTGCCTCTGTGTCCTGGGAATTCACATGGCACCAACCCACCACCCCTGCCCTGCCCTCCTGGGGAGGCACAGCCACAGCCAGGTCCACCCCCTGCCCCTTCTTTGTGCTTATTCTGGAGTATCCTCACACTGCAGGCACCCAACATGCCCACAATACCCACCACAGACCATTTTATGCACATTGCCTCCTTAAATTACTCTGAATTCATTCTCAACAGTTTTTCCAGATCCCTTCTAGCATTAAAAACACCATTTTCAAAACAAGGGTATCACAGCCAACAAGCTGGGAATAAGGACTCACATCCTGAGTTTCTCCCTCCAAAGCCTTGGCTGCTGCCTGCTGAAGGAACTGGAAAAGCCTTGGGAGACCACCCAGCCAGCACATGTGCCACTCCTGGAGCCTCTCTCTTAGTTTCCAGGCTTGAAATGGGATTCCAGCTGGGCACTTTTCATAGAATCCCAGAATGGTTTGGGTGGGATCTGTAAAGGCCATCCAGTCCAGCCTCTACAGTGAGCAGGGGCACGAACCAGCCCAGACTGCTCTGAGCCCCACCCAGCCTGACCTGGAATGTGCCCAGGGATGGGGCACACACTGCCTCTCTGGGCAACCTGGGCCAGTGTTTCACCACCCTCCTGATAAAACAAATGCCAATGGCTTCCCATTTTTAACTCTCTTCTGCCCCACATGTGCACAAATATCTGCTGTGCTGTGGCAGCTGGACCTTGCCTTAGGGCCAGGAGCATCAGGAGCAGATGGTGTGGGACACACTGATTTTGGACATCAGTAAACCTGGTTGTACTGTACTTACATCACCAGTAAGCCTTCACCCTGCCCTGAGGGGGGAAGAGTTCCTGGGACATATTTCCTTCTTAATCCAAGCTGAGAGGCACACAGGCACACAGAAGGAGTTGTAATTTATTGTGGCTGGGGTAAGTGGCACTGTCAGGAGGCAGCCAGGAGAGGAGCAGAGGCTTCTGCCTGACTCTTGTTAAACACTGAGCTGAAATGCAAAGTGATGGGAAAATATCAGGAAAATAAGGCAGGAAGTAGCATCAGATATATTGATAATTTGGGAAAATCACTCCTATGGACCTTCTTTGATTACGTTATCTGTTCAGTCTTCCTTACTAAGTGCTGCTATCACACAAGCATAATAAAACAAGAATATATAAATGGAAGGAATTAAGAGCCATCCTATTGGGACCAATTTAATCTTTGCTTCATTTAAAAGGAGAACATGGCTCCCTTATCTAATGTACATAAAATTGCTCTTTATTCCCCAGGTTTACATAGAGATGACAGATCCATATAAATATGGCTCTGCTTCTTTTCCCCATTCTGTTGTGAGAAGAGCAACCTTCCACCACATCTCTTCTATGCTCTGGACACTCGAAGAAGAGTCTCCCTCCTGCCCTATGGTGTTTCTGTGAGAGGAGAATGAGGATATGGCAGCATCCTTTGGAAAACACAAGCTCTAGCAGTGGATGTTTGAAGGGAAAAAGCAATGAGACCAGGTAGCTCTTGCTCAGAGGCACTGGTGGTGCTGGTGGGAATGGGCTGAAACCCAGCCAGAACAGCCCCAAGCTCCAAGGTCACCTCACTCCCATCCATCTTTGCTAGCTTTGCTTTTGGGGAGTTACAGAGCAAATCCACAGAGGTTTCTGAGCTGTACAAGACAGGCAGGAAACCACAAAGTCTCCTGTGAACTCTCATATTCAGGCCACTCAGAGGGTAGAGGAAACACATTATTACTGGGGAATTACCAAAAGCAAAGAGGCCTGGGCCAGGACAAGGGTCCTGCTGAGCTGCCAGGTGAGAGAAGCCCAGGAAAGGCTGAACCATGGTCCCATGGTTGGGAGAAGATTTAGAGCAATCACCAGAAGCCATTTCTGTCTTCTCTGATTTGAGAGAAGAAGTTAAAACTCAGTTATCATCAGAGAACAGACTTTCACACACCCAAAGATACAGACTGAAGCTGAAATGTGGATCTCAGTCAAGCCCAGTGTTCCTGCCAAACTTCTCACTGGTCCTGTTACCATCACAGAACAGGTCCTGAGTCACAGTGGGTTCACATCCCTGCCCAGATGAAATTATGGCCTTTTCTACAGGACACATTCAGAAATGTGCACTACTTCCTCTCTTCCTCACCTCTGAGCTGGGAAAAAAAGAGGTATTTGTGCTTTCTACCATGCTAAAAGCATCAGAGGACTCCCTGCTCTTTCAAATCAGCTATCATAAGTGCAATTTCAAAGTGTTTCTCTCTGCTAATATCCAGTGGCTTTTTAAAAAGCAGCTGACAGCAGTGCTGGAATGGCTAATGCCTAATTAGCTAATGGGTAATGATGCTCCTGTGAATGAGGCTGACATTTCACTCTGTAATTATCATCTAGCTGACACCACGTCCCGCAGTGGGCAGTGGAGGGTGCCTTGGGACAAGCCTGTGGAATGGCAGGTCTGGAGTGATGCTCCCAGGCTGCCCTCTGGGCCATGTGTCCCCTGTGCTGCCACCCCAGCTGGGGCAGCACAGGCCATGGCTTTGGCATGGCTGCTGTTCCCCACACACAGCCTCATTTTCCACCCCCAGGTTTATATATCTGAGCTGAAAAGGAGGAATTTGGCTGGATGTTCCAGCTGCCAGGCAGCCTGTGAGCAGCTCTGCCCTGTTCACAGGTCTGTGTCTCCATCCAGGAGGCATTGGAGGAGCTGGAGAAATCCCTCTCTGCTTTTCTGGGACTCATCATGAAGCCTTGAGGAATAACCATTTGGTATAACATTCTGAAGCTGAAAGCTTACATGCTATATTAACCCTAAAGTCAGAATCCTCTCTTTGAGCAGATTTGGGGTTCAGCACACTGCTAGAAATTATCTGCTTATACCAGGCTGTAGTCTCCAGATCACTGTGTCTTTTTTCCTTTACAGGAACAACTCAGTTTTGTTCCTTGGGCCACCAGAAAGTGAACACCAATTTATAGGCATTGGGTGTGGGTGGGTTAATTCCAGTGTATTTAAGTGCAAAATCAACCCCTCTGGGGTCTCTGCTTTGCTTTTCCTCAGCCCCTGCCCTACCCACCACACTGGCACACCCTCTCCAAAGACAAGCCTGCAGCTTTAGAGTCCATCCCAAAATCTCCATTGCCAACTGTAACTCTTAGGAACAAAAGTTACCAGAGGATCTGTTCAACCAAGAGCCACCACTGGGAACTTTCACCCACTGTCCTGGGGTTTTAGGGATGCCACCAGCCTTGTGCTCCCACAGTGCAGGGAGGCTGTTGGGGAGCTGCTCCTGGTGCTGAGAGAGCTCTCACATGGACATGGCACTGGAGGGTGCCTGGGAGGTTTTTCTCCTGTCAGTCTCCAAATCTATAGTTTCATGCACTGCTAGTCTCACTTTCTAGACACGCTCAGTGCTCCCAGTTAAAGGAACTTGCTGGACCTGAGTGTTTCCAGGGAGAGAAGTCACACATGAGCCCTGACACTGAAGCAGAGATGCTCCTGCACTGGGAAACTTGACCCAGCCCTTCTTCCAACAACCCTTGGCAACAAGACCAGGCACAGCCCTTGCACACCTTTGCTTTTCCACTTTCATGCTTTGGGGAAAGGTGGAAAAGTTTGCCAGTGCTGGCAAAGGCTGCTGATGTCAGAGGGTGTGTGTGAAAACAGGAGCTCCTACAATACAGCACTCAACTGGCACAATAAAAAATAGTAGCAATAAAAAAAATAATAATAATAATAAACATGGTTATTAATGAGCAGAAGGAGCCTATGGAGCCCTGGGAGACACATTAGCTGTTTGAACAAGCAGATATTTCTGTCCCTCCCTCCCTATGTAATCAACGTGTATTTATTTCTTTATTTAGCCCAATGCTCACCCTTTGAGGAGAAGATGAAAGTGTCAAGATGATCCTCTCCTTATCATGCCCCGCACAGGGGAAAGCTTTGAAGATACAATATGCAGAAACACTGGGCTCTCTGGTGACTTCTCCAGATTTAATTAGCCCAGCCTTCTGCATGGATCGTGCCTCCCCCTCCAGACAGCCCTTTCTTTCCCCCTCTCCAGCCTCAGACAAGCTTCTGGACTCACTGGCAAAATAGCAGCTGCTCAAGCCCTCCGTTTAATTTGGAGCTTGGCTCTCCAAGATGAGCTAAAAAAATTGCCACCCCAAAGATGGAGCTGCTTTTAGCATTATACACGAGCTGCAACTGCCAAGGAAAGTTTATCTTGGAGCCAATGTGAGCTCTGTTGCTCCAAGTTAAATATTTCCATTTAAAAAGTAGAATGAACTATACTGTGGGACTTCCAATTGCTTCCTGAAATATTAAGAAGGAATATCTTTAAACATTAATATTTTGTTACAGTGCTGAAGTCTTTCTAAGGGAGGGTTATTTTTTAGAGCTGTGTATTTTTCTCTGCATAATTGGAGCCTCTGATCTGTGCCTGTGCTCCCAAAAGACGCTGTACACCAGCAACCTTCCTTCCAAAGCAATCAATACAAATCCTTCTTTTTTTCTCTCCCCTGCAATTCCTGCTGGTAGGAGGCACATGCCAAGGACACCTGTGTTTGAGCCCTTGGGGTAAGTGCCCCATCATGTGCTGAACCTCAGTGACCCCATAGGGCTGCTGTCGGGTTCTCTGCTATTTTACAGAAATTCCCCAAGCTAGCAAAGTCCTTTTCCACGCCCGAGATGGGAGAAAAGAGCAGAAACTCTTCAGGTCTCGTGTTCAAGGTTGTTTATTCGCTCTTATCTAAAACATTTTCTTTCTGACCCACCGAGCTCCTTCCAGCAAGACAGTCGAAGCCTTCTCCCCCCTCAGAGGGGGTGTTTATCTTTTATACTAAAAGTTACATACAGATTATTTACTAATTGTCTCCAATACCTATTCTCTACATTAGACAGTCAGTTTCTACTCTAAACCAATCATTCATGTCCCCATTACCANCAGGAGCCTTGTCCTGCTCCTTCTGCTGCACCCACATCCACTGACACACCCATGGATGTGCCCATCCCACAGGGAGCAGCAGTGCCAGCCAGCCAGGCCTTCCCTGTGCCCCAGCCCATGGCTCAGCCATCCTCTCTGGCACCAGGGAAACAGCTATCGAGAGGGCAGCTCAGGAGAGCAGGTTTAATGCTGCTTTCATGGTAGGGAAAGGGGAAAAAAAATTAAAAAAAGAAGAAGAAGAAAAAGAGAGAGAAAAATTATGTTGCTTCCAGGCCATTTACATGTTCATTTCTCAAGAGAATGTGACACTTTATCCTTTTTCTCAAATTAACTTCTGTGTCACAGGCGGAATAAAAAGATTCGATAGACGGGAACTGAAACATGGTGAAATGAAAGACTGGGAGCATATGTTTGTGATCTATAGGAGCCAGGGGAGGGACAGCAGTGCAGCCCCGCTATGTCAGCCATTGTTCAGCAGCTTGGTATGTTGGCTTAATCTTACAAGGTCTCCCAGAGGTCCTTTTCTCCAGATTTTTTTCTCACCCTCCCCTTCAGAGCAAACAAAATGCTTTCCTGAGCAGGCGGTTGGAGCTGCTTTACCATTCACATTCTCAGTGGGAGAGTCCCCAGGGATGAGGGGCTGGTCCTCAGCTGGATGGTCAGCTCAAGGGGGGACATCAGAGGCAGCAGGACAGCCCCAGCACCCGCACTGGAGGCTGACATGGGCTGGTCCTTGCTCACAGGCTGGCACCAGAGGCACCAGGAGCAGCCATGCAAAATGTAGCAGGAAGAACCTGAAAAAGGATTACAGAAAAGAGGGGTTTGTATGCTACACTAGGCAGGATGACACTGTGTGACACTTGGCCAGCATCACAGCTGAGCTGAAGCTCTGGTTCCACACCAATGTCACCCACAGCTCCAGTCCAAGCCCTGGGACCCAGCCAGTGACATCCTGAGAGAATGGGGGTTGTTCAGCCTGGAGATGAGTTTGGGAAGACCCTATGGCACCTTCTGATGCCTAAAGGGGCTCCAGGAGAGCTGGAGAGGGACTTGGAACAAGGGCCTGGAGAGATAGGACAAGGGGGAATGATTTCCCACTGCCAGAGGGCAGGGTTAGATGGGATATTGGGAAGAAATTCCTCTCTGTGAGAGCGTTGAGGCCCTGGCACAGGGTGTCCAGAGCAGCTGTGGCTTCCCTTGGATGCCTGGCAGTGCCCAAGGCCAGGTTGGACAGGGCCTGGAGCAGCCTGGGACAGTGGAATGTGTCTCTGCACATGGCAGATGAGTAGGAATGAGATGTGCCTTAAGGTCCCTTCCAGACTGAACCATGCTGCGATGGTCCCATGGATTTTGCTGTCCTTGGCTGGCTGTGTGCCCTTAGAGTACCTTCTAAAAGTACCCCTTGATCTGCTGGGACACCCTGGTCCCAAATCCACTCTGCAGAATGAGTCAAGTCCTGCTCCTTCAGTATCACTGCAAGGGGCAGCCAAACCCTGGCCTGGAGAATGGAGGCAAGCCCTTAACCTGAGAGTTCCTGGTGTAGTGAGTGTATATTGCTGTTAGTTAGTCATGTGACTTTTAAAAGTCAGAGGGATTTTTTTGGGCATTGGAGGGGGATGGGAAGAAAGAGCAGCACGAGAGCTCATTGCTCTGTGAGATCTGTCTCCTGACTGGCTTAAGCACTGACCTCCACAGCTGTGCTCTGGGGAAGTACAGCTGGCTCCTCTGGGTCACATATGGTTTGGGTTTGGGGTTTTTTGAGGGTTTGTGTTTTGTTATTTTTTATTATTTTGTGGGCTTGTGCCCTCAGAAAGCAAAACTCACCACCCTGCCTTCACATTTCCCTTCTGCAGCAACAGAGACAGGGTGTTAAAGCCCATGCCTCCAGCTTCACTTAAAGCTTCATTAACTGTAATACCCACTTCAGCTCCATTCCCATTCCTGGTCAAGATGGCTTTGGAAAACCAGAAGTTCTGAGACAGCAGAAGCCTGTCTGTCCCTCAGGCAGTCTGTTCCCTATTCCTTGTGCAATGCAGCACTCTGGCTGGGTTTAGGACACCATGTGTCAGTGTTTTAGGGACATCCTGCACACCCAGCCCCAAACCCTCACTGCAGCTTGGTGTGAAGAGCCCCAGCCCAGGAAAGCTGAGCAGGAGGTGACAGCATCGAGCTGCTGTGGGCTGACACTCAGGGCAGCACACCCTGAGGCACAACAGGCAGCTGGGAATTGTCTGTCTAGGGCTGCAATTAAACCTCGAGGGTCAGAAGTATTTAAGTGTTTTGGTTCAGGGCTTGGATGGTTTCTGGGTGTGCAATGAAGGGACCTTTGATGATGCACTCAAGGAGGAAAGGGGAGGTCAGTGTTCCTTCAGAGAGACTCACAACATGCACCTGACTGCAGCAGTGGGATTTATCTCACTTTGAGTGTCCACAGCATTTTTAGCTCTCTCACATTTCACCACTGATCATCCCTAAGCACCCGGGGGACTGTGGGTGTTCCCAGGACATGATTCCCCTCTCATAACCTGGTCTGGACAAGAGGACTCACAGCCCACATTGCCTGTTCCTCCTCACCACCACTGAGGCTGCAGGACAGCCCTGGCTGAGGATCCCACTCCACAGGGTCTCTGCAAACCTCAGCCCCGGCCTTTGCTTCACCAGCATGAAAGAAAAGCAAAACATTATTAATTGTAGTATACAAACTAATGAAATTTGAGAAGAATTTCCATTTTGAAGAAGAAAATGTACCTGCCACAACAATAGCATTATTCTAGTTTGACATTTCAACCTTCTTTTTTTTTGCAAAAGCTTGAAACAAAGAAGCCAGAGGAAAAGCTCTTCTTCCCAACTCCCAGCAAAATTCAAATGGAGGACCCTTCCCACCAGCTGTAGTATGTAGGTCAAGTCCTGTCTGTGCTCTAAGGGACAGGATTTACTGTGTGGAAAATGGGGCAGTGACAGCAGATGAGGCTCCCAGTGCCTCAGCTGGGCCATTGGTCAGGAGAGGACAGGGGACAGGCTCTGTCCCTGCCCTGGCAGGTCCCCCCACACTCAGGACCTGTGCTGCTTCAGTCACATCAGCCTGCAAAACAGCCCAAACTCTGCCCCAAGGAAATCACAGCTCTCCTGGCCAAAAGGAGCCAGGAAATCTTTTCTCCAGATCCATTTCAACTTCTGATCAAAGACAGCTACAAAGATAAACTCTGAGTTTAAACCAGACCTTGAATCCACAACACACTTTTCAGCTGTGGGAGAGTGTTAGAGGAGCTGGGGAGCAGCTGGCTGGGGCCTGTGTCTGCCCCAAATTCCACATCACCCATATGGGGCAAAGAGCTTTCTGCATCTTCACCTACTAAAAATACCCAAGGCTGGAAGTTAAAAGAAATTAAATATTTAGCAGTTGCATGAAGGCACCTTGGGATGAAAGTGTATGGATACAAAGCTGTCATCTTATCCCTTCATCATCATATTTTTTATGTAGCAGATCTGTGTCTTGTTGGCAAGGCAACTTTTGTGTTTTAAATCAGCCTCGTAAATCTCATTAAGATGCCTTTTCTAAACCATCTATGCCAAAAAATGGGAACAGGCACCCACTGGACATCACCCCAGGTCCCTTAGGGTTCTTTTCACCAAAGCTCTCAGCAGGGCCTCACTGGACACTTCACATTGGGGTGGTTCATGGTGCCTCCTGAGACACCTTCAGCAGGACCAGCACACACCTGGCTTCACTAGAAAGGCTCCTGCAGATTTCAAACATGCTTTGGGTTACATGCAGAATTTCTTTCCCCTCTATAAACACCACAAAACAAACCCACTTTCCAGCTTGTGGCCACGGGGAGCTGTAACCTGGCAAATTCATCTGGGCTTAACTCCAGCTGGGAGGCTGGGTGGGCAAACAGAAGATGTGTCTTGCAAAACTGTTATGTTTAGGCCAGTCCTTAGACCTGCAATGCAACAGCCTCATCTCTGAGAGTGCCTCTCCTCCTCCTGTGAGGGAAGGAGGGTGGGCTGGACATCACAGGGTCAGCTTTTAACCCAGATGCTTTGGCTACCTTGAGGCACAATGAAGTCAAACATCACTGATTTCCTGGAAGCAGAGCAGAGCTGTGGGAAACACACAGTTAGGACATATACGTTTTTAAAATGCACAATATTGTATTTCTGGGGAATCTTTAATTTAAGCTGATTAAATAATGATCCCCTGTAGTGATTTACCCTTTCAAATACCCACTCAAGGAGTAATTCAGTATGCTGGCAGCACTACAGGCTCGCTGCACATCTCACAGAGCTTGCAGGACTTTGACATACTCTCACAGGGCCAACATCTCCCTCTTCAATAGCACAACCAATTTAATTTAGTGCTGGCTTTGCTGTCCCATAGACACTCTCCTTTTTCAAGCATGCCACCTCCATGACATTTGGTGGCATCTGGCCCACAGCTGCTTCTCAGGGGGTCCCATCAGCCTCTGGAGCAGAGATATCCCTCATTTTCCTGGCAGCAAAGTCTGTGGGAGCTGCTTTCAGCCTTGTCCAAGTGTGGGAAGGGAGGGATGGAGGGGAATGGATGGAGGCCTCACTGCCCCCCCAGGCAGCCCACTGCCTGCAGTCATGTGCATTGGTTGTTTACCAGACAGCTGCCTCCCAAATCAGCACAACCTGCTGAGCCTCCCCAGTGCTAATGACAGCATCTCCATGCCACAAACAGGCCTGCCAGACTTCTAAAAGGAACACAGATCCCTCTCCCTGGAGCTCTCCAACTACACATTGATGTAAACAATCCAGAATTAAAGATCTGGGGGCAAAGAAGAGGAGCATTTGTTTGAGTGGACACACTCTGCCCATCCTGGATCTGCTGGGAGAAGGCATTTCCATCGGTGAGAGAGGCAAAGGAGGCTGCTCCTCACGGGCCCCTTGCTCTGTGGGGCAGCCCTGGCACCTCTCTCTTGCTACCCTCTGGCCACTGAGGCAAAAGGAGGCAGATTGGGCAGGAAAGAGAGAAGAAAAGGGAGGTGCTGTAGCCAGCTCCTGGCCTGCAGCCTCCCCAGAGCCCCCCGAGGCAGAGGGCAGGGGCACAGCAGCAGTGCCAGCTCCAAGCATTCCTCTGCCCATCCCAAACCCTTGTGCAGAGACATCAGCAGGGCTGAAGGGCCATGAAGGGCCATGATTCCTCTTTCCTGGTGGAAGCAGTTTTTCCAGATCACACAAGACAATGCCACCAGGCTTGCCTGGTGAGGGGCATTCATGTACCCATGCCCAGGGTCCGGTGTGGGTGCACAGGGCCCCTGTCCTCACTCACATCAGTGCACACAGGTCTGATGCCAGTGGGTTTTATGAGGCGTGTGCAGGGCCTGGTGGGCAGCAGAGCTCCTGAAAGGAGCATTTGGAGACCATTTATCCCCCTAAACTAAATCCAGTTCCTTCCCAGTCAGCAGCAGGCACACAACACACCCCCACAAATGGCTTTGGGAAGTTGCCCTCCCCTGCTCTCCCTGTTGCAGGATTTAGCAGGTCCTGGGATATGACAGTTATTTTTGGGGATGCTCTCTGGGAATCAGTGGGTTTTCTGCTTCTCTCACCAATTTCATGTGCCTGTGAGTGAGATCAGTTATTTTCTCCCACTGGCACAGGTAGGATGTGTTTTTGGGAGGAGAGGAGCCTGTTCACACACCATCTACTGTGTTGCTGTCCACAGCAGCAACACCCCATGGTGTCCAGAACCCCACACAGTGACACAGGAAGGCTCAAATCCAGATGTATCTGCAGAGGAAGAATTCAGAGAGGTGTCCTGCTGAAACTCTTCACGTGGCAACCTCTCAAACTCCCTCTCCTCCAGTTTTCCTGTGTTTCAGCCCCAGAGCATCCCTTGCTGCTCTATTTATTCTGGGCATAAACATTCCTGGCAGCATTCATCAGTGGATAGACAGGCCTCCCTCAGTTCCCTGCCCAATTAGTGCCACTCTGCAGGAAGGAGCAGCAGCCCCTGGCCACAGAAGGCAGCTCAGCATCGCCCGTGGCTACATAATGCATCACACCTGCCTGCCTCTCACTGTCTTGGGTGAGCTGAACCCAATGAATATTTCAATAGGCTCTGCTTGCCCAGGATACTATTAATTTTGGAGTCCCTGTAATCCAATTCCTTTTCCTCCAAGTGGGTGGTGATTATTAATTTCACAAGCTATGCTTCCACTAGCTCCTTCCCAGTCCCTCGTGGCTAAGGAATATTAATCCACATTCATCCTGTCATTCAGCTGCCCAGGAGACTCTGGTGTGAATAGTATTATTATTAATACCACTGCTTCACACGTGGTTATAGCAACTTAAAGGCATACAGGTGGGTTGCAAAGGTCATTTGCAGAATAGCACCTCAATCCTGATATTCAGAAAAATAAAACAGGGCCAAAGCTGTGCTTTTTGAAGCTGCTTCTCCAGCTCCTCGACCTGCTGATGCTGGTCCTGCCTTGCCAGGGCACAGGTGACAGACAATCCCAGAAAATCCTGGACCTGTGAAGGTCCAAGAGCAGGAGATGAGCTGCAGCCTTGTCCCAGCCATATCTAGCAGCCAGCAAGGAGCAAATACTTTTGTCCTTCTTTGGGGGAAATTGGGGGGAAAAAAAAAATTAAAATCCAAACAGGATCTCTCTACTTAAATAAAATGCCTTAATACCCTGGAATGTAATCACTTTTGACACACCAACCTTATTATCAAATTTCCTTGAAATTAAGCAATTCATTTGTGTTCTGCTGGAAAGGCAGAGGGTGGAAGAAAGCAGCTGTTAGATTTCTTTGCAAAGCAAAGAAGCCTTTCCCAGGCAGCCAGGTGAGACACATTTCAATCAAATATCTCACAGAGGGGCTTGACAACCTCTCAAGGTCCCCTTGAACGTGGAGCACTAAATGGCAGAGGGATAAACAGAGAAAAGAAAGCCAAGAAATGCAGGATTAAGTGATAAACAGCCCCCGAGGTCTCCTGCTCTGCCATGAGGGTGAGGGCATCCAGCCCTGGCAGAGGGAAGGAACCTCCTGGATCCCAGCTCCACCTGTGCAATATCCACACTGGTGCTGAGGGCAGAGCTGGGCCAGAGCACCAGCGGGGCTGAGCAGAGCATCTCCACAGCTTCAAACCCTCCTGCACCACCCTGCTCCTCTCTCTCAGCACACACTGCACCTGTGCTTCCACCCCAAAACACACACCAGTGCAAGAGAGAGCCAGCCCCACACCTGAGCTTGCCTCCTTTGCTCCGGGGCTGTGGCACAAGCCACGCTTTAGAGAGGCCCCTTTTGAAGGCAGTGAAGGCCAACAGCATCTGAAACCAGAGCATGTTTCAGTTTTGTTACTGTGTGCTTTTGGCAGCTGAGATGGGCTGGAGGCTTCACAGATGTAACTACTTTTGCAGTTTTTTCCTCCTAGAAGAATGTAGCCTTCCCAAATTGTCAGCACTTCAGCCAGCACAGCTCCAGCAAATGCACCAAGACAATTACAAAAGCAGAGGAGGGAAAGATTGCTCCTTCCCAGCCCTCATCCAGAAAGGACAAGAAGTCAAATCTCAGGCCTGCTGAGTCCCACTTTGGGTGGCAAACCCTTGGTTTTCCAGATGCTGCACAGCCCAGGCTGTCAGATGTCCTGAAGTCCCCAAATCCCAGCCCCTGCATGCACAGGGTGGCTTGGCACAGAGCAGGGACCCAGCTGGGATGCATCAGCCTTGCAGTGAGGATGCAGGCAGCCCTCACTGCAGGAGGGAAGGATTTCATTCCCTCATTTACCCTACCAAACAACCATAGGAAGGTTTGGGTTGGAAGGGAAAGTCAAAGTTCATCCAGTCCAACCACTCCTGCAATGAGCAGGGACTTAACTTGACCAAATTATTGTTAAGAGCCCCATGCAGCCTGACCTTGAATGTGTCCAGGAGTGGGGAATCCAACACCTCTCTGAGGAGCTTGTTCCATAAATAAGAAACAAACAAGTGCTCACTGTTGCCAGTAACCTCCTGTTCACTGAAAGCCATTCCCTTTCTATCTTTTCCTGCCATCACAGTAAACTCACAGCTTCTCATCTCAGCCTTTTCCTCCATCCCTGCCTGCAGAGCCCAGACAGTCAGCAAGTCACTAGCTGCTCCTGGTCTGGAGCCTTTCCTTCAGTTCTGGTGTGGGCCCCACCCTTGAACACAGCAGGTTCCCATGAGCTGCCACAGCAGGGCTGGGGTCAAAGAGCTCCTCTGCTGCAGAAGAGCTCTGCAGGGTGGTTGAACAAGAGTTTAACACCCAGTCTCTGTAGGTGTCACCTGCAGGGTGAGCTTTGGCTCTGTTGCCACCAGACCTGGTAAACTGGACACTACTTGCACTCCTAAGAGCTGCCAAAGCATCCTAGAAACATAGAAACATGGAATCTCAGAATGGTTTGGGTTGGAAGGGACCTCATTGCTCATCTTGTTCCACCCCCTGCCATGGGCAGGGACACCTTCCACTGTCCCTCAATGTCCAACTATAGCCTCAATGTCCAGCCTGGCCTTGGGCACTGCCAGGGATCCAGGGGCAGCCACAGCTGCTCTGGGCACCCTGTGCCAGGGCCTGCTCACACTCCCAGGGAAGGATTTCCCACCTAATATCCTATCTAACCCCACCATCCATTGTCCAATCTCCCTCTCCAGCTCTTCTGGATCCTCTTTAGAGAGTGGGAAGGATTCTGAGGTTTCCTTGGAGCCTTTTCTTCTCCAGATTTGACACCTCCAGCTCTCCCAGCCCGTCCCCATAGTAGAGCTGCTCCATCCCTCTGGTCATCCTCGTGGCCTCCTCTGCACTCTCTTGGACAGGCCCATGTCCCTCCTGTGCTGGTGACTCCAAAACTGGAGGCAGTGTGGACCCAGGTGGGGTCTCATGAGAAAAGAGTGCTAATACTGTGCCAAGCAAAGATCTCATTAACCTTATCAACTCCAGTGAGATTCCTGTACAGGCTCCCAGGGGGATGTGCTTCATTGGAGTCCCTACAAGGTTTCTAGTCCTTTTCCAGAGGTCTGGACACAAACTATCCTGGGCTGTCAGGGCACAGGAGCATCTGAACTCTGCACTGCTCATGAGACACACCTTCCCCATTCCATTATTTTGACAAACAGACCTAATCTGGATGACTCTACTGCTGATATTGATGTTTTACATAAAATATCCTGCTCTAAATTACTTTAGTTTTAATTCACACAGGTTGCAATTTGATGGTGGGTGGAGAAAGGTAAACTGTTCATATCTATATGTCTGCTGCTGCAGAGCAGGCCCTGACCAGGCTGGATGCTCTTGGAGAAACCTGATCTTGTGGAAAGTGTCTCTGCCTATGGCAGGGGGATTGGAAAAAGATGAGCCTTGAGGTCCCTTCCAATCCAAACCATCCTGGAATTCTGTGACTCTTCCACTTCAGCTTTACCAGAGATGCCTCATGAATGATACCAGAGGGAGACAGATGGGTTTGAGATGGGATTTAGAGACTAAAATGATTTTTTTAAAGTGATACAGGCCTTTGGGAATTAGAATCACATTGAACATCATTTGCATTTAGGTTCTTGTATTCATAATTCATATTTCAATAACACTTGAGGCTCATTCTGATACTCTTTTTGGGACAGAGTGGGTCAGTTGAGACACCATAGTGTCTAGAAATCCTTCTGAGGAACAAGGTGAAACAAAGCCTTTGGTCCCTAACTTTGAAAGATTTTTAGGATGTCCAAGGATCTCTTAAGCTGTGTGTGGGACTTTGTGAAGGTTCTATTTTAACATGGGCTGCATAGACAGGCACAGAGACTTTTTACTTTGCCTTCAACCCTGCATGTGCTCTCTGGCCTGACCTGCACTCAGCATCCAGCCACAGGTCCAGTGCATCTCCCTGTTTTAATGGGAATTCACTGGTTTCAGGGGTCTTGAAGGGTGGGGGTACCAGCCCTACAAGGAACCTCTCCTTTTGGTCCAATAATGTGCTGAAATTCCCTCTGAAATGACACTGCCATTCATTAGGATAGTGAGAGATTTGAACATGTCCTTAAGTGTTGGCTTTAGAGCTATTTCAGCAGCTGATCATTACTTCTACATGTAAAAGGCAATAAAAAGGAAAAATTAAGCCAAGAGTGATGATCTCACTTGCTTTTATTAAGACAGTCATTAATTCTGGCATGATGTGGGTTGATGAAACCTGCTCTCACATGAGCACTGCTATTGTCTGCAGCAGTCCCAGGGAGCTGCTGGTCTGGCTCCAGCCTGGAAATGCAGGATGCAGGATCAGAGCCCCTCAGCTCTCTGTGGGGTGTGTAAGAGCCAGACTCCTCTGATGGGGTCTGCACTCTGAAGAGACGAAGGGAGTAAAGCCTGGAGAGACAAAGTGAGGTTTTGGACTTATTTCACAGGCAGGAAAGAGGAGGTCTGAGTGTTATGGAGGATGTTTAGGAAAAGCTTGAATCCAATCCTGTTTCCCCACAAAATGACAGAAAGCTCCTTTGCAGGCCTGAATTAATTCCACTTTCCTTCTAACTCACCATGAGGTCATAGCTTTGTTCCTTAAACCTGTCTCATTGTCCCATTACAAAACAGAGATTATAATCCTAGCCTAACTCAGCATTGATCCCTGCTGGATTGCAAAACCCTTTTTTTTGTTTTCTCTCTGAAATTAGCAACACCTCTCCCTCCCTCCCCTCGATACTATTACAGCAGAAACAGAGCGTAGATAGCAAAACACAAGAAATAACACCAGTTGCAAGAGCAGCTCATTTTCTGCACCAGTACACCGTGGTTTTGGCATCAGAAACAATGCTTTCATGGACTTCCAGGTGTTAAGAGGCTGAGCAAACACTGGTTTCCTCTGGCCTGCCTCCCTGCCACTCTGGATGGAAATGCCCCTGTCCATGCAGCGTGTCTGACCAGATGGACTGAGGGGTGCAGTGCCCTGCAGCTCCTGCTCTCAGCCCACCAAGCTGAAATAGGTGTAGAAACAGTTGTATGTTGTCTC
This sequence comes from Thryothorus ludovicianus, assembly GCA_013397245.1. NCBI lineage: Eukaryota > Metazoa > Chordata > Aves > Passeriformes > Certhiidae > Thryothorus > Thryothorus ludovicianus. The sequence goes on along the minus strand of VZTB01005684.1, from coordinate 18,963 downwards.
CATGCCTTCCCAGTGCCAGAGGAGAACCAGGATGTTTTAATAAGCATATTACAGCACTGTCTTGTTGGGATATTTCCTGGCAGTTAACATCCTGCTGGATCAAATACCTTCGGCTTTGCCTGGGGCCCTCAGATCATCCAGGCATTTAACTGCCAGGAAAAATACCCTCTCTGTTGGCAATTACAATTTAATTAGTGCAGCTTTTCTAAGGCAAGGAATCAGGAGACTGGCGTTTGAAGAAACACCTTCGCCCCTGCCAAATCATCCCAAGGAAGATTCACAAAGATTCACAAACACTGAAGGATGTTAACACCAGCACGATGTCCAGGTAAGCCAGCCCAGCAAGGGCAGGTACTGCTCTCACTCACTCAGCAGGAGCTGATGGGATTCCTGAGGAGTAGGATTGTCCTAAAAAATTAATGTTTTTCACTCTAAAATGTACCTTTGGTGCACTCTTCTCCTGCCAGAAGGGTTTTGCTGCATCAGCCACAAGGAACTTGTCTGATGGTGGCTGAGCCTAAGGGACCCAAATTTCCATGTCTGTGCCCTCGGGGCCCTCTCACTGCAGTGAGTGATGGGGATGGGAGTGTCCCTGGGCACTCAGGGGGGTTCACCTGTGTCTGGGCTAAGCTGCACTGCCCAGGGTGCTCTCACTGCCTTGGTACACCTGAGCTGGCAAATCACTGGGCTTTCTCCCATCTGGAATGCTGCATCCACCACCCCATTTCACAGGCTGCAGACACACACTTGGACCCTTACATGTCAGCTTATGTGCCCTGAAATGGCCTAGGACACATTTAATTTGTTCATCTTGGTGCAGTACCTTCCTCCAGCCATGAGCAGTGATACCCTACAGCAATGTCATGGAAACATTGATTTTTCCTTATATCCCTCGGGTGAAGTCCTGCTCACATTGCTTTACCCAAAAGGATGTGTGAGGCAAGGAAAAGCCAAACATTTTATAACACATTCACCACAAAGCTCCATGTTTGGCTGATCTCCCAAAACCTCCTGGCATTTGTGGCAACAAAGAAAGAAGAGTAGGTTTGGTTTAGGTATTGGGAAGGAATCCTTCCCTGTAAGGCTGCTGAGGCCCTGGCACAGGGTGCCCAGAGCAGCTGTGGCTGCCCCTGGATCCCTGGCAGTGCCCAAGGCCAGGCTGGATGGGGCTTGGAGCAATCTGGGATGGTGGAAGGTGTCCCTGCCCATGGCAAGGGAGTGGGATGGAATGATCTTTAAGGTCCTTTCCAATCCAAGCCTTTCTGGGATTCTGTAAAATAAAATTCTCCAGAGTGCTTTTTCTGGTGTAAGAATTAAGTTTCCTATAGGAGAACAAGGTAGCCAAAGACTGCTGAGGGTAAAACTCTCATTAAAATGGAGTTTAGAGAGTGGGGCTGCAGCTTTACTTGCCCAGGTGTGGAGAAGATCATTGTATGAAAATCCCAAGCCCCTGCTCTGCCATGCAGCAAACTCCAGCTTCTCTCAGGCACTCTCCCAGATTTGGTGCTTGTAGAGAGAGGAGACCATGAAGCCTCCCAGCACACACAGCAGAAATTACAGAATGTATGGGACTGAAGAGTGTCATTTAGTAGAGCTGAGCCAATCTGTTCATTATTGAATGATTTCATTGATAACCACTGCAGAAAGCTGATAAATGCATAGCCCTGGCCTATAAACCACCTTGTGCTCTACTTATTAAGTGCAGTGACACAACATATTGAACTGAATACACTGGAATGTAAATAGGGCATGCTTTAGCATACAGGTAATTATTGCATATAGGTGTCTTTGATTAATTTAGCACCACTCATGAGCAGAGGCAAAACAGGGTGCAAACACATGGTGGTGTGAGCAGCTGCTCCTCCTGATGCACATGAATCCCTTCACCCTGGCAGAGAGGAAGGGAACACAGCAGCTGCTTCACGCCCTTCCATCCTTAGATCTGCCTTTTCTCAGTGCACTAACCCAGACCCAGTCACTGTTGTTCCTAAGCCATCCCAGGGCCACAGCTCAGCCTTTGTCACTTGCTGCCAGGGCTGTCCCACCAGCTCAGCAGGCTGAGCTGCAAGTGCTGTCAAACCAGCAGGAACGAGGTGGGAACCATAAACCACTGCTGACAGTAAATACGCTTTGTATTTGTTTAGAAAATGTAGTGGAGGGTGATTTGTTGCTCTCTGCCTTTGTCCTTTGAGGAGACTGTGGTTCTGTTTCCCCCTGTGCTGGTTTTGGTGGCCCAGTGCTGACAGTCCCACCTCAGCCAGCACAGGGCTGTCTGCTCTGGGGCATCTCACAGAACCACTCCCCAGTGAAATACCCGGCTCTGCTAACACCAGGCAGCCACCCCAGTTCATCACTCCTCCCTCTATCCCCGTGTGAGTGATTCTTACTTTTCTACTGCCTGAGCAAACAGCCAGTTTTTATTTTTGGAAGAGCCCCATGGGGCTGTAGAGCTGGACATTGCCCAGTGGAGCAGAGGGGGCTGGAGGCATAGCAGAGCAACTGCTGCAGCTCCCTCGAACCCAGCCTGACCTTCCTAAGAGCTGTTAAGACACAAGGGAATTTAAAGGCTTGTAGAACATCCTGTTGTTAAACAGGTGATGCTGCACCAGCAAAATATTTTGGGAGCATTGATGTTGCTCACAGCTGTGTCCAGGAGAGGGTTATTCTGCTCTGCTTAGACCTTTAATGTCTCTTGTAATCTGAGTTGATGCTGTGCTAATGCAAGTGCTGACAATGTCTCTTCCCTCTTCCTTCCCCATCCCTGATCCTGTCCCTGCTCCCAGCCCTGCTGCTGAATAAATTGCAAGACCAGGATTCTCATCCTGCAGAAATTGGTAGGGAAATGTGTTTGTTAGGAAGCACTGAGATTGTGTTAGACACCCAGATTACGGGTAGGATTTGAATGGCAATACATTTTGACAAGATGCTATTATGTATTTATTTGCACATGGTATAGTAAAGATGACAATCAACAGATTGTGTCAGAAGTGGGGAGGTTCAGAAAGGATTTCAATTTAGCAGAAAAGCCAGTGCCTTGTTAACTTCTGACATCTGAAAACAGCTCCCAAATGCTCACAAACTACTTTGGCTAGCCTGACACACCATTCTTATTTATCTTGTCCTAGGACCATGGTCAGAAGGACTCACTGGCTGGCTAATGCTTCAGAGGAGAGAGAGATAAAGGTTCATAGAGTCAAAGTAACCCTATTTGAGCTTCCCTCTGCTTCTCTCTGCCTTGAGAGGTCCAGGTCTCCAGAGCAGAGCTGACCCTGTGTCAATACTATGGCTGGAGGAACCCACACATCCTGCAAGCAAATACTCCCACCTGAATTTCAAGATTACCTGGAAAGTCCTTTTGAGTTTGTGTCAATAGCTGAGAGTGACTTTCAATTACAAACATGAATTCCTATCAGCCTGAGGTGACAACGCCTGTGGCACCTTTGTGGCCATTTTCACAAGAAATTCTCTGGCAAACAGTCCCTTGGAGATGAAGGCTGCTGCCATCTCATGGGGTGCTGATGGCTCACCACAGCTATGATGCATCAGCCGAGGGGTGTTCTTACCCCCTGGCACACAGATGGGCACTGCTGCTTATGCTGCTGGCAGAAGTGTCCAGAGAGCAGCTCATCATGAGGTCCTGAGGGTCAGCACCGAAGGGTTAAATAAAGCCTCATGTGTCTGTACAGCTCCTCGCTGTGCTGTATGCTTTCCACTGGGGAAACTGAGGCACTGAGGCTAGGGGCTATTCTTTAAATTATACAAATAGGAACTTCTGGTCTTTAGCCACAGCCGAAGGCAAATGGATGGAAATTCCTGTCACCCTCTGCACTGAAGTGGCAGTGATGCTCCCCTGGCCAGCCCAGCCTCCCCACACACACTCCCATGGCTGCAGCAGCCCCCAGGAGAAGCTGCCTGCCAGACCCAGTGTCTACGTGATTTTCCAAACTTTGGACTTGCCTTGCCTGGCTGTGAAGTCCCCACTATTCCCACAGTGTTCCAGGGAGGTGGAGGCAGCAGCTGATCTTCAGTCAGGCTCAGTTTCTGTATCTGAGAACAGGCTCAGCTTCTGTACCTTAAAGGAGAGAACATAATGCACTGGCCTATACTACATTTAATTTCTCATCCTCCTAATGAATAAAGGCTAATTAGAAATTTCTAATTTCCACTGTTTATAGGAAGCACTTTTGCTTTATTTCCTTTTGACTCTGTTTCCAGAACCCGTAGGAGTTCACATAGCCCCTGGTGCCTCTATGCAACAGGAAACACAATCAAATAAGGAAATTTGTGCAAACCTCGGGTTGCAGGAGGAAGATGTGCTCCTGTGTGTGAGCTGGCAATGAATAGGCTCTCATAATGTATTCCTCATTGCTTTCCCCTTCCTTTGCAGACAGTCAATACCCTTGAGAAAAGTTAATTAGATCCGCTTCACTCTGTTTGGTCCTGAACTGAATACAGGGGAGAGGGAAATCCCAGCAAAGCAAATTGACTCGATTAGAGTAAGAGACCACTGAACAATTGTTGCCATTGTCTGCGATCACAGAGGACGATCTACTTGAAAAGCAAGCGTGAAAATGTTAAAACAATGACTTAAAAATATTTGTGCAAAATCCCAGCTCAGAAGCAGAAAGCGAGTGGCAGCTTAAAAGGAGCTGTTTTCAAAGGTCCCGGCGTGCTCAATGTGTTTACAGAGCTCTGTGTGTCTTTGTGGAGAGGTTTGAAACCACTCACTGCAGATATTAAGTATCTCTAAGTAACCATTTGCATATCAAACTAATGAAGGTGATTGTGCATATGAAGCCTGTGTACTTCTGGCTGTATTGGCAGAATGGGTTGAAAATGTAAATAAAATCACATTACATGTGGGGTTTTCCTGAAGGCTGCTTGGAAAGCTGAGAACTTGAGAATGCCTGACTTTGGTTTGGCTTCCCTTGCAGCAGGCAGTGATTTTGTCAGCCCACAGTGACAGTATGTATCTACTGTATTTAATTACTCACCCTCTAGATACGGACTGGCCAGCTTGGAGATCAGTTTTGATTAGGACCTACAGAAGAGCTGTCTGTATCAAAACTCCCAGGTGCATTTGTATTTAACCAGCAAATGTCACATTAAGTCCCAAATCAGGACCCCACGGGACCTGTGCAAACACTTTATCAAATCCCAGCTGGCTGACGTTGACCTGCTACAATTAAGGTGAACAAACATCAAATGAGAGAAACTTGTCTCAAGTCATTGAGGAAATCAGTGGGAAAACCTCAGATCCTGAATTCCACCAGCCCTACTCAGCTGCCTTTCCTTCCTGGGATAGGCTGGTGTGCAGTGCAAGCCCAAAATACACTTTATAGGGCAGGAGAGTCTCTATGAGGACAAACTTCATCTGGGGCTTTGGTGTGATCAGATCAAAGACCATTTTAAAAATATTTTTTCACACCTCAAAAGCCAAATGCATCCAGGTACCAGGGAGGTTCTAAAGGAACTGCCTGCAGGTACCAGCACTCATTAGGAGAGAGGAGCTGTGAGCACTTTTAACCAGATTTGACACAGGGCCAGAAGTCTCAGAGGCACTTAACTCCTACCAGTGCTGTAACTTGGGGCATGACTTGTAGAAAAATGTCAGCTAAAGCCCAGGGACTGCATCACTGCTGAGTACAAGCTTGCTGGGAAAATCCAGGGGAGGAACTCAGCCTCTGGGAGTACAACCCCATTAGAGACAATGAAATAAAACATTGCCTGAGAGGTACAAAGTGCTCACTGGTATTAAGAGGAAGTTATCTCTTATGAGATACTCAGAATATTTTACTGAAGCTAAGCACTGGGAAACTTTGTTATTTCTAGTCAGCTCCACCAAGGGGTAATGGAAATGGCCTTTGGGACTAATTGGAAATGATGGATGTTTGCCTGTTATAAAACACCTGGTGCAGACACAGAGCAAGAAGAATTGTGGGTCCAGCAGCTACAGCTGAAGGGAAACCTTTCACCAGGAGACCCCAGCCCATCTTCTGCCCTGGACCCATCATTCTGGGTAAACACCATAAATTAACTCTTTGCTGGAGATGAGCTGGATGGCTCAAGAGAAAACAAATCAGCTGAAAATACAATTCCTTGGATGCACAATGTACATGTTCTGGTCTCCCTTGCTGTCACTGCTAATCCATCACCCTGGCCTCCCTCTGCTGCCTGGGGCGAGCAGTGCCCCAGCAGCAGCTCCAGCTCCTCTGCAGCCCTGGCTGGGGCAGCCCCTCCCTCACCTGCAGCTCCCGGCAGAACCATGCGGCCACCAGGACTTCTCCAGGCACATTTGTTACTTTTGCCTCTGGTTTTGAGCAAAATTCAAGCACCTGCAATTCATGATTGGCGTGACAAGTGCCCAGAGGAGGCACAGGATGACTCCAGTCCCGTCACGTTTCCAACCTGCTCTGCCCCTTTCCCTCACTTCCAGGAACAGAGATCCTCAGCATCTGCTGGGCTTTGTTCTTTTTTACAGCATCCCACAATGGTTTGGTTTGAAAGGAACATTAAAGATCTTGTTCCACCCCCTGCCATGGGCAGGGCCACCTCCCACTGTCCCAGGCTGCTCCCAGCCCCAGTGTCCAGCCTGGCCTTGGGCACTGCCAGGGATCCAGGGGCAGCCGCAGCTGCTCTGGGCACCCTGTGCCAGGGCATCCCACCCTCCCAGGGAACAATTCCTGCCCAATATCCCACCTCACCCTGCCCTCTGGCAGTGGGAAGGCATTCCTTCTGTTCTGTCACTCCAGCTCCTTGTCCCCAGTCCCCCTCCAGCTCTCCTGGAGCCCCTTTAGGCACTGCAAGGGACTCTAAGGTCTCCCCACAGCCTTTTCTTCCCTAGGCTGAACTCAGCCAGCTCTCCCAGTCTGTATTTTCTACACTTCATATATATATATATATATAATATTTAATATGTATATAAAACTTATTTTTCACACACACACACACACACACACACACATACACACATTCTCTCTCTCTCTCTCTATATATATAAGATATTTTTTATACTTGCTTCTCATCCAAGCTTTGTACCAACACCCACCACTCCTCTGGAGTAGAATTAGATCCATATTTCTCTGAGTCCTTATTAGCAAAAGTTTCAAAATGCTTCTTGGAGGGCTGGAGCCCCAGCTGGGCAGTGCCTTCCCACCCCTAGAGAGCAAACCCTGAAGATGCTGCTCCCTGGAAGGCAGCACAGCCATTAGATGAGCTGGCTGCTTGCTTTTGCTGTTGTTTTCCAGAGCCAGGCACAAATACTCATTTCAAAAGGAATGCCAGAGGGCAGTCCTTAAGAAAATAAATAACCCACTCCAAACCTGAAAGGAAGGGCTGAGTCCTCCAGAACAAACTCAGTCCTGGAGAACAGGGTGAAAAAGTAGCATCACCCTCAGGCTCAGCTTTGCTTTTATCAAAGCTTTATGTTGTAGAGGATTATTTTAGTGTTTCTGGGTTTTCTTTCTCTCTCTCTCTCTTTTTTTTTTTTTTTTCTTTGACTAGTAAGCTATCAGTTTCTTTCTTCATTCCTGCAAATTCTACCTTGGAGAAGCAGTGTTTGTTTCTGGGCAGAGTGCAATAAAGAGAGAAAGAGTTAGGACTATATTTGCACTTTCCATCTTGGCCTTTTACATTTCTACTCTCTCATCAGAACACACTCCAAACTCCCAAAGCTCATTTTCTCTGGAAACAGGCTCATCTCCTCTCAGGGGCACTGCACAGTGCTGGCACCATGAACAGCTGGGTGCTGGGGAGAGCTGGGCTGGCACTGGGAGGCACAGCAAGCCCTCCCAGAGCCCTGCCCCACATGGACACGGCTCCAGCCACCCCTGAAGATGCCCTTTCCTCTCCAAGGCTGACAACACATCAGGTCTGTGTCTGGCATGGGGGATGTCACAAATATCTTTAAGTTTCCACGTGTTGCCCAGCCCCTGGATTAGCAGGACGCTCTTGTGTTTTGCCCCCACATGCATTATGTGCTTTTATAGGCTCATTCACCTCCTCCTCTACCCCCAAAGTCCCGCCAACCTCAGGGGAAAGGGATGCAAGTGCCAATAAAAACAGCAAATACTGAAAAGGTCGAATCATGCTATTACAATAAATTACCATAATTCAGAGTGTAAATCAGGCATTACAATGATGATATGTTGCAAGACAGAGATTGGCATTGCACCTAAAAATGGCACAACATTAATGCAGTCTGAGGTCAAAGATCTGCCTGGGAAATGGTGCACATTTTATAACTAGACCCTCATCCCTATAATCGTGTGATCCTCTGAGACTGTCACGTCAGGTGTCACTGAGTGATGGAGCAGCACACTGATTTATTTTCCATACTAAAGACCTTAAAGCCAACAAGTGGGGGTAATTGGAAATAGAGACACCAGCAGCACTGGGTAGCCTTTAAGTGGTTACCTCGAGCCTCCTACAGCTCGCTGACTGGAGAGGGTGACACTCCTGCTGTGCAGTGTGGTGGCATCTTCTGAAAGGTCTCTCTCCGTGGCTGGGGTAAGGGGACACTTAATGCAATAATAGAACACTCACAGCAGCCCCATGGGGGGCAGGAAGGTCCTGCCAAACACGGGCTGGGGGTCTGTGCTGGTGCCTCCTTCCCCCTCCTTTAGCACACTGTGATCTCATAAATGCTCATTAGGCCTCCTTCTTGATGAACAGCCCTTGGGCTCAGGTCCTCTTGAGCTTATCAGAAGCTCTGTCAGCTCCCAGGAACTGCTGCTGTCCAACAAGCTCCTGCTTTTTAACCAAGCCTTGGAAACTCATTCTTCTCTCCAGTAACACCCCTGGAATAACAATGCTGTTATCCAAATTTCTGAGGAAGTGACCGCCCTGCATTGCAGCCAGGATGGAGAGTGACAGTGACCAAAGGCCATCCCTGGTGCCCCCACAAACCCCAGTGAGACCCTGGGAGCTCTCCTGGGCTGCAGCAGCTGCAGCAGCCACCTCCCTCTGCTGGGGCCTCTCCCAGCTCAGGAAATCTCAAATTTGCTGTGCTTGGAGACCTGCTGGAGGACACTGATGGAGCCTGGGCTGATCCCCCCTCCTCGAGGCTCAAGCCTTTGCCCATTGGGAGGATCCAAAGGTTTTCCATGTGAGCACTTCCCTGAATTCAAGGGGAATTCTTTCACAGGTCTGCACCTTGTACAGACTCTTTAGGTCTGGGTGTGTGCAATTGGGAATGTGCCACAGCAAATGTACAGGAATATTGCTCTCCTACTCACTAAATACTTTAGATTTGTAAGTTAGGCCTGTGAGTCACTGTTGTGCTGCAGTAAATTCTACACAAATCCTTTGTTGTTTAACTTGTGCTACTGAATAAGTGCTGTTAGGTTTAAGTGCTGTTAAACCTCACTGCTGGTCGGGTCTGGGGCTCACTTTGGCAGGGGGGTCCAATCTGAACCTTGTGCCTCAACCAGAGGGTCTCTAATGCTCCTTTTTAGCCTAACCCCACCTATCCTCACCCCTTCATCTCTCTTCCCCCACCCTCCACCCCCAGCCTTCACAAAGACAATTCTGATTTTAAATGGATTGATTTTAGTTTTCTTTTTCTCTGTGTGATTAACCACCTAGTAAGCAGTAGACAGAACCTTGCCCATGAACTTTGTCATGCTTTCTCTTTTATATTGAACCTGCTTTTGCCAACACCTTTGTTGGTGATGCTTTGAGTGACCTAAAACACTCCTTCACAACAGACTTACACCATGCTTGGTCCTCAGGTGTCTTGGATGACTTTGGACACCTCAAGAATTGAAGATAAGGATCCTTCCCTATGTTTTAGGTATTTTGATAAGGTGTGGTGGTCCTATTTGGCTGGAGTTTCAAACAGAGTAAAGAATAGGTAAGTAGGGTCGGAATAAAAGGTGCCAAGAACAAACTAGAGTAAGTTGCTGCTTTCCTGGCACTGGGAGAGGTAACTTGCCTGGCCTGATTGGGTCCTTGCCATGTTACAGAGAGTCTCTGATCTTCCCCAGGCATCTCTTGACCATTTTTTCCTTGTGAAATATAGATAAATGCAAAGCAGAGATGAGCTCTGAGGGAGTCTCCATCTCTACAAGCAGCAGCATTTAGCACAATGTGCCAAAAAATCCAACCATAAAACCACGTTATGTGTACAGGTCCAACCTTCTCCAGCCATTGCTATTTTTCCATAACTCCCCAAAGTGCTGGCTAGCCCTTAACACGTCCATGTTCACTGATCAAGATGCCCTCAGGGCTCTGCAGTGAAAGTTCACTCACATTCTAGGTGGCCTCAGCTTATGCTGGCTCCAGGTCTGGTCTCCAAATCCCCCTTCCAACCCAGATGATCCCTTCATCAGGGTGTGCTGTGGCCAGGGATGTGTTCATCCCTTCATGTTCCTGGATGATCCTGATGTTCCTGATCTGCTCCCCTGGTGCTCTGGCAGAATCCACTGAGGTACAAGAGGACACCAGTTCAAGCTTGTCCTTTATCAAACCTGACAGAGCAACTTTTGAGCCTGAATTTTTTTCCCCCAACTGTTCAAGTCCCGGGGGGCACAGGTTTCCCAGTCCCCATCACAGAGAAATGGGGTGGGGACATCTCCCACCTTTGAGCTGGCTCATGGAGAGAATCCATGTGCTCAGTGCTCACACCTGCAACCCTTGCTGAGGTACTGCTCCCAAGGAGCAGAGAAACCAGCTCTCACCTGGAGATTGTAACCTGGGGGTGTCAGCAGCAAGATCTGCACCAAAATGAGCTTTCTCCCTTGTGCCAGGCTGTTGATGTCTTTGATAAACCCAAGATATTAGCAGGAAACAGCAAGGACAACAATGCTGCTCTGCTTACTGAGGGACAGTGGCAAAAAAATCTTCTGTCCCTCTTCTTCATGGTTAGCATCAGGGGAGTGGAAAAAGGAGAAAAATTAAGTAGCTAGTTTTCCACAGCAGCTGCAGCCAACAACTATTTTAATCCACAAGTCACTCAGCTGCAGAAACCTCCTGTTCTGAAAGGATTTTCCATCTTTTAAAATTTTTTATATCCCAGTAAAGCTCTCTCATTTCACACAGATTAAGAGTTAATTCAGGTCAAATAAGGATTAATTAGTCTGTGTAAACCAGCCCCAGACACTGATGCGCTGGAGATCTTTTTTAAATTAGTTGCTGTTACTGTAAGTCTGTATCTTCTGATGGCAAGACCTCTGGTGTATTATAAATTTGCAATCAGGTACCCCACGGGATGTGAGATGAGGGAAAATGTCAGTCTTAACAGTGTTTAAATCCCTCCTGCCGCTGAACTGCAGCCTCTTTCAAATTAGGTCCTGTTGGCAAAATCAGATAAAGAGATGGAAATAAATGATGTGAACAAAGGTCATCAAAGAGTATCATTTAAATTGTTATTGACTGTGGGCACAAAAAAAAAAGCACAGCATGAAAACATACTTAATAAGAGGAGATAATAGGACCATGGAGACAGGTCTTTTTGATTTGGAGGAGAAACATCAAACAGTGGTGTGTTTGTGTATGCTTTTTCATCTGGTTTACAGGTAAGGGAGAGATTAATGCAGAATATATTTCACAGACCAGGCCAAAAGCCTTTGATATGCCATATGCACTAACACCAGAGATCATTTGTTCAGACCTTACTGCAGGAGAAGGGCCCAAACCTGTTGCTGTTGGAGGGATTTCCAGGATCTCATGGTAATCTAAAAATATTGAACAGAGTTGCCAAAAAAGCCCAAGTGAGGAAACCTTTCAAACAAAGGCACCTCCACCACTATGTAGTGATCTCCAAGTCATGGAGGGCTAAAGATAAGGAAGTAAATGCATCTTAAATGTCAATGCTCATCAAGATTTGTCTTGCAGCTTTAGAGCCCAAAGAATCTGCTTGGCCACACCTCTGTGAGCTGGTGCCAGAGGTGGGCTGAAAAAGGGGTGGAATTTAGAAACTTTGGGCCAAAGCATCTTGAACTAAAGCATAACCATTTGGAGATTACTGGGGTTTTTAATCTCCTAGATGGTTTAGAACTCTCTATTCTGGTTTTAGGCCCAGCCTCTGTACAGACACCTGGAGCAGACTGGACATAGAGGCTGCACAACCTGTGGGATGTGGTGAGAGCTCCTGCATGGGGCTGGAGGTGACACCCACTTCCCCAGGGACCACCAGCACAATGCACACCTTGCTGACCCCCATGGCTCACACGGCTCCCCTGAGGGCAGGGCCATGTCCCTCAGCAGAAGGAAGAGCTGTCCCTCTGCATCAGTGGCCCTAAAACCTCTGGGGGACCCAGAGCTCAGGTCCTGGGGGTGCCCCCAAGCTCAGAGCACACACACTCCTCACCAGGGCAGGAGCTGATCCATGACATAAAACCTGGAAGTTGGACTTGATGATCCTTGTGGGTCCCTTTCAACTCAGGATATTCTATGATTATATGAACAGTGCTCTCTTTCTCTCTCCTCCTTCCCTTTGCTACTTATAAATGACTTTGTACACTCCTAAACTCTTTGGAGAAAATCTATGAAAACATTGCTTTGGGTACCTCATTGCAGCCTTCCAATACCTCAATGGGGCTTACAAACTGGGTGAGGGGGCTGCTGACATGGGCAGATAGTGACAGGGCAAGAGGGAATGGCTTTACACTAACAGAGGGCAGACTTAGATGGGAGATTGGGAAGAAATTCTTGGCTGTGAGGGTGGGGTGGCCCTGGCACAGGGTGCCCAGAGCAGCTGTGGCTGCCCCATCCTTGGAAGTGTCCAGGGCCAGGTTGGATGGGGCTTGGATCAGCCTGGGACAGTGGGAGGTGTCCCTGCCCATGGCAGGGGGTGGAACAGGATGAGCTTTAAGGTCCCTTTCAGCCCAAACCATTCTGAGACTTTGTGATGTCTTGGGAGAGTTCGTAGGACTTTTCCTCTCCTGTACTGAAAGTGATGTCCAGCAGCCCAGGTACAGGAGATAAAGGGGATGGGGTCGTGCTAATGGAGAACAGATTATGACTGCACCTTTCCTGGGATCCTTCTTCCTCACTGAGTCATCATGAGAGCTCTGCTGTCATAAAAAGGAGCAAACTGCTCTTCCCTACTGTTAGGCAGGGGCAGGTCAGGTGTGCAAATTTTCTTTTCAGTACATCAGTGTGATGCCTTTACGTTTTTAGCTTTTATATTTTTCAGATCCTGTACTGCATTAGTGTATAACTCTGAACTCTACATAGAATACTAGCTAGCTTTCCTCACATTTTGGACAGACTAAACAATCCTTCTGGGCCTGGGAACAAGGTCATCATCACAGCTCCAGGCCCAGAAAGTATAAATAAAAGTGAATCAGAGGGAGAAGCAAACCAGGGGAATGTGACTTCGTTACCTGAAGCTATAATTGGACAATTAACCTCTGATATGCAAAGAGACCAAACTTCTATCTGCCTGAAAAACTCATGACTCGCCATCCATCTCTGCTGGAGCCTCTGCCAGGCTTTTGCACTGCCCAAGGTGTATCCTTTGAAGGCCTTTTAATAAACACCTACTTTATTCTCTGTCTAGCCTCTGTTCTAGGCAGCCTCTCCAGGCATCAGGTGGAAACAGAATGGCCCAAGGTTTCCCACAGTCTGATGCTGCTCACTCTGGAAGATGTCACCAGAAATGGAAAGGCAGCAGTGACGAGAAAAGATCCTTCAGGATAAAGTCCTGCTGGGGAGAATAGCTGACACACAGGTCTGGCTGTTAATGCACCACTGAAATCACTCACTGCATCCTGCTGGGGGTACAGCCCCTGGAAAAGACAGGAAGAGACATTCAAGCCAGGAATTTGCAACATTTCTCCAGACCTCTCTCCTCTTCCCCAGAGTGGGCAAGGCATTCATTTCCTCAGCTTGTCTGCAAATACTTGCATTTACCTTGGAAACAGGCCCAGTCTAGGAGAGGGACCAAGAGACTTCCGTGCTTTGGAGACTTTCTAATCTGGACAAGAGTCCAGATGCAAATGCCTTTGTAAGGTGGATGGATGCACACTCTGCCCTGGATGTCACCAAAGGAGCTGGGGCCCGTTTCTCCTGCTAAGAGAGGACTCTGGAAGAAAGAGGATCTGAACAGTTCATTTTAAAATGACACATAAAATGCAGAAATACCACAATGAGATAGGCACAGTTATGTCCTGTGTCGTGGTGGAGACAGCTGGAGGCAGCTCATCATTATATTGAGAGTATGAACCTTAGGCTGCAGGAGCTTGATCAGATGCACAGCTCCTGAACCACCAGAGAGCCAGGCTTGCAAGAGAGCTGTGACTGAGATGCCACCTGAGCAGCATCTCAGCAGCTCACAGAGACTTTTTCCCACAGGTTGTAGAAAGATGCCATTTGCCTTTGTTTTACTTACAAAGACAATGGGCAAAGCATTTGGCTTTTCAAAGCTAGCCTGGTTGATGACAAGAGTTTGTGACACAGGAACGTGTTATTCAGAAGGATCACATAAAAGCCTTTTCATCTTGAAAATAAAGAGTACTTCTGCTCTGAAGAAGGCTGAGACCAACCTGCCAGGCAGTGGCTGTGGCTGCCTCTCCTTGAACAGATTGCAGCAGAGACGAATGCACTGGATTGGAAAAGCTCTTTCCTGAGATCTTTTTGTGGCCAAACACCAGATTTTGCTTCAGGAAAAGAAGGTTCATATTCTGTCTCTGATAGCACAGGCAAGCTCCTCCTTTCTGCCCTGGAATGCTATTCCAGACACAGGGGTGGATTAAGCCAGGCTTTTCATAGCCAGGTATGCTGAAGTAATCCAGCACTGGCAGGGAGGTTGGGGCATGCTTTGGTCTCATATTGTGATTTAGGAGCCATTTCTCCTGCAGTGAGTCCTGCCAGCAAACAGAGCTCCACAGAGAGGAGCACCAAGGACCATAGCCACAGGAATTTAATCCCTCACAAGCCCTTGTTTTGCAAAATGAGAGAATGCTTCCTTTTCCTGTTGTGTTTACAGAGATTTTAAGCCCTTCCTTGTGGGTCTCCCTGCCAAGCATGCAATGGCTCCTGGCACAGGCAGCTGCACTTGAACACCTCCAGGCTACAGCGAAACTCAAACAGCTGTAAAGACACTACACCTGAAATAGGGAAAAGGGTTGACTTAGAAAGAGACAGACGTTACAAAGGAGATGTGAAGTTGTTTTCCTGCCCTTCAGGACCATGTCTACACGAGCCAATTTAATACCTATTACCACAAGTATTAGCTCAACAAGGCTTAGGTATTTCCGTGGAGCCAAATTACATCTCTGAGCTGACATTTCTTTTCCTTGCTCCAGCTGCAATGCCTGAACCATGCACTCATCGAGGGGGATACAGCCTTTATCATCATCCCAGCCTCCCGAGGCTTTTAAAGCCCAACTGCCAGCCAAAATAAACTGCCTGTGGCTGCCATATAGCAAAGTGTCAGGAAATGTTGACTCATCCCTTGCACCAGGGCCGTGCTGGTAACACTGTGGGTGGTAGGAAGGGATGGAGGCAGCCAGGTGTGAGGCTGAGCCCTTCCACAGGGGGAGAGGGGAGCCCCAGCTGAGCCCCTGGTGGGTGCCCAGCTCCCAGGTGCCACAGCACCCACAGTGTGGGGCAGAGGAGTTTTTACAGCCTGTCTGTTGGCTTACTCCCAGCAGTAAGCTCATGGAAAGGGACCCAGCCAGCCCCACAATGGCTGTGCTGGGTGTCCTTGGATGTGTCTTCACCACACCAGCTCATGGAGCACTCAGATGGCACATGAGGTGAGAGAGGACAGACCACATGTTCCAGCCTTTCCCCAGCTACCCTGCAGATCAGGGTCCTGCTGCAGATAGCTCCAATATTTTTTTTATGCACAGAAGATATCAGAGTAGGGAGTTCAGCACTCCTGAAACGTAGGACAAAGAGCTTAAAGTGCTCATCAGGGCTGCTTGAGCAATCATCAAGAAGCATTTGGCTCAGGGTCTGGATTGAATTTAGTCTGTCTGAGCCATGGTTGTCCCTGTAGCTCACTGCCCACCAGCTCCCCTGGAACAGCTCAGGAGCAGCTCAGGATTAGCCCAGTCCTCTCCCCAGAGGAAGAGCTGCTGTGCCAAGAGCTGTCAAGGTGGTGCTCAGAGGTGGAAGGTACAAACTGGCTGCTTGCTGCTACACAGGAGTCAGTCTCCTGGAGCCCCATAGGTCATCTCCAGACTTCTAAAAATTGTTTCTAATGACTCATATCATGTCCTTCAGATGAGGCATTAAGCCAGGCTTCCTGGAGGGTATCGAAGTGGAATTTTACGGCTGCACTACAGTTTTTCAAAATAAAAAGGATGCAGCAGCACTGGAGCAGAGTCAGAGGCACCACCTGACTCTCTCCATCAAGCAAGATAAAGCAGGACACTCTGTGCCTGAAGTGCTGCTGACACCATGGGAGGCACAGCTCCCCTCGGTCCCTGAACACTGACAGCTCATGCAGTTGTAAATTGTGTCATATTCATGAGAGGCTTCCTCAGGAGGCACAGTCCCCATCTTATTCCCAGGTTATTTTATCTTCAGTAGCATTGTGCAGGCACAGGGACATTTGAGAAATGCAACATCTCCCTTAGCTGAACACAGCTGTGTTTGGGTAAAGGCTATCTGAATAAACCAGGGATTTCCACTGCAGGAGATGTGATTTCATTTCTGAGGAGAGAGGCTGAATCTGTGAGCATGGGGTATTATTCAGCACTTAAAACAGACCCCCCAAAGCAAAAGGAAGACTGTAGGTGCCATTCATTCAGCAGGCAGCATCAGAACCTGCCCCTCCTCCACTCCCCGGCAGCATGGAGCCAGAGCAAATAACAGCAATAATACAAGGCTGTAAACTCTGGAAGAAAGCAGACATCTGTTGCCCATCAGATATTACACCTTGGTGACCATGCAGCTCAGTAAGTATGAAAGTGATTACTTATACTTTGACAGCATGGCCGCAGCACATAAATGGGGAGCTTTGTGCTGCAGCCGGGAAAGGCAGAGCCAGGAGCAGCGGGAGAAGTCACCCCTTCAGCTGTGAGGGTGTGCCCGTGTCCCTCCCGTGGCTGTTGTGAGACAGCCTGGCACAGAGCTGCAGGCTGGGGATGAGCAGATGGACCCTCTCAGGTAGCCCTGGTGTCCCCTGGGGCCATCGACCAGCAGCATCTGCTGCAGTGCCCTGGGACAGGTTGGATCTCCAGCATCAAACCCCTGACACCAAGACAAACATCTTGTCAACCTGCCCAGCTACCTCCTAACCTTACTTATGTTCAGAGCAGATAACTCTTTCTTTCCCCTTGCTCCTCAAAGATTGCAGATAGGTATTTCTGGATTACAGCTAGTAATGCTGAAATGCCTGCCCTTGAAGCATCCAACACAAGCCCCCAACTCACGGGCTGCAGTGACAGCAGAAGGGGTTCACAGAAAAGTGAGCAAAACCAGGCATGGAGAAAGCCCAGAGGATGGGAAACTTTTTGGGACTGACAGTTCATGGAGATGAAGACTATGAGTCAGTGAAAATTGTGGAAACTGGAGGGCTTTATCCTTTTTGATACAAAAAAAAAGTAAGTTTTCACTGGATCTGGGATGAGGGATATAAAACCCAGTAATTCATGGCATTCATTTTTGTGTCTTCTTCTGAAGTAGCTGGAGATTGCAATCTTCAAGGGAAAAACCTGGACCAGAAACCGGATCCAGCAACACCTATGTTTTTATGCAAAGAAACTGGTCTAGCTTAAACAGAAGCCCCAAGACTAAAAGTTCCATCCCACTGTCCAAACCCTCTGAAGTAAGTTGTGAACGATGCACAAGCAAGACAAGTTTCACATCTCATTTTTCTTCCCTCAGTGTCCTCTCAGGGGGAGACAGATGCAAACCAACCCTGCAATCCCAGCCAAGCCCTTGCTCTTTTGCAGGCACTGCAGCAGGGGTTTAGACCCACACTCTGTCCTTTTGCAAAGGAGACCCTGGGACAGCCCCTCCAGGCAGATGGTGCCACACTCACAGCTGATTCTGCCTTTGCTGAAGCTGGACCACAAAGACAGGGCTTGGAGAGGAGTTTCAATACCGTGGGTCCCTTTTCTTGGTGTCAGATCCAGCAGATACAATGCAGAGATCACAAGGAGATACATGTGGAAATCTGGCTTCTGGTCCCACCAAATCTGAATTATGGGTGTCTGACACGACCCCTGGATCACACAGCATTGATGCTCAAGCAGTCATATTTAGAAGAATGGGATAATGGAGGTTTTTTCCATCCTATCTTGCAGCAGAGCTGCTCAATCTGTAGGTTTTCTCTTCCCCACATCCCTGACTCAAGCTTTGCAAATCTATACCTGTGTTTCTCAAAGTCCTTCCCCAGCCAGTTGTCTATAAAGATTCAAACTGTTACCTGCAACTCAAACCTTTTCACAGGCATTAGGGGAGTATTAAATGGGAAATTCTAAAACTAAATTATAGTTTCCCACTGCAAGTGTTTAAAAAAAATTAAAAACGTCTGCTTTTAATTAGAAAGAAAAATAAAAAGCCCTGCAGTTGACAATAGTCTCTTTTCTACTCACCACACACACACAGGCTCTGGCCAAATCCTCACTGTGAGTAAAGCAACAGAACTCCACTGAACTGGTGCATTTACACCGATGGGCTCTGGCTCAGGATCTGGCCCGGCCACTGCCTGGCCAAGCCTGGAAAATCTCTGCAGAAGATCCCCCATCTCCCTCCTTCCAGGCACTCGGGTTCCTGTTGAGCACCTCACACCTCTCTGCTGGGAATGTGTGATTTATTTGGCAGCTGGGCTTTCCCTCCCGGGGAGCTTCCTAATAGATCTGTGAAAGCAAAGGTTCTGTAGAGGCAGCTCCAAGGATGAAGTCACTGGCTTTGCTCTGAGCCCAGAGATTTTAGCCAAGCCTGCTGGTTTCAATAAGGAGGAGCTGGTGAATTTGCTGCTTGCCCAAACGGGGTGAGCGCTCTCTGCAGCACCAGGTGGGGCTGAGCAGGGAGGGAGCAGCCCCTGTGTGCCCAGGACAT
>VZTB01005683.1:1087087-1190751 GCA_013397245.1 Thryothorus ludovicianus | reverse complement strand
ATATAGGGGGAGAGAGAGAGAGATATCTCATTTCCACATTCACCTGCATCTTTGCCTCTGGAATGTTAGAGGAAGGAACCCCTAAGAATCTTGTCCTGACAGCTTGTTGCAAAGAAACTTCCTCTGAAGAAGGAAGAGCTAAGAGGGTTCTCTCTCAAAGATTCCAAAAATGGGGGGAAAAAGCAGCTAAGCCTCAGAACAAAAAATTCACTACTAGTGAGCCAGAGAGATACAGAAAGAGAGTCATTCTTTTCCTGTGGCTTTTCCACAGGAGTAGCTTCACATTGGCTGCTGAAGACACTTCAGGGTGAGAAATGCTGCAGAGAAACAAGTGATTGTCTAAGCAAAACTTCTTTACTTCAAATTGATAAAGAAGAAATATAGAATACTGTCATGCCATAAGAAGAACAGGTAACAAATTCATGTTAAGGGTCATTAACTTACTCAGTTTGCTCACAGGGATTCATTCAAATGCACATAAAAGCTAGCAGTCAGACACATTAACAAACTTAATCATTAGTCTGGAAACATGGCTGTAAAAATGATTTGTTTTATATTCACCTATCTGAAGACACAGAATATCTCCTTAAAAAAGATTAAAAAATAAAGAAAAAATTAATGACACATATAATACTTATAATTATTAATACTTATTTTCTGTCTTTGGTAGAAAAGATTTATTTTTATTCCTCAATACCAAAGTAGACAAATTTTATTCTTATTTGGTAATATAAAACATGATGAGTCAAATGCATTGGATTTTAATATAAGTGCAAGTTAAATGCCAGATATATTTGGTTTTGAGTGTTCAGGCAAGCTTAACTCCCTTGGATCTAGAACTCAAGTGAATGTCAAAACATCATTAATTACTTCATTAAAGCTCCAAAAGAGTATCTAGGGGAAGAAACACAGGCAAGGCAAAATGAAAAGCTTAAAAGGATCTCCTTCAATAAAGCCCAGAGCAATTTCTTTATTTCTCTGTGTTAGCACAGCCATTCTACTCCTGTTCCTTCACTCACTGAATGTCAAAGACAGTCCTAGAAAACAAAGCAGCTTGAAAGATCTGCAGCCAAAATCCCAGTGTCTGATCTCCATCCTCAGAGAAGGCACAAGGCAGAGCAGGGTAGATGGGTGGTTGATTCTCAGCTTCTCTCTGCTGATTCCCAGTCAGGCCTCTCATGACAAGACAGGTGGTGCACAGGAGAACACGAGGATGCCGACTCAGACAATGCAAGTAAATCCACTAGTCTATGAGGGCTGATACTCTCTCAGTCTACTAGAGACCCTAAAAGTCCAATTCCCCTATGCAGATGCAAAACAGAAGCCATATATGCAAAAAGAGCTCTATGACAGAAAAATCTACATGTGAATTTCATCTTAAAATTAATATTTTAAAACTATCCTTCAGAGTTTTTTCCTAATGCATATACTGGACAGATAAAGCTTTGAATAGTTTCATGGTTTTCAGAAGATTCACTTGTTTTTCTCTTAAATGTGTATGTCAAAGCAAATTTTTCTCATCCAATAGCTGAATAAGGATACTGGAATACCTCAAGTACTGAAAATGTAGTAATGCTGCCAACACGCCATTTCTTCCTGGTATTTTCTCAGTAGTGCTTTAGCTACAAACAAAAATAATTCAAAGTATTTCATCATGTAGCTTGCATGGTTTATAAACATTGGTCGGAGTCAGATACTTAAGCATAGTAAAAAGGTAACTTGCTTTTCTGGGGATGTTTTAATATTCTTTCCATCACTCTTCTATCATTAAAAAAAATGAGAACAAATCAACAACCTTTGGGTCAATCAGAGACTTTTTTTCTGAAGTAAACTCTGCTATTATAGAAAAAAACATTTGTTTACAGGAGCTAGAACACTCTCCCTCCAGCCTATTTAAATACCATCACTGCATGCTAACAGGACTGAAGCACCTAGGGTTACACGACTTCCTTTTTCATCAGAACTCATGTTGTTAAGCTGAAAATCCAAACTGCCCTGACAAACATCATTCATTTTAGCACAGAATTTCTCAAAAGATTACAGAAGTAATCTTGGGAGGAACAGTTGAGGTTGCAGCACTATTCCCCAAAGCAGTGAATTTTTTTGTCATGAGCAAGACCTTTCCAAATCTCTTGAATGGAGGCAAAATACCAGTGAAGCACCTCAGAAGAAAAAAAAATTAAGAAAATATAACTACTGAAATAACTTTGTATTAAAATCCTATATGCATGTAATCCAGAGCAACATCCTATGAATAAAAGGCAACATCCAAAATCCTGTAGGAAATGACAATATAATTCTTCATTGAAATATTTGGCTTGAATTATTCTGCTCCAGAACAGACATTGGCAGATCTTTCTTCCTCTTGAAGAGAGTAAAATCTATCAGAAAGGAAACTTATTTTTTTTTTGAGAGGACAGCATGGCGGAAGATATATTCTGGTATTTACACATACTAGAAGCTAAAGGCAGATATATGAGTAAGCCTGAAGTGTGGCTATTTGAAGTTTTCTGCTATAAAAGGCATGAAAAGCTTTTCAGATTGACAGACACATAGAACAATTTTAAAGGACTGACCTGTTCTGTATGGAAGGATATCACTATTACCCCATGACAATGTGCAGAAACTTTCTAGACTCACACTTAGCCTATTAAAATCCAGTCTACAGCCTGCCACAGTCCCACAAAATCACTGTTTTTCTTCTCCCCAGACATCTCTCATACCACTGCAGTCCTTTCTGCCCACTGAGAGTTCTGACAGCTTCTACCCTTCCTCCTTCCCTGTCTGCATCCACTCTGCAGTGTCTGCAAAACTTTTATCTAGAGAGCAAAAAAATCTGCCCCATGCTGGGGCTGTGCATCAGCTACCCAGCAGTAAACTCTTAGCAAGTGAGGCCTGAAAGAAGATCTCCTGTATAAAGCAGGTGATGAGAACAAGAATGTGGTGTGGGATTCTTTTTTTTTGAAGGGCAATAGGAACATCTTCGGCCAGGTGAAAGGACATTTTGAGCTCTATGAGATGTTTAAGATATCAGAAGTTTTGGCTAACACCTGATGTTACCTTGAAAATACAGCAATGGACCTTGCCAGTACTTTCCACAGGTTCCTTTGTTGTATAATTGTGTATGAAGTAAGGAAAGGCAGCTATTGGTGACCATCAGAAATACACTGGCTTAACAGAAGCCCTGGTCACATTATAGCATTTCACAGTCAGCATCTTTTCTTGTGACTAAAAAACTTGCAGATATATATGTATTCTAGAATATACAGCCCAAAACAATTTTTTTTTCCAGTGCCAGGCCTCAACTTAAGAAATTAATGAATCTGTTTAAATTTTGATCTAAAAACTAAACGGAATCTTAGTACTTGTTTAATTACTTCAAGAAGAAGATTATCAACACTACACTGAAACTTTCTCTAGAAAGATATAATTATACTTCGTGCTTCATAAGCTCACACTTGTCCTCAAAACTTATATAAGGTATGAAAGTTTCTACAGAAAATATCCAGAAGTATGGGAAATTCTGTGATCTGTGAAATTACTGCACTATTTCTTATCATTTTACCAAGGAAAGGATCAGAACTAAAAACATCCAAAAGTCACAAAGGCCTTGCTGAAAATTAAATTGCCCTTAATCTGACCTATTTTCAAAACTGCATAATTAACTGGACTTCAGAAAAATGCTGAGTGAAAGACTCCAATTGTACTGAGCACCATAAGGAGACTTCAGTTAGAACAAATTCTTGACAGAAACTACTCTTGAATTAAATTTTAAAAAATTAATTATGGAAAATACAATATAATCCATCATTCTCAATAATAGACACTTATACAAAAATTTATATCTTGCAAAAGCTAAAGATAATCAAGGATCAGATGTATTACAAGGATTTTAAGCAGATAATTATATCCTTTAGCAAAGTGCCATCTAAAACTATTTCCAAAAGAATTAGTTTGTGAGTCCCAAAACTGTTAAGACTAAAACACTTAGCAAATAACTATTCTAGAAACTGTTACATTATACTAAAAATTATTGCTTGTTAGCAAACAAAATGCGATTCACGTTCTTTCATTATGAAAAGCATTGTTCTCTCCCCTGGGCACCCAAGAAGGGGATTTAGATCAGTGAAAAAAGGCAACCCTATAAAGGCACTTCCAAAATAAAATAAACTCCTGTAAGGAGTTACAATTTACCTGATAAAGAAATTCTAGTAGTGATGAAGTGGCGTAATAACAGTATATGATCACAAATCAGTTTGATTTACTGCAAAGTTATTGTCTACATCAGTGAATAATTGAAAAAAAAAATTATCATGTTTCAGCTCTGTAAATCAAAGAAATTGAAACAGTTTGGCCAAGCATCTCAAATGCAAGGCCAAAGAGCTCAGTAAGTCCTAGCTAAATGGCAATCATTTCTTTATCATATAAGACAGCTTGAGGCAACACAATGTAAATAAAAATCAGGTGAAAGTCTTAACATTTACAAAATTGAACCTTTTAAACACAAAGAGATGTGGATGGTTGACAGTAGTTGCTGGCCTTTCTCTAAGTTGTGAAATTGAAAACAAGATCACAGAAATTTTCAGCATCCTAATGTGAACATCTTGTTAATGTTCACTACCTAAGTACAAGCTTAGGCATTTAATGTATGTTAAAAGACTGTGGAAAAAAGTCATTCTTCAAAGAAAAATGCATAAAATTCTCATAGGTATGTGGACTCTGTTTGACAGTGTCAGAGAGCTGAACTACTATTATTCACTTTATTTCTGATTAGTTTTTTCTGCTGGTTGAATGAACGCTGGTTGTCACTGCTATCATGAGAAGGATGGAGAATGGCAACCAGCGTGGACCCGCGGGATCCCACACCCCAGCAGAACTGTCTGCTGGGCTGAGATATCAAGGTACCAATGGTTCAAAAGTTAAAGGGAATGCTCCATGCAGAAGCCGTTGAAATCCAATAAAAAGTTTCTAAATGTTGAGGAAGTCACAAGGAGGAGACTGGCAGACAATACCTCCTACGCTTATACAGAGCTTGCTCGTCTGCTTAGCAGCCCTGTAGGAACAGGATAATTTACTCTTATCATCAACATTGCAAGACATTTTTCTGTTTCCTATTTTCAAAGGACTGGAAGGTATAAAAAAAAATGGGGGAAAGAGAAGAGTTTTCTGCACAAATTATAACTGTACAGATTTGCTTTTAAGGGCAGCTGTTTCTCAGGGCTGGAAAATATACAGAATTTCATATATCTGATTCTCTGCTAGAAGCACAGGCGAGAAGCCAAACTAATCAAAACCTCTATCAAAAATACAATTTTAACATCTATTTGGACTTGGACTTATCTCACTGCTCCCAGACACTATTGATTATCATTATCTGCATGTCTCTAGTATTCTAAACAGCAGCAGCAAAGGGAAATGAAAGTGAGTATTTCCATACAAAAACAGATAGAGGCTTCTAGGGCAGAATGAAAACTGCTGGTGCTGACTGAAATCAGGGTCTAACTTCATCTCATCTTCTATAAATACACTGTAATAGAAAGGAATAGGATGAAGTCCAAACTAAAATATTATTAAAACTATAATGAGAAATAAGGGATTTCACCAAAGGAGAAAAGGTATTACATTATCAGAGACTGGCTGTTGTCTACACTGCACTTCTTGGCAAGGTTAGGTATGATTGTGGTCTTTTTCTTTGCCACAGACTTCTCCTCATAACTTTGGTCTATTATTTGCTTGACCGGTCCATAGCAACAGGATATGAAAATTGTTGTTGGTAGCAACTCTGTTGGAGTATATAATTAAAGTTTTTGCTTTAGCAAAGTAACCTCATCCTTGCCTCAGAAAACTACAATCTGCAGAAATCTAGAACCCCAAACAGGGGCTCATGAAGCCTTTCTCTCTCTATTTTTTCCAGCATGAAGTACACAGGTGCTCATGTATCTGCTCCTGAAGAAGTAGATTTTCATTACTTCCCATCCTCCAATACTTACATGAATCTGGGGTAAACATTTTGTACTTCAGAGACCTGAACAGGAGATTTTACAACTTTCAGTCCTCAAAAACAGGGAGAGAAAGAGCCTTCTCTTAATCCCATTAAGCCATCTTTGCACACGTAAGGGTGGTCAATCTTTCTCCCTTCTTACCCACAACAAGGTTATTTTCTCTTTAATTTGCAAGTAAAAAGTAAGAAGTAAGAGAAGACAACCATTCCATGCTCACAATTCTACCATGTTAGAAGACAAAAATTAGCCACAGGGATGTTTCAGTCTCTCTGTGGGTTGTTTAAGACAGAAAATTGTTGGTATTTGCCAAACAATTTTGGTCCATCAAATTTTATACAGATATGAACCAACATAAAGAAGTTTTCAAGTATACAGATATAAAAACCTAGTGGATGTATCACCAAAACCACTTCTAGACTAAGGGAACAATTTTCTTGCTTAACTGTTCAAAGTTCTACAGGTCCCACTTTTCTGTGTTCCTCTAGCCCAACACAGACTAACAGCAGATTTTGACCACTCACAGCACTGTACAAAGCAAGACTTAGCAAACACAGGACATCAGTGGAGAGAGGAATCTACATTGAGCTTCGACTGTAAGTAACAAATTATCTACTTGGTAAAAAATAGTGGTTTTTTCATGTTTTCAGATAACAGAGCAGGTTGCCCAGAAGGTTTGCACAGTCTGTCGCCATTCTTAGAAGTTTTAAGACTTGCCAGGTAAAGCTCTCAGTGACCTAGTCCATCCTCACAGCTGACCCTGCATTTAACCTGACTGCTCTGAGCAGGAAGCTGGATTGAATCATCTCTTGAGGACTTATCCAGACTGCCTCCTATGCCTCTAGGTTCTATTGTACATAAAACCTTCTCAAAGTTAAGCAGAATTATTCCCCCAGATTTCAATTCTTCTTCATCTTATTGCCAACCCACATATCCCAGAGGCTTAGTGATTTACATGAATGTGAATTTAGAGGCAAAAGGAAAAAAGAGGGGAAAAACAGCGGAAAAAAAGGAATACTTTCTTTTAATTCAAAACACTGCTCATAATTTGAAGTGTTAAATACTGCAGATGTTTTGACCATGTAACAGATACATGATTTCAGGCTACACTAACACATATTAATTTGTTCCTGTATTAAGACGGCCTATAACTACAAACCAGCTTTCAGCATGTTATATAAAAAACATTCTAGCTGTAATCTGTTTGACTATTGACTATTTTACAGACAGTGTAAGAAGTGAGACTTGCAAAAATACCTTATTTTTGCAAAATAAGGTTTTTCCTCCTTAAGTAACTGTTAATTTATACTTCCATCATTAAGAACATCGGTTAATAAAATATTTTTACATGCCAACTATATTACTGATTAGCAAGAGATTATACACATAAATCTAAATATGACTATTGAATGGACTGTCTTGGCTTCAGCAATTTACAGGAAAAATCATTTATCCAACAAAAAACCAATGCAGAAATGTGAAAATTAGCTTTGTAGATGATGCTTGAATTGAATCATATTTGGTTCTAATAAGTGAACTTTGTAGACACTGCATGTCCAACAGGAGCCTGAATCACCTATCATCTATTTATGGCAGCAAATCTCTTTTAAAAATTAACACACAGGCTCAGAAATGTATGTTCATGCCTCTGTAATTTATCAGAGGGTTTGCAGATGTACAGACCATGGCACATTCCCCAGAATCACTCAAATTGTGTGAGCTGTGACACTGTAAAAGGAGACCCCTGTAGCATAAGCACCATATATTCTGAATACCCTTTATCCAAGCACTCAGCAGCAGTCAGATCATGCAAAGATTCCTTGTTGAGCAGTCTTATCTCCTTGGACTGCAGACATGTATGTAAAATTGCAGCATTCTACACACAGGGAAGAAGCACTGGACCTGCTGGCAGAGGGGAAATACTCTGGACACAACAAAACTGAATGACACCAATACTTACTTGGCAGGCATTATAAATCAACTGGTGTTCCAACTTTTTGATCCCTAGAATCTGCTGAAACATTTCATAAAGCTGTTCCTTGCTCAGAATCAGCTCTGATACAGCACTTAAGGCCATTCTATTTGGCTGTTTGCAAAAGTCTTCTTCTCCCCTGTATATGGCATCGTATTTGGCTAGCCAAGAACTTAACACTGTCTCTTTGCTTAATCCATCGATTTCCGGCAAACTTCGGACTCTCTTTTCTATGTTTTTCTTAAAAACATCTCTAAAGTCACTTGCAGAACATCCTCCACTGTGGACCATTCTTGCAACCCGGTCACTCTTGAGAAATACCTTTTGAAGTAAAAGAAGAGAAAAAAAAAGAAACAGAAACAGTTAGGCTTGGACACAATACAAAACAATCCCAAAATAAGGGAATACAAGATAGTATTTGCTTCTACACAAGACAGATTTACATGAAAGAGTTATACAGGCCAGGTTTGTTATGTTTTTCACAAAGAAACAAGTGACCATGTTGAAACCAAGTTTCCACACTGAATAAGTACATAAACTAAGTAGTTTTACAAGAATTTATGCATAAATTTACAATAGCTAGAGTAGATGAGCTTTGAATTAACAGCAGCAAATTTAAAATTTACCCACAATGAGACAAAAATCCAGGAAGAAAAAAGCAGAAAGAAAAAAACCCAAAAAAACTGAAAGAAACACCACAATCAATATGAACAATTGAGAAGACAGACTTGAGGACACAGAGCTCTTTCTACTACTATAGATACAATACTGGAGGCACAATATGAGATTCTCTGTGTAAAATCACCAACATAAAAGAGCCTCTCACAACTATTCGTACTCTAAGATATGATAAGGCAAATTACAACAACAAACCAATTAAATCAGCTCCAGCATTCTGTAAAATTCCAGTGTTCAAGAATGGTTTTTCCATCTGTTCTTTTAGAAGGGCCTGGGCAAGGTCAATCTTTCCAGACACTGTATGTGGCCTGCACATAGCTCATTTAGAGTACCAAGGCTCATGAGGCTGTTTCTCTACAAGGTGCAACCAACAAAAAGCTGATGGTGCAGCCCAATCAGCTGTGTAAACACCAGATGTGTGCCTTGGGCAGGGATGAAACTGCATCATGCCATTGAAAGGATAACTCAGGGAGAACCACCTGTTTTCTGCAGCAGAGGAAGATGAAGCAAGGCCCTTCACCATGAATGTTTCAGCTGCTGGGGGCTGCTTGGGTGCCACAACAACATCCCAAGCATAGCTGAAATGCCAAGGAACAGAGGAGGAGCCACAAAGTTGAAACTGAATCATCAGCTTTCTCACTGTCTGCTCTCTTCAGTGAGATGTATGAACTGGGAATTAAGCATGCATTTTATGAGAGTCACTACAGTCAGCAAGAGCCATGAAACCATATATGATTTTGTGAATGGAGATGATAGCACAGTAGAGCTCTGACTTCAGGTACTATCTCATGTTAGAAGTTAGTGTATCTAACAACCAACCTAAAACACTACTGTGCTGCACTTCCAAAATACAAAAGAGTGGATTAGGAGAGCAGCTGAAAATCTGATCAGAGAAGTACACAGATTCAAGCAGATCAAGAAAAATTAATTCTAAAATTTTTAGTGCTCATCAATGCACATTCTCTTGTAGCATATTTTAAAATGTGGTTACTCATAAAATGTATTTTTTAATAGATATCCTAATTGATATTGTTCAGAAATTCTGCAGATTAAACCTAAAAGTATTTGTAAAGAGATTAGTAAAAAAAACCCCATCACCTAATGCTAATCACGTTATGCTGCAGCTGTACCATGATACATTTCTTTTTATGTAAATGTAAGTATCTAGGGTTGAATTGTTCCCCAAAATGGAACCTGACATAGTTACTGTCAATTAATGTTTATATTAATTTTCTCAAAAGGCTACACAAGTACTGAATCTCATTTCAAAACAACTAATAGTCAGAAATTCCATTCAACACAAACAGGTACAAGGTTATTAAGTCTTTCCTTGTTTTAACAGTCTGCAATTACAAACGATTCATTCCTCTAACAGCTTCACTGGTAAAAAAGATCACTTCAAACTAATTTCAGCTACTTTGTACTGTTCATAAACAATATTTAATTTTCTATCACATTAGCCTGCATATCCAATGACAGAAAGGAGATGCAGAAGATAGTGAGAAATTAAGAATATTTATCGATACTTCCTACCCAAAATCTCATATTCATGCAAGATTACACAACCTGATGTATTGCTAATATAACTGGACCAGTCTTGCAATAAAAAACCCAAACAAAACCCAACAACAACAAAAAAAACCAGCAACAAAAAACCAAAAAACCCCCTCCAAACCTGCAAAATACACACTGTAAGAACTTTAGCATATCATTCACCTTTCATTGCCTCCTTTCACTCTTATTATTTGGAACGATTAATCCTGAATGAAAGGGCTGTAAAGCTGCTAGAGCTTTCCTTGATTTATGAGCCATACAAATTCAAAATTTATTTGTGAATCTGAAGCTGATTTTCCAAGAGACTTTTTTTCCAGAAAAAAACATTCCATTTTTAACCACTTAGCCATGGAAGGGAAGCACTATTGTAATACTTGGTGCATGTAATATTTGCAAAATAAAGACACGTTCATGTTGGACAAAGCAACAGGTATGTGCAAAAAGAAAATAAAATCTGCATGTACCCTTGACTCTAAAATGTTCCCTTCTGATGTGTTTTGGGACAGAAACTGTATTTTTATTAAATTTTCAAAAATTATTCCAAGGTAATTCTTTTTGAAAACACAGTGTACATAGAATGAAATTTCTCAAGATATAAACCCAAGGTGTGAATAACAGAGTATGAAAAACATGGTTTGTTCTGCAAAGGAATCCACTGGGCCTAAAGCTCTTACTGTGATTCCCCTATTTGAGTAGAAATTTACCATTTTTTTTCCTGAGGGGAAAAAATGTAACATCATCTTTAAAATGAACTGCTTTCATTTAAGATAATTAAAAAAAAAAATAATATTTTCACAAAACAACTTCATATCCAAGACTTTGTTTGCACAGAAAACCATAAGAGAATAGAAATTCTATTAGGAATGTATCAAATGTGTCACAAATTTAAAACACTAAGATGCATTAAAAAGCTACTAAGTGTCTCATTAATCCTGTTCCTGAAAGACGTATGATACACCCCACGTTGAATATAAAATCCTTTGCTTAGACTTCTTGAGATTCATCTGCTTGGTTTCAGAGCTTTCAAAGATTATATGAGCAGCAAAATCATCCCCATCAGGGAAAATATTTAATTGATATTTATCTTTAAAGTAAAATACTATTTAAGTACATTCACTAAATCTCTGGTTCTTACTGCCTTCATTCCTGTATTTCAATTGATCATTAGACTTAGTTCTAATTAAATAATCATTCAAAAACTAAAATATTATCTCAAGTCTCTCAACACTAGGGGGGAACTAGAGAGGAAAAATATTAAGAGGTACGAGTGTAAAATATAAAATATCAGAAAAAGTTATTGTGGGCACAAAGAAATCTAATTCTGCATGGAACTAGATTTGCCAGATCTGCCATGATCTTTTGGAAATCCACACATTATTCAGAAGTAATTTGACAAGAGTCAAGTTTATAATGAGGCATTTCCTGTTACTACCAAAGTTTTCCAGACTTCCTCAAAGACCTCCTGGATTGCCACTGTTGTCACTCAGTGTTTGAATTTCCAGTATCAGGACCAGTTTATAGAATCCACAAATCAACACCAACCATCCATGTTACTGCTAACAAATTATCAAACACTAAAAAGGAATGCTCTATTCTCCAGAATGCATAAATCAAATGCATTCTGGAGAAAACAGATAATTCAAATACAGGTTTTGATGGATCATATATATCCACTTCGAGGGACTTTTTCAATTCATGTTATTTAGAGTCCTCCTAAATACCTTTTCACACCTTTATTTTCTGATGGATAAAGTTCAACTCATTCAAAGGTAGATAACATGTTTTTAAAGAAACACAACAACAATTGTAATCTACTGAAGCACTGTTTAAATTCACTTTTATCCAATC
The DNA here is from genome assembly GCA_013397245.1 of Thryothorus ludovicianus. Taxonomy (NCBI): domain Eukaryota; kingdom Metazoa; phylum Chordata; class Aves; order Passeriformes; family Certhiidae; genus Thryothorus; species Thryothorus ludovicianus. The sequence continues at coordinate 1,178,700 of VZTB01005683.1, read as the reverse complement.
ATTCCATATACACAGTTTCATCTACTGCAAATGCTAGTAATAAAGCTTAATTCAAAACAGACTTTAGCACTAGATAATTACATTAAAACTATATTTTTGTTTAAAGATAAAAAATCATTATTTAGCAGTGCCTACAATTTAAGAAAATGTTTTAAATACTATGAAAAAACCGATTTTCACTTCTAGAAAATATCTCTTAAACAAATATTCTATTTATTGGATGTCACACCAAATTTAACTAATTATATAATTAGGCAATACAAACATGATTATCTTATTCTCTACTGTAAAGCTTACGAAAAAGAAAATTCAAGCAAATGCAGTAGGGCAGGTGGACCACAAGAATGATTTTTCAGCTTCTGAAAACTTCTTGCCCATTTGGCCTCTGTACACCTTCTCATAGTGCAAAAGCACTGACATTCTCCTCTTCAAGCCATACAGCACCTGGAGCTTCATTTGCCATTTGCCCTAAGAGCCACTAGAGATTTTTCTTCATTTTTGATGGTCACTTCTGCTCCTGTAGCTTTGAGGAGATCACATTTACACTTTAGACATATCCTATGTCTCAACAGTCAGAGCTCAATGCATCATCTTTCATGGAAAATACGGCGGCAGCTCAAAATGTACACTATGTCTCTGGGACAGCAAACTTCCAGACATACTAGACACCATCTGAATCAGCTTATTACCTTTCTTACAATGCATATTTCAAGCTGCATAACAGCTTTTCTAATTTCTGTTAAATTCTATCATTCTGGATGCAAACCCTTGGGTTCCATGCACGTTTCCAGCACAGTAATAGGTGTGTGGTGGGTGCACTCAGCCACATGACCAAACCAGCAGTAGTTTGGTACAGGCTCCAGCACAGGTTGTGGCCTGGACCATAGCTTGGCCAAGAACTCCTCTAGTTCCCACGTGTTCTCTGAAAACCCACCAAGGAGCAGAGTGAGCCAAGTGAGCACCGCTGCACACGACCTTGGAACACCGATCACATGCTTCACACATGAATAGTGGGTGGCTTTTCCAAAACCCCTTTATCAAGGAACAAACAAGGTTGTGGGTACAAGAAATCTCACAAACACCTCTCCCAAAACATTTAATTTCACTAAAAGCCAACCATATATATATGACAGATGAAGTGAGTTTTCTTTGAGCTCTCCCAGCTGAACAGCCTGGCTGCATAGCAGTGATCCTCCCTTGAGCCTCTCAAGGCTGAGACTCTTTACAATGGCAGATATTTGGTAAGCAACCAACATTGTGTGTAACCTTTTAGTATGATAACTGACTTGTGCCTTGGCAGCTTTTCTTATGCCTTTGTAGTTTTGAATCACTGTTCAAACAACTGTGTCACAGAGAAAAACAGTGAACATTGACACAGAACCTTATTAAATTGGACTTTCACAACACCATATTAAAAAAGCTTTTGCTAATACCTTTCATAAGGCTTCTTTAAGAAATCTATATCCATACATTCATGACAAGGGTGGAATAAAAACCACAGCTATTGCACAGAGAGCCTCTAAATAACAGGTTGCCCAGGAGTTCTGATACCATCCTCCTTCTATTACTATGATTACTTGTATGCCATTCTGAATGAAGCATAAAACAATCCTTCTTTCCAGACTACCACCCAAATCTGTATCAGGAATCTCTGCACTGATGCAGACCATAGGAAATGCTTCATTACCTATGCTTGAGCACTCATAAGTGATTGCATCAACTGCTCCAACTGATGCTGCACATTATTTTACCTGTGGAAATACATGATGTCCTTCCAATTAGAACTATTCAGATCTCTATTGGCCTCTTGAAGTTCACCAAGGAGCTGCAAGAACTACAGCATGGCCATTGGGCTAGCACCACCAATCCAAACACGTTCTTTAATGGCGACATTCTTCCAAAGACTCCGCCAGAGGCTGACACAATTATAAACATATTGCTGCACGAGGGCCAAACATCACCTTCCTACAGCAGCACAGTGACTGATGATGGGATTTAATTACCCAGATCTCCAGTGTGGTTATTCAGGACAATGCACTGCAACTGATCTTCAGGGCATCCTTAAAACACACGAATAGTAAAACAGAATCTTTTAATACAACTTAGAAAAAAGACTACCATGTAAGGCCTAAAGATATTTCTCTTTGGAGATTTTTTTCTGAAGTATCCTATCACCCAGACACAGATACATAGCTAAGGAGAGAAACATTTTGTTCTTATGGATGCGTTCTTGTTTTAAAGGAATTTTCTTCTCCTTTAAGCTTCCAGAAGCAAAGCTGGAATGACATTAAGATTAGTGGCAACTATGTCATACCAGAAATTGTCAATTAAAAAATAAAAATGAACAGAAGTATCTCTTTGACAAACACTGAACAAGGGCATAAAGGACTTTGATGGAAGTCCAAGGACTATTCAAGTCTGTGAAAGCTTTTCAGGTTTCTGATACACTTTTCTGATGTATTCTGTACTCAAGCTCCTGCTGTCCGTTCTACAATTACCAGAAGTCTTGATTTTATGACATACAGAACATTTTTTTTTTAAAGACAGCAATTTTCAAGGCTAAATTGAGCTCTAAAATTTCTGCAGAAGACAATAATTCTCTTCCTGCAAACTAAAAGGAACTGAAGTAAGTTTCTTATTTAAAAATTGGATGTGACATGCATCATCATGTTGTGCTAGAAGCATTACTTGAGGCAAAACAAAGCATAAGACATTTACTGTGCAATATTAAATAGCCCCTATACAGCTACTGCAGCGATTCTTCAAAGCCTCTCATACCACACCTCATTAGCAATGCTTGTCACTGTCAAGAGATCTCACCAACTTAAAATCCCTCCTGTTTCACAGGAATAAAAAGTATTCCCATTTCAGTCTATAATGTGAGCAGTGTTCTCTGGGACCACCTTTCACACCCCTCAGTAGCTCTAGTCTAGACTGAAACCACACAATGCATCACACCAAGATCTGGGGCTACTTTAATGAAGCTGCAAAAACTTCTGACAGTCTGGAACACAGCTTCCATAACCATGCATTTTAAGAACAAAGGCCTATTCCTACTATCAATTAACATACATCATCAGTGCTGTCTGCTGCTATACCTTGGAGCTGCAGAAAAAAGGCATTGTTTCAGATATGATGTTCCCATTGCACTTATAATAGTCTTGAAAGAAAGAAAAAAACCACACCAAAAAATTAAGGTGATGTTTAGATTAGTTCAGCTAAGCACATTACAAGAACAAGATCATTTTGAGTTAAAAATAAATAGTTAATGTTGTAGCATCATACATCCAAGAGTAATATTAATTATTTTTATGCTTCTTGAATAAAATTACTGCATTGGCTACTGAAACAGCATTTATATCAAAGAAGACATTAATAATTATCAATGCATCTTAATAGCTGCTTCTAATAACTCTTGGCTGCTGAACATCTTGAGTGGAAATGGAGCTAGTTAATGAGATTTGCTCAGTATTTTGAAATCAGAAGCACTTTTCACATTTTTAGAAAAAAAATAAATTAGGCATTGCTTGCAGGTCTTCTTCCTCCCATGTTCTCTTTCATACCGTAGAAATATCCTCCAGGCACTATTTTGATTTTTTTACAATGAAATGATCAGAGTTAAAGGATCCTATTTTTAAATCCATGTAAGTCTTCAGAACAGAATCCTCACCTTCAGGTAAAAGCAAAAAATATTGATATTTTAGGAAATCACAGTTATAAACTCTGATTACTTCAGAATTTCCATCATTATTTTGTTAATGAAAGGTTACTTCTCTTAGAAGTATACTACATTGTACAGTTATCCTTAATTTTGAGGGGGTGAGAAAACTGAAATATAAAAAATCTTTAATTTTGGTGAACAGTGAGGTCATAGTTTTTTGTTTGTTTTTAAAATCTCTTTGAAGCAGCACATTACATTGAGGTGAAAAAAAGAAATAAAATTAAAGTAATAAACAATCATCATCCAAAGAGGAGTCATCATTTAATATTTTTCCTTTTTTTTTTTTTAAATATACCTACTACCCTTCCTGAGCACATTAAGCTATGATTTATTCTTATTAAGATTAATGGTTCAGAAACCATCACAGGTTGAAATCTTCAGGTGATTTACTTTGCTTTCTTTAGCTCTTTTGGGCACTACAGCTGCACACTGAACATTTACCATAGCTTAGCAACCAGCTATCTGTAAAAAAAAGCCACCAAAACTCAAACTCTTTAAAATTAAAATATGTGCTACTGCTCCAGGGGTACATGCTTGTAAGCATACTACACAACGCTGTGCACTGGGATTTGTTCCTTGCCAGCTTTTTCAAAATGCACGAGCAATTGCCAATGTCTACTCAAATTGCTCTTCCTGATGCCACATTTCACAGAGCCATGTACTGCAATGTTCGTGCCTTGGGCATAAGAACAGAGGTATGGTGACAATCACCATAAAAAATCCACAAAGCTGTTGTACCCAGAAGCAGTGTTTTCTCCTGGATTAATTTATTAAAGTTAACCAGCTACCTATTTGTCTTCCATTCATGGCAGACAATAGCAGCAATAGTTTTTGCACCCCAGGGAGACATAGTATATAGATTGTTGCCTACATGAGCATGGGTGTGGATTATTTTTGCTATGCCTCCACTTGGAACTGGCATTGCGATCTTCACTTTACCAGTACAGTTTCTCCTTTCACCAAGCCCCATTGCTCAGGCTGAAGCATGTTGAGGGACATTGTGTATCATGGCACTGGCCCTCAGGTGGCACCAGGATTCTGAAGTTATCCTCCAAATATCACCTGGGTGTACTCCCTCCTGAGCGTGTCTGTGCTCACACAGACAATGAATGTTCACATAACTTTAAATGTCTGCAGGCTGATCCACAGCCACATATTCAACTCCAGCAGCCACAAAGATGCAAATCTTCCCCAAAGATGATGCCCGAGAATGCTCATGCTAGACACTGCATGAGGGTAATTACAAGCAAGCAATTACCAAAATGTCTTCTCATCTTCCAGTTGTCTATGCCAGGGAGAAATTAGCTAAGAAATAGGTAAAAAACCAGCAGAAATAGATCTACATATTTAAAAATGTTGTGATGTTTGTTGAAACATAAGAAGCAGCCAGCTGTTAAAAGAAATCTTTATAATTCTTTGTCCAGTAATGGCAGGGGAAATCTGATGTGCTGCTTGTGAGAAAACACTATTCTTTCAGCATATTGCATTTCTCCTGGCTAGGATACTATATAAATGCTGCAGGCAATACTATGAGGTCTGAAATCACACCTATATGGTCAACTCATCATTCCTATTTAATTATGGAAATAATGCATATGTCACTGGAGACTTAGCAGCTTCCATACAGGCCTAGGCTTTTCTTTCCATTAACTCTCTCCTGACAAAAAAGCTGCATTATCCCTGTAAATGTTTCTCAAAAACTGTTGATATAGTAGAAAGAACAGACCACACACAGCAGATCTAGAATAAACCATGATGTTCAATAGTTCCACAGAAGAAATAGCACTTCAGCAGGCAGGGGAAGATGTTAATTAGCATTACAGCAAGAAAAACCTAACTCCATGCTAGACATGAGATGTTTTCAATATCTTTCTATTGGGGTTCGGTCCAATATTACCATAGATGCACCGCAACATCTTTCAATATATTGACTGATACAGACCACAAGCAAAAGGAGAAGTATACTTTGTATTGAACAACACGCAATTCCAAAGAGATAAGAGTTTTATGCTTTGACAAACACATTTGTTTGCTTGCAAGTTAAATGCAGGACTTGGCTTGTCACCAAGCCAGATAAGTCACCAACAACCCATTTTTCTGCTATTTTCCCAATTTATTCAAGAATTGACAATTAAAACAGACATGAAACTGCTTCAGCATGGTAATACTAAGCTGGGGTTTTCCTCGACCACGTTAGGAATTTCTTCTTCCACTGTTTCAGCAGGCTCACTGTCCTTGGTTATATTCATCACCATCTACCCAACAAAGAAGTAATTTGCAAAACCTCTTTTTACCAAGGTGCATTTTCTTGGTTAGCAGAGTGAAATTTAATGAAAGCATTACGAGCTGATCAGCATGTTGCTTCCAGAGTTTCTTTCCTCTTTATAAGAGAGCTAACAGCTTGTTCTCCAGAATCCTGATTCTGCCTGACCAGAATTCCTCCCTTTCATGACCACAGGAAAACTCCAGGTTATGAGAATGTCAAAGGGTCTATTTTAGGTAGTGTAAGACTGAAAAAGGCTGTTAAATTGAATGTGTAACACAGCATGCCTTGGTGATGTCACTGTAAAAAGGCTTACTCTCACCTCACATTTGGTCCCTATTTTCCAACAAGTTCTATAAGGAAGATGTCCAACCCTGACTATGAGGGAAGAAGATGAAGGACAAAAAAAAAAACCTGACAAAAATAATAAAGCAGAAAGATGAAACCAAAGATTGAAAAAAAGACTTCAAAAAGGAACCATATTTACACAGAAATAATGAGTAGCAAACAGAGTCTTGCTTTAAAAGGATTAGGAAAAAAACATATACTTAGCATATTTATCTATTTAAAAATCAACAGATGATGACTAGTTTATTAAAAACTACCTCTGGTACTTGCAAACTTGAGAAAAACACACACCTGTTGAAAACCAGTTTTTCATTTTTTCATATTTCCATTTGCCTTGCTAAGAAACTCCTCAGTTCCCTGACTTTTTGGTGTTTACTCAGTGCTGTACAACTCACAAGCAGACCCAGCATTTTATCTCTAATGATAGTGCTACGTCTAGGATAAAATGTTACTAAGTATAAAATCCAATTTCTTGCATTAGCTGTGAGAAAAATGGAAGTAAATGGGCAAGTACAATAAAGAAGGGAAAATAGTCCTTCACTTCTCTAAATTTCCCTCTAGAGTCACTTGTGGTTCTAGTTTTTATTCCACTTGACTGAAAGTGGAAGTTATGTAAGTGACAGTTTTCATCATTGGTATTGCACTGGGTTCATTTTGTCAGCAACGAAAAGAATTGGTTATTTCACTTTCCTATTACCATTAATGTGCTCCTGCATTAACCATTTTCACCTGAGTATAGACTAATAGCTTTTAGTTCGAATGAACATACTACTATATCTCTATTTTTAAACATAATACCAGGCACTCTATGCTCAGACCAGGTCTGCTGAGATCCTTTCAGTCTTTATCGCCCACCACCACCCTAAAACTCTGATGTAAAATGAGGACACTGTTTCAGGACATGTATTTTTTTACTGATCAATGCCACTTTTTCACTTCCAATTTATATATTCTGCTGCTGCAGCTGAATGCTCAAAAAGGACATGAGCAAATAGAAATTGGGCCGAAGCCACCTGAAATGTTGTCTCATAACATTATTTTTTTTCTGTTTTAGCAACTGAAAAAGTGCCAGCAAACTGACAACTAAAGCAAATAACCTGCCACTTTCTTTCCCTGTACTAAATAGTTTTAGTGGCTTATTTTTATGGTGGAGTAGAAAGGGCAGTGTTGGGTGGGGAGAAAGGTTAAAGCACTGACTTCACTCTGTGGCCTAAGGAAAATAGAAAAGAACTGACACATCACGAATACAGCATAATTTGGGTAGCCACTGGAAAACAAGGACAAGAGTAGACCCTTTTAGCCTTTGAAGGCTTATTGATGATGTCCTGTCTATCAATATGGCACCTTTCTCCCACTGTGACCCCCATGATTTAGGGCAACAATAGACATATAAGAAAACGTAGCCACTTCCCATCTATGAAAAAACTGCTTTTGCATCCTATGAAGGGTGACATAATTTTAACAGTATTCTTGAGAATTAGACATAGTGTGCAGAAGTGGCAGAGCAAAAGATCTACAAGAGAGAACCACAGCTGTGTACTTCACACCCTAAAGTCAAACAGAAAAGGCTATTGCAGCTATCACCTCCTGCATGACCCAGCAGCGGCTAGGATAGTTCACTACAGCTGTTTAAAAAATAATTCCATCATTACTAAAATAAGAGAAGTAAGAAAAAATAGGCTGAACAGAAGGTGACAACTGCCACAGATATCAAGAACTGTTTGACTGGAATCAAGTAAAGAAGGAGATGCAAACTAGAAGATTAAAGGAGTACAAACTGTTCTACAACCCATGTTTAGCTATGGAATTCACTTGTTTTTAGATCCCTTTCTGTTGGAACCCAGGAAATAGGGGATGTCATACTTTCTGTGCTGACAGGGAATGATCCACAAAGATATACTGCATTTGATCTGAGGCCCTGGGAAAGGCTTCCAAAACCAAGTGATAGCATTGAGTCTGTGCTTGTGTAGTTATATCACAGGGTGAGAAATTTAGAAGTTAGGGTGTCTTGTTAAAACAATATATATGTAACAAGATGGAGGGTTTAGGGTGTAGTCTTCTTATCTTTCTTCTTCACAAGTTTGGGTGATTTTGTATGATTGGTTAAGAAATTCTGCAATGTGGTATATAGGTGGCTGGTTATTGGATTTAAAGTTAAAATAAATTCATTGGCATCTCATAATTGGGTAGTCTAGGCTTAAAAGGACCTTGAAGCTTCTCTCTGTATTCTCCATTTTTGCCTTGTTAACTTAGCATGTAAGAAGCACTCATGATCAGTGAGGCTGTAACTTAGATAACAATAAACAACCAAGTCTGAACACGAACATGGCCTCCTGTGCTTTTAAGCTTAACCCTGAAAAGAAGAACCTGGAAGGAGATTCCCACACCTTTTCATATGCTGGGCAAGGGTACACTGCTCCAAAGGACAACCCAGAGCTCCTACGGCAGGCTCTGCTTTGCAGCACTCCTTAGAGGAACCTCTCTTGCCACAATGAGGAAAGAGAAGCTTGCATAGATCCATTGTCCAGACTGTTCTACAAAACATCCTAAGACAAGTGGTGAAAATGTCTTCCAGAAGTTCTGAACAGTCACAACAGAAGACTTCAAATAATTTGGGGAGAAGCAGGATGGAACAACACCTTATTGCAAGCTGATGTGATAGATAATACTCGTTTTGTGATAAGAATGTGTTTGGTGTTACAAAACCTGCTTCCTTGCTTCTCCCAAAAGACAATCTATCTGTACTTCAAAGTGTTTCTGTTTTAAGAGGAAGATAAGAACAATGGAATATAAGCACAAATGCAGGCAGGGACAATGCATCATGAAAATGGGAGTGCTTGGGGAATTGTTTCTTACGTCTTTGCACTCTGACTGCATTATTATTTTTATGGACATTTCTCAACAGAACACCATCTCATCATTCATTAGCATGTATTTTTATTCTATAAAGTTATAAAGGATATTCAGGGCTGGCAGACACTAAGCCATTGGCACGTAGGATTTAGCTGCTGACTGTAGTCTTACAAATATTTTTATTCCAATATAACTTTCTTAAAAAAACAGCCTTAATCATAAATACATTCCCTCTCTCCCTCTTTATTAACCGTAATCTTTGTGAGCCAAAAAACAACAATACGTTTTCCTTGATTAATTTTCACAAGGGTGATCAATTCACAGTGTCGGCAGGAAAGTTATAATACACAAAAAAAGCTTCAAAATGCATTCTAAATCTTAAATCCTTCCTTAGATTTAATAATCACCCAGCTGGCTGCACTTCAGACAGCAATGCTTCAATGGGAAGATTAATGAACAGTTGGTCTGCAGTTTAATCCCTCTAGATTTTAACATGCAGAATGAAAACTTTTACAAGTTGGACTATTTTTATGCATTCCAATTATGTGTCAAGGTCCAAATAGCTTTAATGGTAACTTTGAGGCTTCTTAGTCATAGTTTGCTCTCTCTTTAGAGTACTTAAGTTTTAGAAAATATTAATTTTCACTACACTTCAACATTCTCTAGACCATTTTACAGATTACCTTTCAACATATCATCTCAAGTCAGAAGCACCTTCAATTTCTTCTTTATTTATTTTAAACAATCATCAACTATTTTGCCTTGCTAGCGGTATTCTATGGCAAAGATTTAACTTTATTTTATTTTGCATCTTAAATTTAACTTAAGACACAAGAAGTGAATAATAAGTTCTTCTCTACAGCCACACCAGCCAGTTACTGCCTCTACCTGTTATAGGAACAACAGCTGCCACCGACCTCTGCTCAGGTAATGCCTCAAGTCCAAAAGAACGGTAAGGCGAGGTAAGAAAATTTGCACCCAGGCTTGGATGATGGGGAAGACATGGTCCACATGCCTTTATCCTCCTCCCTCAGCATTTCCACAACCATGCCTTTCCTTTCCTGGTCTTCCAGAGGAAGGTGCTGGTAATAGCAGAACAATCTATGAAACTTCATTTGCAGTTAATGGGGAAGTCTGAAATTATTACAGCCAGAGGAACCTCTTGCCTAGAGATAACTATGGCTGTGTGCCAAGGGACAAAACATAGTTATCTATCCAGTGTAATTCAACTTACTACAGAGTTTTGTTGGACAGTTACACATGGAAGAAGGGAAAAAAAAAATCTTCACAGACCTCTTAGAATTGAGGGCCCCTCACAAAAAAAATCCCCAAGTCCTGAACTTTTTTGCTTCACAGCTCCCAGCAACAAGTACAGTGTGAAGAACTGAGGATGGAAAAAGAAATTAAAAAAAATACCTCCATGACGTTGAAAAGTTCTCCTTCTCCAGTTTGCACCCAATTTGGTTTCAAATTCACCCTAAGAAGACTTCACCTCTTTCTCTTTTCTCCAATTATGGGCACCAGTTTCAATAAACTAGAAAGGTACAGGAACACATGCTTATTTTTTAGCTTTGTCTCTTAAATGACAGTAGCACCTATATTCCAAAATGTTTACAAGTTAAGCCAGTCAAGAGCTTTGGCAAGAAATGCAAATGGTTTACAAGTCAAATGTAATAAGCAAACAAACATTACCCTCCTGCTGTAAAACCAGCTCTACTTACACCAAGATGAAGCTTGAGTTATTTGGTTATTTTGACTAGCCGATTAGTCAACATCATGCATTTTTAATGCCCAGAGAGAAGACCACACATCTCTTGTCACCCATAAGGCTAAATCCTGAACACTGCAAAGCCAAAGTATGATCACAAATTCTTCTCATTTTAGTCTGTACTGTTATTCCACTCAATTTCTAGTCATGATTCCACCAAGGCATAAGATCTTTTATTTTTATTATAGCTTCTTTTAGACTACTCTCAAAACATATTTCCCACTTACTTATCTAAGAAGCAGACTTACACTGATCTAAGTAGTTTTTATAAAAAAGTAACTCAATTTTGTGTCAGGTTATTTGGAAACATTTGCACCATTCATCTGCCAACTTCTGAAACACATTACTCATACCAAGAGCCTTCTGTCATCTTCTAACACAGATTTTCTAATTTGATGATCTGAAGAGCCCAGAATAATCCCTAAAGGTTTTTTATTTTAATCATAAATTTTATGACAGCCAGAAAAAACCTCCTTATCATGGTCACTTCTACAAATGATTGTATCTTTCAACATATTTATTATTACTGACAGGTTAATTTACTGTAGAATTTATGTATTTATCATGATCACTATTTAAATACTGAAAAAAAAATCAGTTACAATAGATCAGTAAGCGTGTACTTAGCATTTGTATTGTGGGGTCATTTCAGAATTCATGGCTCCATTCAGTGAAATAATTCAGATTATCCCACCCTCACACTAGGAATTGAGCCCATAAAAAATGAAACAGGCAAAAGGCTAGGGAATTTGAACATGTAAAGATTAAGAGTAAGATTAGTAAAGAGTAAGGAGTAAAGATTAAGAAAAGGAAAATACCTATAACAAGAAACACACTATGGAAGGTGTCCTGGGTTGATGCTAAATTGTATCCCCATTCATCTGTTTCGCTCAGAAATAAGTTTTGTACCTTTAAAAATTGGATCTGAGAGTGAAGAAGACACACTGGAATTCCTGAGGCAGTTGTTTTCAAAACATAAAGATATGAGTCTGCAGTTTTTTCGGACTCTCACAGCCTGTGCTTTGGGCAGGGTGTGGACAGCAGAAGAGATCTCTCCTTTGCTTTTTGTTAGTTTTTTTGCTAGCCAAGGCAGAGAAGTTCTCCGAACTGCGTTTTTTTCCTTTTCTTGAAACTTTTTTAACCTGCTCTGGACTAAACACCCAAAAGGGCACCAGGAGCTCAGCCCTTGGCCACCAGGCCTGGCCTGGGCCTGGCCTCTCCACCAGAGGAACCGACAGCAACTGAGCCGAGCTACAGCTACAAGAGAGACTTTCTGGCATCTCTGCGGAGCGACGAGAGGTTTTTGTTGTTCAGGGTTGTTCCTTCATTTGTTGGGCTGGGGAGTGTTTTATCTGTTAAATAAACAACTTTTTCCACTTTCTACCAAGGAAATTTTTTTCCTATCCCGATTCAGCTAAGGGGAGGGGTGGTTCATTTAGAGGTTTGTTTGTTTTCCTTTCTTCCCCTCTCCCAAATTTGCCCTAAACCAGGACAAAAGGTAAGTCTAATACCTGCTGCAGTCATAAAGTCAGTACGCATCTGCCCAGTAAGACAAAAAAAGTTAACTCTATTTTCAAGTCAAAGAGAAAGGAGTTTTTACAAGACTGTCAGATTCAAACTACAAAGCCTGGCACACTGGAGCAAAGCTGTGCAGCAGTTCTGCCACATCCCAGAGCACGTGCCTGTGGAGCAGCCACAGCTAGGAAGATGCACACACCCACGAGATGCATGGAAGCTATAGCAAATGCAAGAATGCTGCCTTGGCACTACCTGGAGCTGCCCTCGTTCTCGCCCAGAATATCCAATTGGTTTTGGCAGGCACTTCACATGCTGACAGAGCCAAGCTCAACATCTCAAGTTATACATTTAACAGGTTGCATTTGTAATCTATTTGCATTAAATTATACCAAAAACTTTGGAGCTTTCAGGCACAGAGCAAGGTTCACCTTCAGCTGTGCAATCCGGAAGCAATTAGAGCTGCAATGTCATCAAGCAAGAAATCAGCAGTGGAACCATCATAGAGGCCATTCATAAACACATTGTCAAAAGGCAGGAAAACTTCACTGTCATGCATATAAGCTTTGATCTTCTAGGATGGAAAGAACAACTGACATCAAGAATGAAAAACTGCCAATCTAAAAAGCCACTTCTTTGATTTGAAAAAACTCTAAATTAAAACTTCACAAAAGTTATGTCTCAATGCCGGTAACAGAAACAGATTTACACTTAAATTTGACCAGATTTTAGCTTTACTTCAAATAAAGGTTTATGCTAGCTAGTAATATTTCTCAGTAGTTAATTAAAAGCAAGATGCTACCTTTTAAACCCGTAATTTTCCTCTACAAAGCCTGTAAGACTGGGAATGCTCCCTGCAGGAATATTCCTAGGAGATATCCAAGAAGATACATCTTCCGCTCCTGATTCCATGTGCAGCAACCACTGAAACATGGCCCAGGCCTCTTTCTCAAGGCTACCCAGACATACTTAGAACTAACTCTAAACTGATTGCACTGTTTCTGTTTCTGTTTTCTTTGTCAAAAAAACCCTCCATGCACTGTTTTCTTCATCAAAACCATTGTTTATTAACATCACCTATTTTTGAACATTATGCCCATTGAGTTAACAGCTAAGGAAGTCATAATGTGGGGGGAAAAAAGGCAGTTTTGTTACACATTGTCATATATGGCATGGTTCCAGCTCAAAAGCAATTTAGGAACCCTAATTTGCTAGCACTTTCTGGATATTATGCTATGCTTCATTTAGTGGTTTTTGGTTGGTTGGGTTTAGTTTTAGAGTAAACCTGAGGCTGGGCTTCCATTCTGCAGCTTTATTTAGAGAAAAAAAAAACAGAAGGATTCGAGACAGCTTCAAAATAATCCATAATACCATAGAGTCTTTACATAAATGCTAAGCAAGCAATATGAATTTCTGACTCCAACACAGTCATACATGTCAATCTAAAACCCAACGGAACCATTACTGACTTCCTCATGTTTTTAGAGAACATCTTCTGATATTTAAGTTGGGATCAGAAGACAATAATTCAGTTTTTCTCCTTTTATCCAGTTGAAAACTCTGGGAACAGTGTCAGAAAAAAGGTACATTTTCTAATTGCAAATAGGATCACAGATGTGATCCCCAACCACGCAGAGGTGGCTTCTCTCCTGACTTATCATATTTAACTCTTGCATGTGTTTAATTGGCTGCACTTCACTTTATGTTTTTATGTAAAAATTATGAGCCACACACTTCATTAAGAAAATACTATTAAAGCTTCTTCACATGTCACAATAGAATGACAATTATCCATATCTAAAAGTGAAAAAGAATGGACAGAGCTTGCAGGGGAACATTATCTTTTACTAAAAAAGAAAATTGTAAATTATTATTATTATTATTAAAATGAAAGAAGAAGTAGTCTTTAGCAAAAATGCTTATTAGCATCTGAGACTGGCAGTCACCAAAAGGCAGACAATACTTCTTGCCCAAGTTCCTCCTGTGTTCCTCTAGTGTTCAGTGGCTATCTGGCAGCTTACTCAAATCTGCTGATTATCTCAATTTCATGACTCAGTCATGAAAATCAAGGAGCTGATCCAGCCGAAAGTTAACAAAAAATGAATAATGGAAACAACCTGCTTCATCTCTTGATGAGTTGACAAAGCTGGCTCACAGCTTGGCTATACAGTGGTGACAGTGAGATGGGGGAGAGAAATTCTCCCATGGGCAGTTTTCACTAAGGCCACCTTAAATGAATTCTCAAACCACTGTGTTTGAAAGCATTTATATACACACCCTAAAAACCATTTCACTCTTTCCATTTATTTAAACCATCAGTTATTTAAGTACTTGTGGCATACAAACATCAGAAGCCCTTTATAATGCAAGGAGCTGGGAAAACTCAGGACAGACCTCAGAAGGACCCTGCAGCTCTGACTGGTAGGAATTTACTGTGCAGAAGAAATTCCAGGCCTAGGTGCCTCCACACGCTAAAAGCACCGTACCAGAAGGTTTGGCATAACATTACAGGTTTCACAGATGTTTAAACATAGACAAAAGGGATGATATCTAAAGATCTTATTTTTCTTCAGAGCTCCACTGTCAAGCATTAAGCTGGCTGACCTAACATGCCTCAGTCCTGGAGAGAAATGGTCAAATAATTTAACTGAGACACAGGCAAGAAGCCACTTCCTTCACAATGTGAGGTGATGAAGGTTGGGGGAATGAAAACTGTATCTCCTGTTTTCTAAGGAACGAATTCTCCATCAATGAGGATACTGACTTCCTCAGTCAAAGAGCCTTCTACATCTTCCTAATACAGCTGAGACATGGGAAGTTGGTCTCTGGATTAATGATACTAGAACATTCACCTGAGAGGAAGCAATCTATTCTTAGTTCCTCCTCTTAGGCATGGTAATCTGTTTTAACTAGCAACAAACTAATTCAAAATACATAAACATGAGCATGAACAAATTGCTGGAGAGAAGCCTCAAAGAAGACAAAATGCCAACAGAGTAGACAGAGAATAGAAAAAGCTCTGGAGAAGCTATTACTATTGTAGTTCCTAAAGTCAGAGATTGCTTACAAACTTAACATGACCTTGTTTACATCTATAGAAAACAAATATTTAACCTTCTGAGCCAGGAATCTGACTCAGTTACCACATGTGAAGTCTGATAAGGGAAACCTAGCTTATATTTAACTAATATATCAAGGCTGGAGCTATTCTGATCTTAAAGGTTCCAAGCAACCATCTCCTATGAAGGTCTACCCAAAGAGTTAATGATTGTCATATGAATTACTGTGATGGTATTTTTTCCTTGTGTTAACAAGACATATAGCTAAAATTGTGTCTCCTTTTGCCAGACTAAAACTAGCTGAATAAAAGTTATAGGTATCCGTTAGAAAAGATGTGGAGTAACACCCGTGGTATTTTAATTTATATACTCCTTTTTTTTCTTCTATGAACTACAAGAAGTGCTGTTTCAAAGGCAGAGAGCATGCATCTTTGTCTTGGTAACTACAAAATTTCTCTTTTCCACTGACCCCTATGCATACTTCTCTTACCAATCTTCTACATTTAATACATTCTCAATTACACTGATTGTTACCAGCTGTAGATGTTTCACACTCAGTTTAATTGCAGGCTCTCCTTCCTCGTGGATATGGTTGCTTTTATCCAACATATTTGCAACTACAGTTTGTGGGCAATTAACTAATTATTAAACTGCTCATAATTTTCCCAAATCCATTTTCCCCCTCCCATCCAGTAAATCTTAAGAGTTTCATAAGCTTCACAAGCTTTAGCAATTCTTCTATGTTTCAGAAATTGTGAGAATAGTTGCATTTTTTCCAGCAGCCTTGCTGAAGAGTCTTTATAATCTGCACACTGGTTTACAAATAAATACAAAATATATACACATATACATACACATAAGATGCTCTTTTCTATGGCTCTTTTACTCCGGTTATATCAGTTTCTGGAGAGGGAACAAATGCAGCAATAGACAGCAATTAAAGTCAATAAAATCATTATAGTTTGATATCCTGAGGTGCACTGGGAAGAGTGTAACCAGCACGTTGAAGGAGGTGATCCTTCCCCTCCACTCAGCCCTAGTGAGGCCACACCTGGGGTGCTGTGTCCAGTTTTGGGCTCCTCAGCACAGGAAAGACAAGGAACTACTGGAGAGGGTCCTGTAGAGGCCACAAAGATGATGACAGGTCTGGAACTCCTCTCTTATGAGGAAAAACTTGTGGGAGCAGGGCTTGTCTAGACTAGAGAAGACTGAGAGGGGATCCCATCAATGTGTATAAATATCTCAAAGGCAAGTGCCAAGAGGATGGTGCCAGACTCTTTTCACCAGTGCCCAGTGACATGAGGAGCAAAGGCCATAAACTAAATCACAAGTTCTACCTCAACACATTGAGGATAACAGAGCACTGAAACAAGCTTCCCAGGAAAGTCATGGAGTCTCCTTGTCTGGAGACACACAGAATCCACCTGTACAGGTTCCTCTGTCACCTGCTCTAAGGGACTCTACCTGGGCAAGAGGTTTGGACTAGACGATCTCCAGAGGTCCCTTTCAATCCTAGCTGTTCTGAGATTCATGCAAAATAATTATGGTTTTGTTTTCTTTCTTGAGTAGTCTTCCTTCAGAGTTCTCACTTGCTCTCTACACATCATAGTTTTGGTTCCTGCCATCTGAAAACACGCTGCACCTGAAGATATCTGTCCCCTTCAAATGAGAACCATTTTACAACTACTCACTTGGATTACTGGAAATTATTTTCAGATTTTAATATACATGCTCTGCTTAACTGACATTTCTTTAAAATTGCTTTTTCCTATTTATTGAGCATTTTTATAGACTTTTCCTATTTTGTCTAAGATAGAATGTTAAAATTTCATTTATAAACAATGCATTATCTTGAAGTTATTACTTTCTCCTATAGTTTGTTTTTAAAAATCTGGTACAATCTTCTTCCAATTTTCCTCAACCTAGTTCTTTTCTGGCTTAGATAATGCCCATCTTTTTCATACAGCCCTCTGGCTGTCCAAACTTTAGCTAGTTCTTAACAAACCTCCTCCTCCTCACAACATTTTCCTCAAGAACATACTGAAATGCTCCCAGCACAAGGCACAGGGCCAGCTAAATAGGCAGGATGAGCTTCAGAATGCTGCCATGGAAATTCTACTCTTTAAGTCCTATTTTTACATGACCCAAAAGATATTCCTTAGAAGTCCTATAGGAAAAATCACTGCAAGAAGCCCTAAAAAGATCTGATGATATTTTACAACCAGCTACATGAAATCTCCAATCAAAGCCACCTAAAAATAATTTCTCCTTAACTTTCCCCTCCTTATAACAGAAATTAAGAATCAAGTTTCTCCCACTCTCAAACATAAATCAACACGAAGAGCCTTCTCTTCTACCACTGAAGCTTTTTTCTGTATTTGTTATCTTTAAGACTGTTGCTTTCGTCATGGCCACAAGACATATATGATTAGAACTATTTTAACATAATTAACCCTTTTTTTATTTTAGGGTGTCTGAGGTAGATATTTTGGAAGGCAAGGTTGTTTGATTTTTACATGTTTTCTTTGAGGCTGGATACATCCTTTCCTTCCCCACACTTGGTTATCCTGTTTGTCAATCAGTGCAATACAGTCAACACTGCCCTCACCAAAGTTTCTCCTCCAGAACTGTGGCTCAGGATGCTGTTGGCAGACAGAGGAGCCCTGGGAAGCAGCACTGGGTGCCCTGCACATGGCAGCAGTCTCAGACCAGCTACAGCCCAGCCAGCAGCATCTCATATGGTCAGACACCAGGCCCCATGCAGGTGAACAGTGCAGCCATCCAGCATGGCATGGAGATGCAGAAACAGGACAACTGGAGCTCTCAGAGAAGAAAACCCAGAACGAGGAACAAGATTTATTGTTGCTGTAGCAGCCAGGCAGTGTTCTGCACAAGCACAGCCATGGAATGAAACAAGGGCCAATAGCAATACACTCAGCTGAAACTTATTTCTGAGGCCTCCTGACAGGTTGCTCCATTTGCCCTCCTGAAAGATAATTTTTTAATGTGGCTTAAGTGTCCCTGGTACCCAAATGCTGTAACAATAATTTTCCTCTGTTGTAACCAATTTGTTTTCCTGCCTCTAGCTTTCAGCTTTCCTAATAAGCTGTCAATTAGTTAAGCAAATTTGAAAAACAAACATTCAGCTCTGCTTATGGCAACCTCTTGCTCGTTGCCATCCAAGTTCACTGGGTCTGTATTGCAGATGATGAATTTGATTATCAAGCCCAGCCCCCACACAAGGCAAGGCACTGCTAACAGTTTCTTTTTAAAACACAGAATTATGCTAGAACTGTAAATAACTGTGTGCAGTTTTGGGTGATGTTAGAAAGATATTGGAGAGCATCCAAAGGACAGCAATGAAGATGGTGAATGGCCTTAAGAAGAAGCCATTTGAGGAGCAGCTGAGGTCATTTGGTCTGTTCAGCCTGGAGGAGACTGAGTGGAGCCCCCACTGCAGGAAGGGAGAGGAGGGGCAGACTCTGATCCCTTCTCTCTGGTGCCCAGTGACAGGACTCATGGGAATGGCCTGAAGTTGTGTCAGGGGAGGTTTAGGTTGGAGAAGGTTCTTCATCCAGAGGATGTTTGGGCACTGGAACAGGCTGCCCAGGGCAGTGGTGACAGCATCAGCCTGACAGAGCTCAAGAAGTGTCTGGACAGTGCTCTCAGGCACAGGAGGATGGTGCTGTACAGGGCAGGAGTTGGACTTGATGATCCATGTGGTTCCCTTCCAACTCAGCATATTGCATGCACATAGAATTCCCACCGTGTTTTGGTCCATTATTCACCCTTCACTGGAAAAATCTGTTTTAAATCCTGCTTTTTAAAATACCATGTCTCCTTATTTTTCAGGAACTCCAAATAGATTTCAACCAACTTCTGTGTAAGGCAGAAAGCTGATTTCTGGGCTTGGACTGGACGTGTTGAAACTTGGCACAGATGTAACAAATTGAGGAGGATTTCTAATTCAAACAGACCTGTCAATCCAAATGCAAGCATCAGAACCTTAGCATTTCTACAAAATGTAGCCCGATATGCTGCCCTAGTCCAGAAAAAATAAACTTCTGAAGGCTGTAATGTGATGAGTCCCTTGCTGAAGCACTTATTAATTAGCTAAATGTGTTCTGAATTTTAAATGTAAACAGCCCCCCTTGTAGTAGTTTTTCATGAATGCATTTTATTCCACTAATGGGCCATGCTTAGGCCATCTGTCCGGCCCATGATCAGGCTGACAGGCAGCAGCTGGATCTCATCACGCAGCAACATGTGAATTACAAGCACCAAGAACAGAAATCATCTTTAGAAGTGTCATTTTGTGACTTTGTCTGACTTCCATGTTAAGCTTTGTATATTCCAGACCCACTTTACCTTCCTTCACCACAAAGCTTACTCAGATAATGAACAATGTAAAGAGAAAAAATCCAATACATCCCCCCCCACACACACACTCACTCCCTACCATAGTAGATTATGTATTTTGTACTCATTCTGAATCCCTGAATTGTAGCAGGCTTATGTTGCCAGTTGATTTCAACCAGAACAGCAATTGTTTCATGATCACAGCTCTGCAAATTTTAGAGTGCTTAAAAGTGTTTTAAAAAAATGTTTTAAAGAATAAACAAAGACTGAGATAAATGCTTCCATTAGTTCAAATTATCTAATAAATATTATTCATTTGTTAGACTGGTATCCAGCAAAAGAATGCTGGACACTGAAGTCCTGGGCATTTCCTCAAACAAAGCAATGGACTCGAACATGCAGGAGGTGCAGGAGACCTTTCTGCTACCCTGCTCTAGGCAGAGAACAAGGAAATAAAAATGTAGTAAGGCTGCTTTAGTCTGAACATCACGGTCTTTTGGTGCTGAAGGTAACAAACTCCAACTCAGAGACTATCATTAAGCTAGCTGTAAAAATACTTTGTCAGGAAAAGTAGACTTCCTTTTCAAATCACCAACTCCTATGTCAAAGTCTTTTGAATGGAAAGGGAACATTGTCCTTAAAAAAAGCTGTTAACATGTCCACACCGCTGTTTAACCATAACCTCTTCTGACAGTTCAACAGCACGAACTTAACATTCATTAACATCTCTTCTAATTTAGGCTAACAAGAAAATTAAGACCATAACCAAAAATTAAATTTTCAGACTATAATAAGTCATGTTTTCTACACTGCTAACCTCAGTATATTTTAAGAGTTTTCAGTAGAAAAGGTTTAACTCCCTCTGTAAACAAACAGTAACAAGAAGAATATCTTATTACTGCTTACACTGCACACAGCTTTCAGTTTATGACTGCTCATGCTTTGCCACTGCCACCCCACCTGTATTCACTATTTTTCAAAGGATCAGGTCTGGAACCTTCAAACACAGGGCTTATATACTTCTAAAAGAAATGTCTCATTCCTTGACGACTTAAGTTATTCTAGTCCCTGTACCACATGTTATTTACCTACACATTTTTTTTCAGTCCTTCAGGATAAGTTATTAAACTTTGTTATGGTTAAATATGAACATTTTGGAAGCAGTATTTGCCTCCTGTCTCACTTTAGGAAAACAGAGATGCACCTTTCCTTTCAGTAGAGGAAATTAGGTTTAAAAAAATAATTACTGGGAAGCCCACAGCCCCTGCAAGTCTTCATACTTAGGTTAGGAGAACATACTATGCATATTCAGATCAAGAGCCATAAAACAATGCTACGCCTGAAGACATCCACAGTGATAGATCTGATTCTCTGATTCTGAAGTGATGCACTGTGGCAGGACATTCCTCCCCTCTTCCCTTCTCTAACAACACATGAGCTGTTGAACATGGATGAGATGTCTGGCACCAAGAGGCTGAGACCCCCACCTGAGAATAAACATCTTGGTCTGGAGAGCATATGTAGAGAGAGAGAAAATTTAAATATCATCGACTGAAAGTCACTGCTTTAACTATAAAAGCTACACAAATTATCACAGAGGCAGAAGCCTCCTACACACTCCCTGTAAATGTGCAGGGCTACTCCCACAAAGTTTGGATGCATCTCCTTAGATACTTTTCTGGAAATTGAGAGGAAGGATCATCTGTATATCCCATCAGCAACTGGATGGTAAGATACATTGAATCCTAATCTATACTATTTCTTGACTAGCTGTAATATAGGTACCTAAATTGCACTGTACTGTTTATCTACTCTAAGTGGGTTTTTTTATCCTGCATAGTAAGTCATCTGTTAAAGTCTTATGTCTGTTAAATTTGTGTCTATCAAATAAATAATTAATTTTGTAATAGACTTAATTGGCCATTATTAAGAACTTGCAATAAGAGTGGGTTTTGGGGTGCTGGTTGCCTCAGTAAGGTTACTGCCTACTGCCAGAGGCCTGGGAAAAGACAAAAACTTGTTTAAAACTCCACTCTCCATCTGTAACATACACACAGTTCTCAGAGTAAATGGTAGAACAGAAATCTGCATTTCACAACTTAAATCATCTGCCCTCAACTGCTTGGAAATTTCTCAGTGACTCCTGGTCAACAGAGCCTTATCTTTGTTCCACAGGTAGTCTTAAAGTAATAGCAGCTCTCATACATGCATTTTTCTTTTCTTGCTGCCACTTTTTGGTTATAGAAGTCTGACCTCTGCATCATCAACTGTCTTTTGATGCTGGCAGACATTTCAGTCCCCACAGGCCTAGAGATTGCAGTTAGATACAAACTGCACACCTGTTGGGTCATGATGATCAGGCTGGCACACTGGAAGGATGCAGCCCACCTGCAGTTCTCAGACTCATCTTCATAATATTGCCAAGGAAACAAAAGCTGCATACTCCTTCTGGGTTCATCCTCAAATGTAGAAGAGCTCTCCTTGCTTCATAACAGAAACAAGGCATCTTTCCAGGAGAATACTTTTCAAGTAGATCCCGAGGTGACATCTCAACTTTTCAGAGGTGTCCAAAAAAAGACTTTAGTATCCGTACATATCTGGGCTGATGGCCACTAGCATGAGTCCTGTTTGTTTAAAGCTCACTCCTCAAATAGTGAGAAATTTGTTGCTCACATGAGGGTGATGGTCTTTTATTCCTCTTGGTCTTTTATTCATCTTCTCTTCGGGGCCTGTGATTGGTGTCGACTTGGATCTATCCTTCCTTTCAGTCTTAGCTTTGAAGTTCAACACCAGTGTTGAACTTTAACTCCATTCAGAGTAGCATAATGGCGGCATCAGGAGAACACAAGTAGAAAAGAAGGACATTTTACCTTTTCCTTTCTGATCAGTTCATCATCGCAGAAATTGACTTTCTGAAGCAGTACTCACTGCTAGTTGAATTAGAAAAGTGGTACATCTCTTTCATGAGGAAGGATGAAAGCTTACTTCCCAGTGAGCCTTGATGGATGTGCTCAGTAGTTCAAGAGCGAAAGAGAACTAAAAACATCACAGTGAGCTGCATTGCCATGGTGGGGCTGTGGATTCCCAGCACACTTTGAGACACACTCCTTCTTATTCCCCTCTGAGCCCCTTGCCAGAATTAAGGCACAGAAGACTCATCAGCTCAAAGCATGCAGTGAAACAGAGGGAGATAAATGGAACACATCACTTCTTTTTGTTCCCTTGTTTCATTTTCTCAATTGCATTTGCAGAATATCTGAAGTGCAGTCAGAAGGCTGAGAGTTGGAATAAGGCAACAGAGATCATTTACAATTTATCACTGATTACTCCAGTAAGTCTCAGATCAGAACTGGTGTTTCAAAATAACTTTTTTTTCCAGTTACACAATTCACATCAGTTACCAGAGTCCCAAGGACCAGCTTACTTTGTCTTTCCGCAACTGAATATTGGTAAAATTTTGAGGAACGTATGCCACTGTCAGAAGAAATACCTGTATTTTAATATTACTTCTCTATTATTCCCTCCTAACATAAGCAGAGAAAGAATGGTCAGACAGCAACTAAAAACACCTCTACTATATTGGAGGAATTGATTGTGGAGGGAGATAAGACAACAGGACTTCTAAAACATCATCCATATGCCTTCCCAAAAACAAACTTCTGAGGAATGAGAAAAGGTAACATTTTAACAACAGATGCAAGGCTCATTTTCCAGACACAGAAGTGCCAGCATGGAATATAAATACAGTAACCACAAGCTGTTCCTATTGTTGAAAGACAAAACTGAAGGACTGGTTAATTGCCTTATACTGTTACCAGTGATAGAAACGTGGATAGGTAGAGGATCTCCCTGAGCCCTGTTGTCTGGAATTGAAGAAAAAACTCCTGGACATCCTTGCATGAGCCTCCCCTGCCGTGATATTTTTTCATCAGAAATCTCCTTTGACTTGGCACTATCTGACAAAGGATACTTAATATCTTGGATTTTGATCTGACATAAAATTGCCGCTTGAATGTTACTAAGTTTGGGAAACTTGCTAATTGCTTCTTTTTTTTAATCAAGTTTTTTAAATTACTTGGCTGTTTTGTTTTGGTGTTTTTTTCATGGCTTTCTGCTGACTTTTATTGAGCTAAAAATGCTCAAAAGCCAAGAAATGAAGGTAACTTGCTTTCTATTATTAACGATTAAACTTTAAAATTACAAAATTACTTAACTGAAGGCAAAAATTAGGGATATTTTCTAATTTGCATATTTATCTCAAATAAAAGACTTCTGCACTACTGCCCTGGTGGAAGGTGTAAGAGATGACAAGAGAGCAAAGCCAAAGAGGTTTTAGTGGGCATTTCAGTAGTAATGATCACATTGCACATGTCATAGCTCATTAGAGCACTGCAAAAAGCAATACAGGATTAGACATTTGCTTTGTTTCCTTTTGCTTCCATGTAATTTAACTACTTAAAAAGGAAACACTCTTGAAAGCATTAAAAATTGCATTGCATTCAGAGACAACCAGTATTACAGTGAAGGGGTATGTCCTGCGTTGATGCTGAATTGCATCCCCATTCATCTGTTTAGCTTAGAAATAGGTGTTGCATCTTTAAAATTGGTCTGAGAGTGAAGGGGGGAGAAGAAGAAGCAGTAGAATGTCTGAGCTGGTTGTTTTCAAAACATAAAGATAAGAGTTATCAGCTCTTCACACACGGCCTATGCTGTCTGCAGTGCGGACAGTAAAAGAGCTCTCCTTTGCTTTTGGTTAGTTTCTGGCTAGCTGAGGGAGGCAGAGAAGTTCTTCACACTGTGGTTTTGTTTTGTTTTTTAGGTTTTGTTTTGTTTTGTTTTTTTTCCCTTTTCTTGGAACTGTTTGAACCTGCTCTGGTTAAACACCCAAAGGGCCCCAGGAGCTCCCACCTGTGTCCCACCGGGCCTGGCCTGGGCCCGGCCTTTCCCAGCCCTGAGGGACCGACAGCAACTGAGCCGAGCTACAGCCACGGGAGAGACTTTCTGAGTTTGGCATCTCTGCCGAGCAATGAGAGGTTTTGTTGTTCAGTGTTGTTCATTTGCTGTGGTGGGGAGTGCTTTGCCTGTTAAATAAACAAATTTTTTCACTTTCCTACAAGAAAATCTTTTCCGGAACAAGTTAGGGGACGGCCTGTTTAGATTTGCTTTCTAGAGGGACCCCCAGAGATTTCTTCCCAAATTTGTCCTAAACCAGGACAAATACAGGGTAGCATTAGGATACCGACTCTTAGAATTTGTCCACAGATTTCTACCACAGCATTCCTGATTGCCTGGACACAAACAAACCAAGGAGAACAAATAAACCAAAAGAGAAAGGCCAAATAAACAAACTGTAACTTAATATTTAAACGGACAAAGGCGTACTCCTTTTATTGTTAATAGTCAAAGAAACATTGCAGAAGATGTGCAAGTGAACAGACTCAAAATAAGTGTTTATTTTTGACTAATCTTCTGCTGATCAAGAATAAAGATTTGAGAAAAGCTTGGATTTCCTTGAAATTGAAACTTCATCTCTGATTAATATAATTCTTACTCTTAGACTTGGAGGGCTCTGCTGCAGAAGTACCTGCATGCAAGGAGTAGAATAACATATTATTCACGAAGTGTATTTATCACAGTGAAAATTGCAGAGATATAAACACATGGAAAGAAAGAATGTCTGCTGCTCTCAAAGGAAAAACCTTTCCTAGTTTACAAAAAGCACACTAAGAACGGAAAACTTAAATATAACAAAAATATCAAGGTCTCATCCCCAAAGGATTATTCATTTTCTTATGCTGGGCTGTGAATCAGCATGCTGACATTCAGGCTGAGGGGAAATGCTGGAAATGATGTGATGCTCATAAGTTCCAAGCACCCAGTTGCACCTTTCTAGCTGGGCAGTGCTGCCCTAGTAGCAGGGTAAGCATCTTAACAGTTACTTTGGCATCAGTTCTTAAGATACCAGGAAGAACAAAGATGTCCAGAGAAATCAAATCATATGCACATCTATAAACATATGGATCTATCTCTAAGCACAGATGCAGAACTGCATCTTTTGACTATTTCGTAAGAAAAAAACCAAACAACCAACCAGCAGCATGGTCTGTAATCATCTTGTCAGTCTCTGGTAACTGTGCAAGCAGGGAGGCTGTGTGGGGCTCGGCTCTGCACGCTGGAGCACCTCCCTGTGACCACATGCTGGCAAGCAGACAGACAGAAGCCAGCTCTGGACAAGCTAACTGAGTTACAGGCAGGGTAGCTCAGGGAACAGCTGCCCTAGACACCTCAAAACACCTGCAGACATATTCTTCTTCCTTTACATTATTCTTAAAATTTGAATCCCTTCAGATCACTCACTTCTGTAAGGACCATCACTACGTGAGTGAGAGGAATTACAGAGTAAAATATAAAGCAGTACAAAGTATCAGAACCACACCAGTATTTGGGGCTGTGTTTGCAACCCTAAGAAATGAGAGGTCCAAAGAGGGACCATAATAAATGCCTGATATAAAATTATATACTACAGATTAAGAATATGTAATTTTCTCAGTAGTTTTGTTTTGCTAAGGAGGCACAGGACAGACACATTTATATAAAAGGATAATTCAATAAAAGAAGAGATTGTACACTTCACATTTAAAACAAAGCAAACTAAGCAATGACCTTAAGTTAATAGGAAAATCTGAATGAGGAAATTAGGAAAAATGGTTTAATGGCAAGACCAAATGGAAAGAAAGTTTCCTTAATGAGGTAGCTACTGTTCACTAGCAATGCTTGAAGAAGGCATTTAGTAACTGGAACAGACTCGGTAATCTGTTTCTTCTAGCATGCTCTGTTTAACGTAATGTTGGTTCTTGTTGAGAATCTTGGGTGTATAGAAACTTTATGCCTGTATTTAACTTTGAAGAAACCTCTTGCTTGCTCAGTGAGGAGTGTAGCTTTACTAAGGCAATATGAAATAAAAAGAGCCATCTCTAAAATACTTCAGGAAATAAAAGCTTGAGAAGAATCTTGTTTTCCAATGTAGCTTTTCAAAAATACCCCATAGTGGGAAATGTATATGAAGCAAAACTCGAGAAAAAAAAATTTGAAATTAGTATCAGGACAGATTTGAAAAGAGTTGAAAGAGATCAGTGAGAATTTAAAACCTCACTTCTCATTTAATGATTTCTCCACTTCAGCCATACATTTGCTGACTTTTTTTAGCCCTTACTGCCATGCCCTGTCTAGCATGGTTTACCTAGAGATTAAGAATTCACCATTAATAGCACCTTTTCAAGATATAACTTTTAAGTTTAAAAGACTTTGAGAAGTCACACATCTCTAAGGATCTGACACAAGCTTTCTAACACAAAGTAAAATAGTGACAGAGAGGTTCAATTAAAACATGCAAGCAAAAGTTACTTATTCCACCATCTAGAAATCCAAGAGTAAGTAAAACAATATACAGAGTAAATACCAGTCCTAAAAATTCAACCTGATGGTGCATGAAAATGTGAGGTTTTCTCCTTTACTGCTTGTTTGCTGAATGTGTTGGGTTTTGGGTGTTTAGTTGATTGACTGGTTTGGTTTGGAGTTTTTTGTTTGGATTTTGGGGTTTTTTTGTGTGTGTGTTTAAGATCAAGAAATCAATTAGATAGTAGTTTTTTGCAATTCAATGAAATGATTAATTAGATGAATATAGCAACTTTCTACAGAGTATTGCTTATCAGAACCTGAAGCTTAAAGAAATTACATGAGAAAATTCTAGAACCTAAAGAGTCAGGAGACAGAGATACCCTGATTGGACTAAGTTTGGCTAAAATGGAGTCCATAAGCATCTTTTAAAATTTTCACTCGTATTGAGATACTTCAAATATACTATTAAGGTGAAACCACACACCTCTCTCTGGTCACAGATCAAGACAGCAACCGAGTCATAGCTGAATATCTGTTTGACTGCTAAAAGGAGAAAAAGAGTGTCCCATTTTTCTGCACTGATTTGTACAATCTCTGAAATATTGCTGAATGCAACACACAGATGTCATAATATAAAGGCACAAAAGAAAATTCACTGGCATTAATTTAACTCTTAATGAAATATTTTGTGATATTATTTCCATATCCAGAGGACTTTAAGGGCTCTGTGCTGAGACATGGAAAAGGTAGTAGGAAAGGTAACTTAAAAACATCAAGAGTTATCATCCTTTCATCATGAAGTGAAAGAAAAATCCTTCCACATAATGATTTTCAGATTAAAGAAAAATGCAGAATAAAATACTAGTATCTCCTGCAAGATTTTAGCAGATAAAATGTTACACTGTCGCATTTTTTCCTAATATCAGGTTTGCTGAAAAAAATCTCCACTGCCTTTAGTTGCCCAGAAGACAGTAACAACAAAAACATGCATAGTCTATGTCTCAGTGCAACATGCTGTTAATTGCAAAACCAAGGTCCAGATAAGTTTTGTTTTCCTCTGAGACTGAGTTAAACAGCACTGAGATTAGGGAAAAAACAATTAAGCAAGGCAGACCAAATTCACTGTTGTGTAACAGTGTAGGCCATTGCTGGTTTTCTAATTGGTTTGTTCAGATTAATAGACATTCAGAATTTATCTAATAAACAAGTAGCTAACATCACATTATGCTTACTACAGTAGAGACACACCTCACTACCCAACACTAATTACCTCCGCGATGTAGTGTCAGACCGACACGGAATCCTTCTTTGCCTGGGCCCACAACAGTCACCAAACAAACAAAAAAGGACACCATTACTGGAATTTCTTTAATCTACATTCAATGAGCCATTCCTTTCTGTCTTCCTATCAGCATCCAAATTAAAGAATTGGTATAAGTAATGCACTAAACTGTATCCATCAACCACCTACCTCATTTAAAAGTCTGAAATACAGGTCTTTTACAACCACGCTAATGTAGAAACCTTATGGCATCCTCAAATGAATAGTGATCATCCACAAATATCAGTGTCCAGAGAGACTGGACAAACACAGTTTCAACAGTAGCTGTATGTTTCTGAGCAGACATGCAACCTCTCTGCTACCATACAGGTAAGAGTGAAAAGGGGAGTTCCAGCCTAAAAATGCAAATAGCTACACACACAGCTATGTGTAAAGCAAGAGACTTTGTGGATTTCAGCACGGATACCCTTTCCATGCAAGAGCAACACAACAGCACTCTCAAGACAAAGCAGCACATCACCAACCCTGCAGCTCCACTCTATCAGGTTCCTCCTTATTGTGGAAGAGGTTGAAATCATGTAAAGCACGTTTCAATTTGTTGTATCTTATCTCCTCCTCACTTCTTTCAAGAAAATAATTAGGCTGCTAACAGTGAGACAATCTCCATTACACGCCAAATTGTGGTTGGTGATCCAAAACACTGAAGGCATTAGAGCTTCTTCAACAAAGCAGATGACCTAAATAAACCTGTGTTATGCATCTTCCCTGGGGGTGCCCTAAAACTTTTATGAGGCTTTTCAAAGAACTGGCTTACACTAGCATCTAAAATAACATACCCCATAGACTGACCTTAAGTCTGCCAATGTTTTCAAGCAACTGGAAGGAAACTGTGGAAGTGCTAATAGGTTGCAACTACAAATGTACCTGGCGTCAAAAGGCATCCTCACAAGGCAAACCAAAATATTACCCTAAAGCTAATATAAAAAAAAATCCCTTTGAAACAGCTTCTCCAAATGAGACTGTACCAACCATAAATCCCATGCTAGTGTAGTACTCAAGTTTTTGAACAGAACCTGAACAGAGTAAAAAGCCCCTATCCTTAAATGCATGCATATACCAATTCTGACTTAAGAAAAAAAAAAAATGAAAGCAGAAACCAGTGAATTTATGCTCTGAAACTCTTAGCTTTTACACTTATTAGCCTAATGTATTTAAATAAATAGTTAATCTACTGATTCCATTATTTTATCTCAATAATATAAAAGCAGAGTGTTCCAACATTTAATTACCATTTATTTTGTGTGCACTGTGTTTTGACTCTAAAGAGTCCTTTTTGGTTCCTTTAGGTGTCATCTTCATCTCTGAAACATTCATCAGGATCAACTATGCCTTTTGTTGCCTCAAATAAAAATGGTGTGCCTAAAATAGTCAATAGTAGAAATAAAATTGAAAAAAAAACCAAAGCATCACTTAGTCCAGAAAGCTTGCTCCTTTTTCTCATTTAATCAGTGAGATCCTTCTGCCCTCACATCCATGTAAAAAATTTTCAAACCAGGTTTTCCATAATCATAGGCAGAAATAGCATCATTTCACTCCTTTCTTTACAGAAATACCTCAACTTCTTTTAGAGAGTAACACAACAGTAAAGTTCTTCATATAAAAAAGCTCCCATGAAAACAATTCATCTTTTTCTCAGGTTAAGTGCAAGGGCTTGCATTAGCAGTTCAGGATTTGGTACCCAAAGGAGCTTTGTAATTGAAGGACACTTGGTCTACTTACTGCAGAAGGTGAAAGGTGCCACCTATGCACACTGGTATGGGGAAAAGGAAGCACTTTCTTTTACCATCTAGAAAGCTGTTAAGGATAGATTTGTATTGGTTATAAGGAAGAAATTTTTATAAGGATGGTAAAACACAAGAACAGATTATCCAGAGAATTTGTAGATGCCCCATTGCTGGCAGTCCTCAAAGTCAGGTTGGATGGGACTTTGCACAACTTACCTAGTAAAAGATGTCCCTGCCTCTGGCAGGCAGATTGGACTACACGATCTTTAGAGTCTGTTCCCAGTCAAATCATTCTATGATTCTGTGATATGGATCCTCTTTTCTTTCTTATATTTTATTTTCTTTGTTTTCTAGTTTTAGTTCATTTTTTGCAGCCTAGCACTCCCAAAGTTAACACCTAGGTTTGTGTACACAAATCTCCTCAATTTAAACAGAAAGTATGTTAAATATGATCTTTGTATCACAGGCAAACTGGTAGAGTCAAACAAAGTCTGATTTTAAATTCTCCAAACACCCCACAGTACTAAGTGTTACAGATCCTGCATTTAACATTCAGATTTAAGCAGCATGAAGTAATCATGGCTTAGAATCACATATTTTAAATGGAGCAGCAAGAAAAACAGGAAAAATACCAGTATGGAGCACTTGCAGCTTCACATTGCTTTAAGCAGAGATGAAAACCTGAGAATTTGCAATCATTACAATATTAAAAAAGTTTTCACAGTATTTCAAACATTCATTACAGTTCTTTGCACCCGTTTTACTGATACTTAAGACTGCATACATTCAAGATTAAAGGATTAGTACTGTAAGTGTAGCCCAAGGTAAATGCTTACCTATTAGAGGTAAGTATATTAAAGGTGGTGAATAAACCTCTCAGGGCTCTGCAAAACAGCACTTTCCAACCACAGTGGAAGAGTATGCAAAAATTGATGAATGAAAGATTATCTACTATTTCACAAACAAGTTTTAAAAACACAGGGTTTAATTAAGCAAAAAAACACTTTATTTCATAAGTCACTTTCTCAATTTCAGTGTGTCCAATATAATTACTCATAAAAAATTGCCATATGATTGAATTTTTCTCTTTATCTGAAAAGCAGCTCCAACATCTGATGTTCTACTCATTAGAATCTGGCTCAATGTCTGTAATGGAATTTTCCACACACACCAAAAAAAAAAATCCTATGTTAATTCTGAGAGAATGATTTCAGAAAGAGTAAATATTTCCATATTCTCTAGACTGAGATTGAAGAGGAAAACAACACAATCATACTTTCAGGTATACAAAAATGAAACATGCTAAATTTCAGTGAGACTTTCAGAAAGTGTGGTGAGATTCTAGGGGGAGATTACACAGAAAATGAAAATAACCTTTTCTGGAGAGTTAAAGAAAAATTTATGTAACTTTTCTTATGAATATAATTTTTTTTTACTACATTTTTAAGATAAATGAAAACCAATACTGAATTATTCATAGTCTTAAAAACCATAGCAGCATCGGAAAAGACATAGTAGAGGAAACAAAAATCTGGACTGGTGTGAACTTTCCAAGTGGTTCTGACACAGAAGCATGACTTACAGCCTACTGAAATGAATGCTGAAATTCATACTTATTTATTTATTTATTTAGCAAATAAATTGCTCTTTCTGCAAATATTTATAAAAATGTAAATCAAAGACTGAGCAATAATAAGTTCCAAAATCCTTGGAGCTTTCTCTTAAGATTCTTAGGAGGACACAGTCTGAACAAACTCATTAATTACATTTTACAGTGAAAACACCTGCAACTACTGATACAGAATTTATGTCACATCCCCAAAACAGACCTTCTCTTTCACATTCAAAGTTAAAGTAGAAAATCAACTACAGTAATGAATATACCCTGGATTTGCAAACAATATTATAATAACTTTGAAACCATGACTACTGCATAGGATTAAAGGCAAGTTAATTTTCAGAATAAAAAAATTACTGAGCAGACCACATATTTCTTTCCTGCCCTGTCAGGTAAAATTGAACTGTAGATGAACAACGAAAGTATAAGGAAATTAACATGGAAGTTTGTACAATGCTGGACACAGAAACAAGGAAGATGCCCATAATTCAAAGTGTTAACAAACATCACCACATGGAAGGTGTGATGGACCATATGTGGTAGACATAGAGAGGAGAAAGCATCAAATCCCAGCATCAACAGAACATGCAAGGAAACTAACAGAGACTAATAATTTCAACCAAAGGGTAGCAAAGAAAAGGAAAGACGCACAGGAGACACATACAAGTAAAGATGAGAATATGTGATCAGATGCATAAAATTTGATTAAAATTCATTAAAGAGGAGCAGTAGCTTGAACTAAGTCTCCAGTTGGATTCCACCACTGCACTGGTCATTAAACCTACTGGTAACTATCTACTACAACCCTGAAAAGAAATTAAAAATGACTAGCAAACTGCACAAATGGAAAGGGCTGTGCAAGTCTGGAAGGAAGTCTGTGGAAAGAATGCAAAATGGAATTGGGAGGCTGGGATAAACAAATTTTAAAAAATATTGAAACAACAGCTGATATATCAGCTCATGGTATATTAATACAGGATGAAGCCCTTGGTGTCATTATATCCTTGACAGTAACGCTGAGAGTTTTGAACTCTGTTTGAAACTGGACACCCAGAATACCCATATACTTAACATAAAACAGTGAATGTCTGAAAATAGCTGGAAAATTTGAGCCTTTAGTTTTTACAAGACTATCTTAGATTATTATGCACAGCCTTTCACTGCAAGAGCAGATATGCTAAAAAACAGTTCTCAATGTGTCTAAAAAATGTAATTAGAAAAAGGCATGAAATAAATCTTAACAGAACAGTTACTGTTTAGACATTTATTTTAAAATTATTTTTATTCACTATCACATCTTGTCCAAAGAGCAGACTATTTCCTCTAACACATCAAGCTTTTTACACAGTGTGCTAAAGAATGAACTATAACCTTTAAGTCCTGTTCAGTTCTACCTCAAGTTCAGCATCTTGAGACATCCCCCTACTCTGAAACCTACTGCTGGGGGACTAACTAGCTCAGCCTTGCCCTGCACCATCTTCCAAATTGTCCTTCCTCCAAGCCTTAACTTCTTCATTGGCTATACAGAAAAATGCATTACTTTCTAACCACTTCTGCTGTGTTCTCACACACCTAAAATAGTACCTTGAGAACATTCATGGTCTAGTTTCACCTGCAGACCTATCCCCATCTTTTCACAAGTGTTTTTGGGAGAATTCCTTAATTTCAAATGCCACAGCACTGATCAGACCACAATATGGGAAAACTCATATAGAGTTTTATGGTTTCTATACAAATTTCTATTTCTACACACTGAGTCCATGATTTCAGCACAACAGGAGAACCATTTGCCCATCCCTCTCTTCTTTGTTGTGCAATGTAATTTATTGTAGATAAAACCAAGCTAGGACATAAATCACATCTTTTTCTGCTTGAAGAGAAAGTTGTTCACTACCAAAGAATAGCTGACAGGAAAAATCAACAAATAATATACAAAAAATAATGCTAATTTTGAAAAAAAAAAAAAAAAAAAAATGGGGTAGGCTGAAATATGAAGGAAGACCTCTCAAAAGGTATAAAAGTTTAACATCCAGCCTTTTTGATTCATTGAGCAGGTGAGAAGTTAGATGAAGCAAAATGAAAGCACACTAAGAGTAACAAGTTAATTCACTGGCCCTATGCTGCTGATGGACAGGGAACTGTCCTCTAGTTTGGAACTGGACCTGTCCCTTAGGCAATTAAAAGTCCACCTACAGATCTGCACTGGGGCTGTAGGCATTGAACATGCCTGGGAGGTCACAGCAGATTGTGAGAACTGGCCTGTTTGCATGGAAACCTTCTGTTCTTTCAGAAGGGAACAGCCAGGCCCTCACCAAAACCTTCTGCATGGTAACTAAAAATCTGAAGACATATTTCACAGGATGGTAACTTACAAAGTGCTGATTAAAAGAGCTACCTTGGACATATGGAGATAAAGATAGCAGTGCCTAGTTGTATCAAGGGCTGCCAGGAAGATTTTTAGCACCAGGGGTTTTTCATTTTATCTTCCCTTTTATTTTTTTTTTCTCTTCTTAAAAAAGAGTGAATATTTTTCCAGTTCAGTTTCTCTCTTGTGCTCAGGCAGTAGATTTCAACTTTTAAAACAGCAAATCTGGTTTAGGAGGAAATTGTTTCTACAAAGCTTGGAAATTCACAGCCTTTGGAACTTAAAATTACTTTCCTTGTGCCTGCATTAAAAGGCATGCTCTGAATATAATACAGATAACAAAGCACACTGCTCACCTCATAGTAACTTCGCACAGCATTGCAAAAGGCTTCATCTGCTACGATTTGTGTCTCTCCATTCAGAAAGGCCTGGAAACGTTCCTTCAGTACCTGCAGCTGCTGCTTGTTGAGCTATGCAAGAAAAAAACAGGGAGAGGGGAAAGAACAGAAATAAATGCAGTTAGTCTCCAAGTAAAATACAAAGAGCTGCACACACCTGGAACCTGTGCGTGAAGAGGGGAAAAATGACAGAGGCTCCCTGGCCACCTGGTTCCCTGACGTGTGGCAGCCAGACAGGCACACAGGCAGCACACAAGGAAACTTCTGCTCTTTCCCTGGTGTCCTTGGGATGCCAGAGGTAGGTCTGTATGGATACTTCTGTGCACTATTTTATATGAATGTGCTCGATATAGTGGTTTATCTTCTCCATGGCACAGCGGCAGCTAATAAAACTTAGCTCTTAGCTTGTCTTCAAATACATCACTTTTTTTTCAGCCTTCAAATGACTGAACATAAACAACTGAGACACCCCCATTTTTTGGAGTAAACTAGGCACTACCATTGGAGTGTTTCAACAAGTATGTGCTCTGTGAGGAAAATGGAGTACTAGCCACTGATGCTACAACACTATGAACCACATGAAACTGGATCTAGGGAAGAGCAGACAAAGGCACTAAGATTGAGAGCAAATAACATTTGGTGGGCTTCATATCAAAGTTGAGTACACTTTGTAAACAAACCCAGAGAAGAGAACATTATACAATCAAACCTTGCAATGAACCCATTTTATCAAAGTTTAATTTTAAGTGAAAAAGCAAAGTTTAGTAGCTCTCCAGAGATCCAGACACAGGTCTTTTGCCAAGTTCAAAATAATTCAAGAGTTCTATCAGCTCTTGAATTATTTAGTAGGATATTTCTCCTTATCAAATCTGTGAGAAGTCTGAATATCACATCATACTCTTGAATTTTAAATTTAACACTAAAAAAAATTTCAAACACAACTTTAAATTTAACACAAAACACAATTTTCAAACACAATTTTAAATTTAACACAAAAATTTCAAACAGAGGTTTTTCATTCCTTCTGTATTTTGCTCAAGTAAAACAAACAAACAATCAAACAAACAAACAAATATATAGCCAGAAAATATTCTTCCAGAGGGAAGAAAGTGACATTTGTAATGGCTAACCTGCAGAAAATAGCACTGCCCCCAATGGCATAATCATTTCTTATAGAAGAACTTTTTGGCATCTACAGTAAATATGGTAGCCTTAGGCTATTAGATCTCTTACATCAACACTTTGAAGAAGTTACAACACTGTTATAAAATTAGCAAAATCTCTGCTATCCTGATAATGGGCCTATCATGGACAACTTCTATTTTCTGAGTATCACAGGAAGATTTTCATCCCACACAAAATTTGCTAAGGCTGGAAACTTATGTGCTTCTTAGAAAAATGTAACAATTTTCTGAAAAACTCTCAAAATTGTATTGCAAACCTGAAAGCTGTTTTATTTTGATAGGAAACAATAGTATAGATGCCATCTATATACTGAGAATCAGAAATCCTCTAAAAAAATAATGTTATGTAGGTAGTAGTGATCCAAAGCCAAAAAACTATGCCTCTGGGAAAAAATCCAAGCTAATTAAAAATACATAATAATTCTGCTCCTCATCTGTACTAACAGAACAATTAACGATACAGGAAAAACTCCAGGAGAACCCTATGGAAAAAGAAGGCCTGTTGTGGCAAGCAAACTTCAACAGAGGTTGCTGTGACTTGGATAAATTTCCTGCATGAACTCCTGAGATTTCCTGACACTGACACCCCATCCTGTACCGC
The DNA here is from genome assembly GCA_013397245.1 of Thryothorus ludovicianus. Taxonomy (NCBI): domain Eukaryota; kingdom Metazoa; phylum Chordata; class Aves; order Passeriformes; family Certhiidae; genus Thryothorus; species Thryothorus ludovicianus. The sequence goes on along the minus strand of VZTB01005683.1, from coordinate 1,142,184 downwards.
TGCTAATTAAAAATCAATGGGAGAAGGATTCATTTTATGTCTGCACATACACTCAAAATGGCACCTACCCACCTGCCTGCCAAACATCCACTCCTTGCACAGAATCTTCATGACACTTGGTAGCTATTTCTAACAAAAATCAAACCTTATTCCACTGATTTGACTCCTCTTAGTCTTCTCCCATTTTCTAAATATTTTGGACAAGTTGAGATACCAGAAAATGCAAATCATTATGGATGGTTTGAGGGTTTTTTTTCCAGCATACACATGTTCTTTTGGGGGACTTAGAAATGAGACGAGCACTCCCATAGACAGTGCCCCTCTGCTGAGTGAGCAGCTCTGCTATGAGAACATGCAGGCTTCTTGCCAAGGCAATTATGAAAATGTGTTTTCATGCTTGCAGACTTCATTCTTTAGGTGATTTGCTTCTCTGTTACCCACATACCAAACAAAAACATTATGAATAAGGTAATGAAATATAAATTTAATTCTGAGTTTCTCATTTCTAACCATCATAGTTCAGCAAACTGAAATACCTCTAAAATATTTATATATGCCTTTCATATTCACTACTCTAGGTAGTAAAAATTTCCAAGGGTTGAGCGGCATTTTAAGATTACTGTATAGTTTTTACATTACTTTTATTTCAGTGCAAAATCAGAATGTACAGAATAAAGTTCTCATGCAAAGCTAAAAGAAAATAGTATTTCCAATTGAAAATATTAAAAGCTACAACTTGCAATAAGGATGATCTGAAGTCTATTTTACATGTCCCAAGTACTGTCATAGATAGAAACACAGTTAACTGTCAAGATACAGAATAATTTACAATAGTCTACTGCAGCATACAGCTTCTCTGGGTTTTTCTACTTGTCAGATTATTGAGTGTACAGTGAATTTTCTTTTTTTTGTTGGTCATTTTTAACAAATTCATTAACACTCTTCAATCTGGAGCAGTTAAAAATGAAACAATGCTAACAGTAAGAGTAATAGCTTGGAAATGTGGAGAGTAAAAGAAAGACTAATTGCATTGGAATGTTGTAGGAGCAAAAGCAGAGAACAGGTGTTTGTGCAGGACATTAGCTCTCAGATACTGCCAAGAAGCTCAACCTGTCAAAGTTACCTTTGAAGTCAGTCAACATGGAACAAGAGAAGACATCCCGTGTAACCAGAATCCCAAGAGAAATGCTTAAACTTAAGGGAGTAAGCCTGGGCAGATTCTCTCCCACAATGGAGCTCAAAGTCCTTTGCAGGAGCACTTCCTTTCAATCACACAAGCACTTTCCTCTTCTGCTCTGTGCAAGATCCATACACATCTGACCTTCGCTTTCAGACCACTCTCATCTTCACTGCCAGCGCTTCTGTTTCCACATTTTAATTTTAGTGGGAACAACCACAAAAAGGAAATATAAAATAAAAAAATATTACTATATGCACCCCCAAAAGTAAACTAAACTCAGAATAGCACCAAAACTATACAGCAAAGCCTCACTGATTCTGTTGCTTTTCCTTAAACAGCTTCAGTTCTGTACTGCTTCTCTGGATTTTGCATTCTCAGTGGCATAGAATCTGTTGTCATAACTCTGCGTGATACTTCATAAACTACTACTCCTGCTTCATGGGAGAATGTATACTGTAACTAAATTCCAGTGACTCAGAATATCAGATTTGATTGCATTCTGCAAAATGACTGAAGATAAGTAAAGACAAATTTAAGGAAAAAAAAGATTAACTGCCCTCAGATTTGTTTCTTTCTTTATTACAGTCACACAACAGATAAAAACTTTTCTTCCCTTCCATCTCTGTGTATTTCAAAAAAGGTAACTTTTCATCACTTTATATTTGCTAACCTTAGTAAGCTATCAAACAGTGAAAATACTTAAGACAAGAGTAAATTTCTCAAAGAGCTGTTTAATTAAATTAAGAATAACTTTTTCAAGTGGCAGTAGCAATTTAAACAGAGTAATAAAAATGCATGAAAGAGCCTCAAGGACTTAACTACCAAAAAACTTTTTCACCTTGCATTTAACATTTCAAAGAAGTCACATATCAAGATATACTCCTCTTTAGGCATTAATTTAAAGATTTGCTTTTTCCCTTCTAAAGTGGAAGTTGAGTATGAAAACCTAGAGATGCTTCTGGTTTAGCTCCACCCACACCTTTAAACAATGTCAATAAATGGATTTTACACAGAGCTAAACTCCTATTTTTATAAGAAGTCACATTTCAAATATATTTCAAAGTTTAGGGAGTTATTCCAATGTCACAAATTCTGCTTCCTTAAATAATAAACCCCAAAGAAGGAAAAATGATTTTTAAGAGTAACACTGCTTAATTTTCTTTGAAAGATAGAAGGAAAAAATAAAACTGTAGCTTCAGTGCACTCGATTAGGAGCATCTTCATCTGCTTCTCACTGCCTGAGTTCACAGAGCACTGTCCTGCTCAGGAGCAGCCGGCAAAGACAACTCACAGCACCGCTGTCCCTGGAGAGCTCCGGCCTCGCCAGTGACCGCGGGGAACCGGCGGCCTGTGCGTGCGGGGGCCACGGGCAGCCTGCCTGCAGACACCACAGACTCAGAACCGAGGCTCTCCCGGCCCTCCCGCCGTCTCCTGATCCCTCCCGGCTCTCCCGGCCCCTCCCGGCCCCTCCCGGGCTCTCCCGGCTCTCCCGGCTCGGCTCGGCCCGGCCCGGCCCGGCTCGGCGCCAGGCCAGGCCGGGAGCGGAGCGGCGGCCCCCTGGGCCAGGGCCCCCTGGCGGCCATGGCGGGAACAGCAATCCCCGCTCCCAGAGGAATGGCCGCCGGCACCGGCGAGCCCCGGGCCCCGAGGCGAGCCACGGCACTGTTTTCCCTCTTCTCCCACACTGTGGTGTGCAGCCACCCTTTCCAGACCATATGGGTATTTTAGGGAAATAGCAGGAGGTGATGACTGCAACTACAGACAGAGCAAGATTAAATACTTCTCACACAGACTGCAGGGGTAGGGAGGAGCCAACCAAAGAGCCACTTCCTAAACCCTTAATGCTGCAGTGTGTATTGTCTGTAGCACCAAACCTAAGTGCCTTAACACTTCTGTGAAAAGAGATGTTCACCTTTTTGCTAGGATTTAAAATGTTTAATAAAAGACAATAAAGACAAGACAATAAAACAAAATACACGGCCGGGGTGTCTGGCCAAAAACCAAGAGCACACCTGTCCCGCAGAACCCACCCCTTAAATATGTATATTTGAACTTTTCTAAGAACTTATTTCCATGTTTCTGTGAGCTGTTTTGCATGGCCACTCCTTGGTTCCGCCTTTTTAGAGCATGCATGGTTTTTTTTGGCTGTGAATTAATAATTAATTCTTCTTATCAGTCTTAATTTGGGCCTTGTTTTATAATTTCTACAGATGGTCGGTGCTGGTAGCTGGTCTATCAGCAGCAGATGTCTCCATGTCAGCAGCAGGGGTCTGCACTGGCTGTTATCCTGTCCCAGCAGTCAGGCCACTCACTACAAAGACACTTCATCAACCTATTTTACTCCTAGAGAAAACTCTTTAAAACCATTTCTACACCACACATCTAATATTCACTCTATATGGGTGCGAAAAGAAAGAAAAAAAGGAAAAAAAAAACAACACCATAATACATATTTATAACAACCTTATATGTACAACATCATCTTAATATTTGCGAAAAGCCAACTTTATAATATGTGTTTATAATGCTTCCGAAAGATAGGAAGCATTTTTATTTCAAAATTATGCAATTTTTTATAATGTCTTTGACAGAAGTTGGTTTTGTAAAAGCTGTAATTCTAAAGAGCAGAGTGGAAAAAGAGCCTGATGAGGGTTCCCTCAAACAGCTGTCCCTCTCTTCCAATTCAATCAGGAGATAAATTTTCATTTCCTGAATTAAGAGAACTGAAGGTGCAAATAAATCTTTTTCCAGTCAACTTCCCACACATATCTTTGAACACAATTTTGTTTCTTGTCCTGACAACCTCTTTGTCAAGGAAAAAAACAAAAAAAAAAGAAAAATAAGTTGAAATTCTGTCAAGGACTCACTCGTCCCATTGCCAGAGTAGCATGCTCAAGGACATTGAGCCCAGTGGCTCCCTCCCTGTATCTCCTCAGCAGGGTCTCCCAGTTTAGCTGGGAGGCAATACTGGTCAGCCCATTACAGCAGCTTTCCTCTTCCCAAATCAGCCTTAGGAATGGCAGGACTGCATCTAACACTTGCAAAACCTCTCACTCTGTTGCTGAGTGGAACTCCAGAACGACCCAAGCCTTCACCACTCTGCTGTAGTTAGAGCTTCCCACCACTCTCCGTAGTGGCAGGGAGGGCTTTATCCACAGTGTCGCACTGGAGAGCCAAGAACAAGGCACGGACCATTAGACTGAACCCATCATCATCCCCTCTTTCCAGTAAAATGTTAACACTCATGCCACATCATTGCCTCCTGGCACGCTTCATCTCACATTGATGATGAGAATAAGCCTGCACAGCAAATAGCAAGTTTTAAACAGTGATTCTTGCTCTGTTTCCTCTCCCTCACTCCTATCTTGCCTCCTCTTCCAGCAACTGACTACAAAAGAATAATACTTGTATTATACAGCATAGGTAGAGAGTATTCATTTGTAAAGTATTACTTGACAGATTTTCTCCTGAGGAAGACTAAATAAACAGTATTAGTAAATATCAGTACTAAGACAGGTGATAGCTGTAGTTACTGTGCTGAATTATGCAGGTCTTAATTATGCACAATAATGGCCCTATACAGCATGTGGGTGGCACACAATATATCCTGTCCCCTACTATTCATTGCATAAACCAGTTTGATTTTCTAAAAAAAGGATAAATATTTTGCTGTCACTTAGCAACCTCGGCTGTTCTTTGATTTTCTTAAAGTTGAAGTTATTCCAAGTAAAACAGTGTCTGTAAGTATTCTGTTTGCTGTCACTCCATGCACACTACACTGAGTACATAATACTAGTGTATCAATTCAGTGCCTTCTAGCATCAAATATTAGATTACCAAAATCAGACAATTCATTTACCAAACACATTCATCATTCTTTATAATATAACAAGCACAACAATTGCATTTACCTTTCATTGGCTTGCTTAAAAACCGGAAACATGACCAGTACCATAATGGTCATTCAATTCCGCTTAAAGGGTGTTTAAGTTATAAATATTTCATGCATCATTAAGTCTGAAATTTTAAACATTTTCATTGCCCAGAGGAGCATATTCAAGATTCTTTAGCAGAATTTATCTCATGAGGACCAGGGGGTTTGGGGGTTGGTTTTCTACCGGGAGTAGAGGTGATGGCACAAAAATCCCAGGCAGTGAGCAAAGCAAAGCCTGATTTATGTGAAGGCATTCAAGTGTACCTCACTGACCGCCAAAATATAGAACTGGAGACAGATTCCAGCAAGGTCAGATTGGCACCTGAGAGGAAAAGAAAAATAGGTATTTTGAGAATGAAGAGAAACAGGCATTTTGTGGGGGAAAAGAAGAAATAAAAATCAGACTTTTCTAATTTTTTGGCCGAAGAGTGAAAATATATAAATAAATACAGTATAATTTAACTGCTTAGAACATACTAATGCAATGATACGTTTCTTTCTTGTTGAAAGAAAAATTAAATTTTTACAGACTATGCCATGCCAGAAAAGAAAGAATCTGCTTTGTTTTTCCCAAAGGCAGTAAATATCACACCCCAGTAAAAGCTATCTCCACTGAGATGAGGTTGTCAGTACAGTTGCAATCATTTTCTTTGTACCTACTCCTACTACCTGAGATTTGCTGTAGAATTTAGCTGACAATCATCAGCTAGATTTATAATATTATATTTGTTTCCTCTGTACTGTGCTTCACTGATCTCCTCTTAGTCTGGAGTGGCTGCCAAAACTCCACAGCTCGTGCAGCTATGTGACAGCACACTTTGAGGCCATGTCCCATGCAGGGTACATAGGGCCACTGCAGCCTTACTTCCTTGAGAATGCCAGAGTTACAAGGAGAACAATCATCCCTCAAAGCTATGCAAACAAAGCTTCCAGCCAAGGAAACTGATGATGACTCCTGCAGTGACCATGAAAATCAAGCCTAGAGTGATATGTGGCCATAGTAGGAACCTCAGCTACCAGTGCCTTTCATAGAAGTTGGGCCTGGAAGAGACCTTCAAGATCACTCAGTTCCAACCCCTGCACTGTGAGAAGCAAACCTTCCACTAGATCACTGGTTGGCTAACAGAAGAAATTAAAGAAACAGAAGTAAAGTCTGGCCTGTAAGGTCATTAAGCCATCACATCATATGGACATATATACTTTACACATGTCAACACACAATCCAATTTAACTATGGTAAAGTAGAACTAGGATGCTCAAAGACCCTTAATATTTGAGACCACATAAAAAAAAGTAAATACTTCGCTAACCCAAGTGACCTTCAGTTTTGTCAGGCAAGGACACCCCTGCTTGCGGAAGAGGCCTTCAGCTTTGAATGAGCTATCCAGGTATCATCTCATCTTGTACACTTCTATTTGTAACATACTCTTTTACCTTGGGAACCTGGAGTGGGAAAAATTTCTACTTTGAAATCCTTTCTCAACCTCACAAGATGAGCCTTCAAACGTTCTCATCTCCTACTTTTCTAGGAGCCTCAGGAACACATTTATAGCAAACAAAATCTAGACATTGTCTGAACAATAAACACAAACATTTGCATAGCCATCACAATAAACATCCTCCTTGAGAGACACATCCAAGTCCCTGAATACATTTATTTCTCAGCATGTAATATGAATTAGAACCAGTGCAGCAGATAATCTCATGAAAACTACAGGGATGAAACTAAGCAACAGCACAGAGCATCCAATCTGCACTTAACATTGCCGTAACCACAAAGAGAGCACTTCTCATCAAAGTGCTCCTTCCTTTCTGACTTCTGAGCCCCATCTCCCAGAACTTTCTCTGGAAACTAGTTTTCATTAACCTAGAGGACTGCAGTACTCATGAACCCAGGAAAGTTTAGTTTTGTGTTGCATTTTAAGATTCTAACAGAGAAATGTCCAACAAATAAGTAAAAGTTTTATCATGTCCCCTGTCAATACCATGTATTCCACAAACAACTCTCTTCTCTAACACAAGTAACGCTGAAACTTTTTGCTTTTGTCACTTATTTTAATATCTCACATACCTAAAACTCCCTTTTGTTTCCCCACCTCCCAGAGTCATAAAGACCAATCTAATAGAAGGCACTTATTTTTCCCCACAAATCTAGTTCTTCTTACATCAAAGAGCCATGATTCCTACAGGATTATTCAACACTGGCAGTCAATCTAATACACTCAAATGGAAATTCTTAATACACCACTAGATTTGCTCATCAAGGTATGTAGGAGACTCTCCACTATTCAAAGACTTAAGTATAAACAAATATCTCCCTGGACCAAATATTCCAGCAGACAAAAAGGATTTGAAAAAAAGGAACAACAGGATTTATTTACATGCATACAATTAGGAAGTCAGACTAGATAATCACAGTACTTCTGGTCAGTTTGCAGAAAGTTCTCAGGGCTTAGTTTACGTGGCTGAAACTACTGGGGAGGGCACTACAGATCTTTTAATGACACCTGATTGAAGCTTTAAGCAGTACTCCACTTAGTTTTGAATTCTCAAGCTAAAATTCATTTTGAATTATCAAGATGATAAAACCCAAAGATTTCCAAAAGGGATGCAGAGGTAACATACAATCCTTGAGCATTACAATCAATATTCTCAGATGTCTAGGTACACTGGACTCAATTTATCCTTTTCATACCAAAATACATAGACATACTATCCAAATTACACATTTAGTCATATTCAACCATGTATTGAACCATGAACACAAGATGGAGCATTCCACAGTCAATTTCATTTTGGTTGCACATACATATACCATATATGACTACATTGTCCCCTTTTGTGTTACTTTAGTCTGTAAAGTTTAAAGCAGCACTCAAACATCTGTAACTATCTCTTTTCCACAGCAGATTTAATAATGGGTAAATTCTTAAATTCTTGCAAAATCACTCACCTCTCTGGAAAAAATGAGCTTGTCTTAGAACTGTATGCTATAACATTTAAGTGTAGAAGGAAAACACAGTACATAAATCTAAATGTACAGTTTTCATACTCAAAATAAATCTGTCAGACTTCACACAAGAGACTGGTACAATAATGCTATCCAAAGCTATATTTTGCTGGGTAATCTTCATGCAGTTAAGAGCCTCGAGAAGACACTTTATTAAAATTCCCTTAAAAGGATAAATACTCAAACACCCTCCTACCATGAATATCACAAAAACCTTCTGTTTCAGAGATTTCAAGCAACAGGATCCTCATCATGGTTAAATAGGAACTTTTAACAGTAGCTAACAGATTTTATTGTCTGGCTTTTCCTGATAGTGATTCAGAATCTTCTCATTTTTTGATGCCTTTTAACCCTATTTCTAGTGCTGCCTTTTGTTATGATAAGTGATTTCCTCTGCATGGTACGTATTCATATCATCCAAACATTTTAGAATTTATTTCTGTTTATCAGCACATTTTTCCCATCTCATCCTTGTTCATGTGGGGTTTTTTTGGAGAGAGGAAGCAGTTTCATACTTTAAAAAGAAACCATTTGTTGCCTTTTTTCTTTCATAATCAAGATTCTGGATTAATTTTCTTTTTCTACTTAATTAAATAGTTTCTTCTTCTTAACCATTTGAAATGAACTCCCAGTATTTGCTATCACACCACCTACTAATTATAACCTACAAATTTCATTCCTAGTGTTATTTCTGTCTTCCCTTCTGAATATGGTCCTTGGTTCTCACCAAGTCTTTCTCCAACCTGATAAGCACAATTCAGGCCACCACAATTTTTGTAACTGATGAGCTTTAATTTGGCCTGCAGCACATATGTGCTTGCACAAGAGAGAACTTGAATAATGGACAATACCAGTATTTTAACATTTCTGGGTAAAATAACTGTGTTTGTCCTCTCTGCTGTATAATGTGATGGCTGTTTAGAGATCAACCCCTCCATTGCAGAGTTGTGGTGAAGGGCAGCAGACAGGTCCTGAGCCTCTCACCTTGGGAGATGCTTCTCTGGCCCATGTGGTGGCTACATGGCAGGCATCAGCATCTCATCTCCCGCCTCCCTGATCCTCAGCCTGAACATCTCCCACTGACACATTTCCCTGGCTTGGTCTTCAACCTGCCTCATCACCACGGCCTTCCCAGAGGACTACTGGCTGACCCTGAACAGTGTCTTCAGACATGATCATGACTCTGGCCCCCATCAGCATCCCAGCTTGGTCCCATTCGGGCTCAGTCTGCCCCTACTGCTCCCAGAAGCCCCCTACATTTCTCTATATCACCCTCAAAATCATCACTTTCCTAGTAATAGTCCAGGGTCCTCACATCTTCTCTCCCCTCTTTCCTTACTTCTGCCTCCAGCTTCAGTGATCACAGAGCTTCTAGCATGCTGCTGCTTCCCACGTTCCCTGTCCTCCTGCTCCTGTCAGGTACACTCCAGCAGAAAGGCAGAACAACACCCTTAAAAACAACCAACCCTCACCCCCACGAATAAAAATGTACTTTTAACCTTTGAACCTACGTTACTCAAATAGAAGCAGAAACAATATAATTCATGACATCTCCATGTAGATATCCACATCCACACTGCATAAATTGTATAAGCTATTCCTTGATGTTTTCAGAATAGCTTTCATCAAGATTTCCAGTGATATATTTTCAAATATAAACCATGTTGTATCTTTGTCTTCCCCATTTCAGTACTGTTTTCAAAATTTTGCAGTCTTTTAGGTTTCATAAATTTTCTCTTTATGTATCTTCTTTCCTCACAGATGCTTCAGAAACAATCCTAAAGATTTCATCTTTGTATTCACTGCAGCTCACATGCACAAGAGGATCTCATTCAAAAGGCTTATCTAAGCAGACAACTCACAGGTCTCTTTGCTTTTTCCCTCATCTCAGGTTTAACTTGGAAAAAGGGACTGGTTTCATTCTGGTATCTCTCCCATGGTGCCCAGGTGTCAACTTGGGTCCAGTACCCCTCCCCAGATATTCAGTGTTGTCCATGTTTGACTCCTTCGCTTTCTTCTCTCACTGCTGATGGAGAGACACCTCAATTCTCAATCAGGACTAGAAATGAAAACCATCTTCAGCTCAGGCCTCCTTCCAGGCAGAATTTTTGCTTCTCCCTACACAATCCTACATTCAACACAAGCTTCTTATGCTTGAACTATTTTCTCAATTTCTACTAAGCCCAGTACCTCTAACTTCCAAAGATGTAATTATTCACCACTGCAAGTATCTGCTCCTTACTTTGCCATGAAAAGAAGGTAGACAGTTAAGCTATAATTCAGTCATATCACCAGCTTTACACAGATGCATTTCTCTAAATTAATTAATGAAGAAACTTTGGGATTTAGGTTCCTAATATTCTTATATTAGATTTTTTTTATTATGTGTTCAACACGATGTTTAACTAAAGACCTTATGTCCTGTAGAGTTGTATCCCAGTACCTCAGTTCTCATCAGCCCTTCAATGCAAGCATCAGGAACCATCAGACACAATGCAATGCACAGTACAGCACTGAGATAAATTTAAGTCTGCAAAAATAGAGCATAAAAGTCTGGAGAAGTCTGGCCTTAACCTTATCACTTATCCTGCTTAAAATTAAGGAAGTATAAAATCATAGAAAGTTCTGCTTCCCACAAGAAATAGTGCTGGAAGGAACCACCTTCTAATTGAAATTTCAATTAAAAGAAAAAAAAATCCCATCTTCAATTATAAATCAGAGGTTAGTTTCACATAAGATTTCAGTATCAGTAATACAGTCTTATAGGAAATAAAAAAAAAAAATAGAAGACAAGGTTAATTAAGGAGTTTTCCACTCTGCAATAATGTTAGTACTAATTAAAAAAGTTATTAAGCTGCACTTATTTCCATAGGAAGTTATTGGCAAAATGTATTTCTTTTATTGTAGCCTTTGATGCCTTGAGGGAGCAGAGTTAAATGGCTGAGTCAGTCAGTAAAACAGCAAACCAATTCCCTTGCATCACATTCTCCTCTGTGCTCTGAATACTAATCAGGACAGAATATTGAAAACAAAAGCTGAGTGTCGGCCAGTTGAAACGTGACTCTGTACCATGCCTGATGTATTGATAACTTGCTCCCTCTTCAATCAATAAACCAAATGAATCACAACAAACGAGGTTGTACAGTATAATACTACAGATTTGTTTACTCTATACATGCATGTTCAACTCAACAGTAAATAAAGGTTTTTACTACAACTCATTCTACAGGAAAGTTTTGAGGTTTTTTTATTTGTAAAATAACAAAGAAAATCCAATGGTAATGATACCTCTGAGATCTTCACTCTGAATCTGCACAGCATACAGCATAGGTATTACCTCTCTCCTCTTTTTCTATAGCCTCCATACATCAATAATGGAGAACAAAGGCTTCAAGACACTCTGCAATAAATTAATCCAAATAATCACATTGGGAAAGAAATTACTTCAAACAAAAATTCTTCTATTTCAAAAACATGTGAATCTGAAGATTTAACTATGATCAATTTTTTACAAAGACCCTCCTTTTTATACTCATGGGTGAGGCTCACAGATTTTTGCCAAAACAGCCCATGCCAGTGAAAACTCACTATTCCTTTCTTATATCAAGAGTCCATGCTTCCCTGCTAGGAAACAAAAGTTCATTACACTATGGGAATGCAGCTGGAAAGAGAAGAGTGGCAGAAAACTTGACAGTTTTACACTATTGATTTAGACTGCAATAATTTCCAGGGCACATTGTAGAATCAGGTTTGATAAAACACAAAAGATCAGAAGGAAAAGGCAGCAGCATCAGATGCAGCCCAGGCAGAGCAGGGACAGATAACCAGAGATCTAAGTGAGGGAGCCAAGCTTGAGCCAAGTTCAGCAGTTTGTCACTAGCATTCCAGTAGAAGAAACAATGGTCATTTCACTTGATAAAGTAACCCAAAAGTGGAAATCATGATAGAGTAACAATATTTTGCTGACCTCCAGCTCAACTCAGGAAACCAGGCAGCAAGTGATCATGTTCTTTTTCTCTCTTCAAATGTTTACTAGAAATTAAATCACTTAAACCAGTGCCAAGGTTTTTTTCTGGAAATGCAGAACATAACAATAGATAAATTCCATTTTTACCACCTCCAAATATTAACCCAAACAAGATAATTTCTATGTTCAGAGGACAACACAGCATGTAATTACTTTTCCAGGTAAGTATATTACTAAGTCTGGAATTGTTATAAATATCCCTAATTAGCTTGTCACAGACTGTTCATTAAGGTTTGAAAGGGAACTGGATTGACGTAGTATTTTGGGATATATACATTTGTTAAACTAAGTGCAGTGTAAAAAAAAAAAAGTCAGATCAAGATTAAAAAAATATTGTAGAAGTCTTACAATTCTGATTAGGAGCTAGTTAAATAAAATAGACAAAGAAATGGACCACACAGTTACAGGGAATCTACTTGTGAGAAACATTATTAGAATTCAACAAATATTTATTTAGGAAAAAAAATCAAGGGAACAGAATCTAGAAAAATAATATCATAAATAGAGTTTGGTAACTGCTTGGATACTAAACTGTTTGGATTTTATGTACACAGTAAACAACTTTGAAGGAACAACTGGTTTTAAAATTTGGTTTAAGGATATGAATAAGAGGATGGAGTCAGCTGTCAAAACTGTTTTTTACACTTCCTGAAATCCCTGCATTATTGACATCCTAACACAGGACAATACAACTTTTTATCAGATATTCTGCTTAGCTTCTACTTACACTCGAATAATTTATGTTATAATGTTAAGAAATATACAGGAAAAGAGACATAACACAAATAAAATTGGTTAGCGACAAGTGAACAGCCCAAGTCTGATTCACCAGGGTTTCTGGGATTGAAACTGGCCAGCTGCAATTCAAGAACAAAACTCAGTGTGACACAAGCACCAAGAGGCAATGTCTTGTGCCAGACTTTAATAAAGGTATGCAATAAAGAGGAAAAGAGGGAGCAAAGAGCTTTAAGAAAAACCCTGAGTACAACAGCAGCCAGACAGTGGACCTCAGAGTAAGATGAGTTGCAGATAAGTGAACAGAGATGCAGGTCTCTATTATTTGTTACTGAACACACATTAAAAATCTACTGGGAACACTTTCATTTTGTCCTCTTGAAATCAATTCCCAAACTTATGAAGTGTAGAAAAACCAGTGAACTCTTCTCTATTTACCTTTTCTTCTACACTGACAAGTATTTGCAGTATGATGTTTGAGTAACATTTCACAAGGTTCCAAGAGTTCTTCCACTCCGTCAAGTTGCTACTATCCTAATATATAAAAATTAGGAGTCTAACTAACATAGGAAGATAAGTAAGAAAGTACAAATCATACAGCCATCATCCCTCTTAATTCCTGAAGTACAAACATTTGATCACAGATTTTGCAATATGCACTCAATAGAGTGAAATAGGGATTCCATACACATTTTATTGTCCTAATATTCTACAAATCTTCCTATTTTGCCACCCTCACAAGGAGCACGTTTTCCCTTGACAAAGGGGCAGGGTAGGTGGGAAGAATAATATAATAATGTTAACTGGTTTGTCTCTAGTTAAAAGAGCAGAGACGATGAAAACAAGCAAGCGTAGACATGCTGAAACTGCACAGTTGACTATAAAAGCTAAAATTGCTGGCTAAACTAAACACTGTTTTTGCCTCCAAAACATTAAGCTATTAAGCAAAAATTTAAGCCTTCAAAGGCATATTAAAGATCACAAATAAACCAACTAATGAACTATCTCAGCACTTCCAGAGGCATAGCTTTTGCTCTCTATTGTTTCAGAGTATTTTCTAAAAGAATGCCCAAAACCCATGTAGTTTCCCATATGGTTAGAATTCTTTCACATGAAGCAAATAGAGTATATTTCAATGAAAATATATGGTAATTAGATTAAATTGCACCCAGTGAATTTAATGGATTAATACACAAGGAAACTAAGGAGGGGGTAGTCTAACATTACCAAAAGTCAACCCTGTCACCATGTGTAGCTCTCACAGTACAGGATTATTTTCAACATAATTTACAGTACTAGCAGCATGTTTACAGCTCCAGTTGTGCCAAGAGCCCACCAGTATGTTCCAGCACAATGGCATGTGACATTGCTACAGTCATCATAGTTCTACAGTATGTCACAAAGAAAGCTTCCCCAACCTTCCCTAAGCATAGCTCTCTCTAGGATTTTCCTAACAATTTCTTATTTTTGGGCAATGTCACCAAAGCTCAGCGTGTCCCATGCTTTTGAGACACTTCTGTTTTCCTATCCATGTCTGAATCCACCATACAGCTGGTACACATATGGCCAAATAAATCAATCCAAAATTTCTTGGAAGAATCAAGCATGCTATGCAAGTACACATCATTTGTGTACTTCTCATGCACAAAAATCAAAGGAAAATTTAGGATGGTTGGGATACGTAGAGAACAAACAGTCCAAACTCTTAATCAAAGCAAAGTCAGCAACCAAATTTGCTGTATTGCAACTACTACAGTGCTTAGAGCCTTGGCCAGTCCAGGCCTGAACACTTGCAGCAAGACACATACTGCAAAACTTTTGAGCAACTTCTTCCACTGCTTAACCATATTCACCAGCAAAACTAAATTTCCTGATATCCAGTTAGATTTTCCTTTGTTGCAATTCACAACTTTGCATGTTAGCCTTTTGCTGTCCATCTTTCAAAAGAATCTCCATTTATTCTATCCCACTGACCCCACCTCTTCAAAAGTTGCCAGGAAACTGCTTTTGAGACCATTTTTCATTATTTCTCTACATATCAATAGCAAAGTTACTCAAAAAAAAAAGATCAACACTGGAAGATATCTGTCAGAAAAGAGCAAGATCCTAAGGCTAGATGTGTCTTCATACTGCACATATTGGTAAAAACAGGAACACTTGCTGTCACCCTGATTTTTTCAGTTTCCTGATGCATTTTACAACCTGATGTTTTTCATTGTTCATAGTTCTTTCTCACACACGGATGTTATAATTAAAAGCATGTTTACGTTAAGACGAGGTTGTTTACATACTTTCTCTTGGAGTAAAAAACAACTGATGGGCAGTTGTCTTGACCAACGGGATGGGAAAAGTGTCAACCTTCTCCTCCAATCCCTGGTCTGTGTAGAAATACTATAAATATGGAGTCAGATGTTTTAATGGAGTTTTTGCCTTCTCACCAGAGAGCGTCCGTGTGTCTTTGCGTCTCCAACAGCGACAACTTGCCTAATCGAAGAAAAAAAATACTTAAGTACTTAAGTACTTAGTTGTCTGAGAGAGATACTGCACACATTCACATTTCTCTGGGTAGCTTACCCTGCAAACATCTCTGCATCTCCAAACCAAGTTGCTAATAGCAGAAAACGTTGTCAAGGCATCACAGACAGAAGATCCTGTGCTAAGGTCCTTGAAAGTGCATACATTGATTCTGCAATCTCATCTTTCCTGCCTGTACCAGAAAATGAATTCTGATACTGTGCCTCTCTATGCAAAGTAGTTTAACGAGATTTTTGAAACCAGAGTCACAGTACATTGAGATTATATGTGCCAGAACAAAGTTTTTAGCTTACAGACTGCAGTCACCCTCCAGAACTATGCCTTAGAAATAGCTGAAATTCAGAGTTAATTATGCTGAAATCCAAACTAAAGATTAAAAGCAAAATTATATGCAAGGTATTTAACCACATCTAGTTATTCCTTCAGAATCACCCAGAGAAGAAAAAAATCCACAAAATGTGATGTATCTCCTACATCTGCTAGAGTCAGTTAAAATTCTCCAGGGAGCAAACGTCAAAGCATGTCTGAAAACACCAGTTCTTGCCTGATCTGCAGCAGAACAAGACAAAGGCTCTATAGATGACTTAAATGTGTTTCTAAGAGTTACTAATCCAATTCAACTTTATAGCACTGGTTTCGTTCCTTTTCCAAAAGGGAAAAAGCCAGCAATATTTTGTGAATACCTTAGAAATAATGTTCTGACTGACAAATTATAGTCTTTATCATATGTATGAGAAGGTAGCTGTGGAGGAATTATTATTTCTTGCAGAAGCTGTTCTGCTTGGGGGACAAGGTGGGGGGATGCTGTTTTAGAAAAGCTGCATGCTTAGCCCAGTTATTCTGAAGTGTGAGTTACCTGGATTGAAAAATATGGAGTTTCCAGGTTTCAGTGACTCCAGAATATTCCTATTTATTTTAATAAATTTATTACTTTCTTATTTTTTTCATAATTAATTACATTCGAACTGCAAAGGAACTGAAGGAAAGACTCCCTAATGATTAAGATGGGTCTAGAAACACAACCTTACATAATACTTCTCTATCACTAGGCATGATGGCATTAGGTGTTAAATTTTTACTTATTTTTGAAGAACTTAAGTTTCATATTCTGCTTCTGTGGGCCAGATAAACAGGTAGATCTATTTTCTTCCAGTATTTTTGACCATCATTTTCCGTAAAAATCTTCAGATGGACTACTTTCATTGACAACTGAGCATAGTTTAGTTGATACTGTGTACACACAACTGAAATTTATCATCCTGACCAGAGAAACAGAGTATGTTCACAACCACAAATTACTTTTAGTCATACATCTGCTGCACAGTTAGTGTATGTCAACTATGGTAAGAAATGTCTGCCAAGACTCTGTATACTGATTTTCTTTTTCTGGTTCATCAGTATGTAACTCGTTATTGCCTTCTCCACTTACTCTGCAAGAAAGTGTAGGAAGGAGAACTGTGAGTTCCTGAATGGTATTGTCCAAGGGAGTTTTAACTCAGAGGCTAAATACGACAGGAAAGCAGGCAAGCTTCTTATGAAGCAATTGGATCTTTCAGCTGTGCTGAAAAAGATATTAAAAGAGTACTGATGAGAATCTTCTAGTTCCCTTGAAATGACTTTCCACACTAAAATGATCCTTCCCACTCCTTCCAGTCCCTATCAGAGTTCTGCCTCATGACATTTGTCTTTATTCTGTTCTACTGCACTCCTATTGAGTTTCTCCCTGACTTGAAAGGTCAAACATCCATCTATCCATTGTGAACAAGGCTTTCCAGCATCCACAAGTAACAGAAGAGCACATCCCAAGTATTTCAACACTGGCAGAATTTATCCATGAAAGAGGAGAAAGTTGAAAGTGTTTTGTCTCACAAGTCCAGCCAGGTCTGTGCCAGCCCAAAAGATACTAATTTCAACAGAAGAAAAAAGATAGGTGAGTAGTAAGAAACTGCAGTGATATGGAGAGCAGAAATAGCCCTCACACAAAATGGTATAATTTCATGTTTTAAAACACTTTCTCAGTTTCTTATGCCCCATAGCAGGACAGCAGTGTGTCCAGAAGATGACCAGCTGACAGCACTGGCTTCTGCTGCCTTGCCAGAGAGAAAACAAGTGGCAGAGGCAGCAATATTTGCCTCTGAAAGCCCTCTGAGCTTAGCAATGCACGTGAGCACAAAACATCCAAATCATAACAAACTTGCAGAAAGGAGGAAAGGCAAAAAGCAAAAGCACTAGCAAGGTACTACAGCCACTTACCAGGTGAAAGTGGTTTGTTACTGCCACTTCCACACCAACATCAACCACAAAAGCAACAATCTGAATACCAATAAGTAAAATAAACCTCTGAGTTCAGGGGACTGCTTAACTTGGGCTTGGAGAGAGAAGCTACACAAAGCATGATTATTTGGAAGGGCATACACAGGGTTTTAGTTTGGTGTTATTGGGTTTTTTAAGAGCTTTTGTGTCATCTTTCTCCCCTCTCCTGTTTTTCTCCTCAGCATCTGATATTTTTCACTGGAAAGAAAGAAAGAAAGAAAGAAACACATTGTACTTCATCAGATGATTGAGTATTTTTATGATTTTTGGCCAAAAACTCTCCTCAATAAAGCTGAATTACACCTATTTTAAACACTCATTTTGGATGAAAAACCTGATGCCCACTGGCTAGATTCTAAGCTGTCAGGATTCCAGGATTTATCTCTTTCCATAAAATAACATATCCAATGTAGCTTTGTCTCATTTCACTAAATATTTGCTACTCTTACAAATAAGTAAAGAAGAAGCTGGTAATGATTTGTAATTTTCACTGCCTAAAATTTGGTTCTTTTAGATAAGATGCATGTAGTATCCCATAGAAGCTCTTAATCTTCACCTCATTTGCAGTAAATCCTTGTGGTTAAATCAACACCCTAGATTTATTTTGTGCTGTCTCTGAAGCTTTGTTTAGATTTACAGATATCTATCTGAAAGTCTCCTGGATTCCCAGGTTAAAACTAAAAAGGGTCTGTATCAAGAGGTTTGACTCTACAGAGGTTTTACTGTATTGACAAATACGGTCAATATATTAACATCACTAATTCCCGTCTCTGCTTCTGTAGTAACAGACATATCTAGCAAGTTCATCAAGTTTTCTCAAGTACAGGAATTCTTGTTCCAAGGTTTAAAACAGAGTGACAATGGAATATGCATTTATTAGTTAAAAGATAATGAACTTTATACTCAAGTTGTGCTTAAATTAACCATTCAATTTGCAAAAACCAAGAACTCAAAAGAAACCAGAATTAAAGCTACCACCTTAACTTGCCTCCAATATATCTATATTAGTGTCAGACTGTGTGATGTAACAAAAATGATCACAAAATATTTTTATCATATGACATTCATCTTTATAAAGAGAGTATACACAGATGCATGCACGTTTGTCCTGCCTGCATGTCAGGTAACTCTCCAGAAGACAGTTTCCATCCTGAGGTACCCCACTGCCCCAGTGACAAATTCAGCTGTTGACTGCAGACAATGAAGCTGTTTGATGAAAAGCTCAATAAATTTTATATGAAAGTAGCAGATAGTCGTAACTAAGTCAGGGAAAATGCAATCAATAGACACAACTCTAGTTCTACAGACAGAACGCTTGTTGAGACAAAGGATTGTCCCAAAATCCCATTACCTCAGCGAGGATGAGGTTAAGAATGCTCATTGTATACCATGTGTTGCTGTAAAACTAGGCAGTTAAATAGCTGATGGAAACTCAGACTTCACTCCTTGCTGCTACAGGGCAATCTCATTTACACAGATAAAGCTGAATCTCAAGAGAAAGTTTAAAAAAATAAGCAGTCGTGGAAAAGAACTGAACCAAGAAGTTGAACCAAGTATGTTCAGATCTGTCTTATTAACCAAAACACTTCAATTAAATCTATTATGCAAGATTGCTTCACAGATTTCTTGGCAGGAAATTCATGAAGGAAAAAGGATAATTAGTATTCTAATTAATGCAAGGAAGGATGGTGGTTAATAAATCTGGTCAAGAACATTGACTCTAAAGGATAGATATTAGTGTTGAAAAACACAGAACAACAAGTTAAACTCCCTACATCCTAGCAGCCCACAGGGGACAAGAAATCAACCCAAGTGATAAATTCTAAATCTTAGAAACTTGGTTTAGGGTTCAGATGTTACTAACAACTAGAAAAAAATTGCCTTTATGTTAAAGTAGACAAATTGTGTTTTCTAAACCTATATGAAGCATGAATTCCAAACAGGTTTTAACAAACTAAATACTTAATCTGCAATCACACGTGCAATCAGTCATGTTTGAAGTCCTGGAACTTTAAATTTGAAATATCAGTTGAATCTAATCATATAACCATCCATTGTTGCAATATAATTATAGAGAATTTAAGGTTGGCAGGAATGCCTGGGAGTCCTTTAGTGTAAGCCCAAAATCAGAACAGAGCTGATTTCATATAAATCAAGCTGCCTAGAGCTCTAACAGGGATATGATTGTCAAGGATAATTTAGAAATCCTTAACATTTTTAAGTACTATGTTGATGATGAATTGGTATAAGAAAAGTTCAAAGAAAAAAACCCACAAATTACTTCAAAGTTATCAAAAGAAATGAAACTTTGTCTGTCTAGTCTGTGAATAATCTTAGACTGCATTTCCCAGAGAAGTTGTGGATTCTCCTTCTCTGGAGATACTCAAAAGCCATCTGGACACAATTCTGAGTGATGTGCTATAGGGGAACCATCTTGAGCAGGGAGGCTGGACTAGGTTGTCTCCAGTGCTCCCTTCCAACTCTACCTGTTCTGTGGTATTTAAAAGTCTCCTGAGATAATCAAACTGAGCCTGTATTTACCATTGCAGATGAGTACCAAGACACCGCTCTCCTAATTTGTCAAATGCACTGGAATAATGGTATTTGGCAGCTTGGTGCTTTCATAGCCTTTACTGTACAACATGGTAACCAAACACAAAATTGCCTGTTTTACAAATTAACATAAATTAGTCCCCTTCACCACCCTCTTCTTTCTTAGACACTGAAAAATTGTGACAAATCAGCTGATGGTATTTTTTAATTAAAATTGGAAGATGCTTAAGGAAACAATTCTTCCTACACCACTTTTTCTACCCCTGCTTCCCCAAAAAACAACAAAAACAAAAAATGTTGAAAAAAAAGTTTCATCTTACAGTTAAAACAAATGAAACTGTTAGATTTCAGAGTTCAGCTATAGAGTCAATGTAAACTTTCAAAAAGCCTCCAAAATCCAACATATACCAGCAATTGTAATCAAATTATAAGTTTTCTAATATTTTCCTCAGGCTTTTTGGGAAAATTTCAGTTTATACATTCCTTCTAAGATTTAATAGAAGCATTTAGGGCAGAAATATGGTAAAGGAAAAGGCAGGAAGAAAGGTGCAGATACCATACAGCATGCACATGTAGGTGAAAGAGGTGAAACAATCAGCTGTGCTTTGAAAGGAGACAAAACTGAGAGCTAAAATCAGAAGATGTAGCTACAGAACACACAGTGCATCCTCCAAGTAAAAAACATGAATTATATAAATATGGGTCACTTCTCCCTGTTCCACGTGTGGACACAAAACAGGATTCAATTAATTATTTTTCTTTATTGACAGAGTTGGAGCATCTGCTGTTTCGACTGGCCTACATATCACAGGAAAAGCTTTGAAACATAGTGAGGGGAAACAAAAAAATAGCTTCATAATTTTTTAGCCTTAGTGTTATCATCAGCACAATTCTCAGTTTTATTCATTTTTGCACAGAAAAGTTTCACTGAACTCAAAATTTAAGATTTGCCATCTTCTCCCATCTTATTAACACAATGCTTAGAAGGACTAGTCTCTATTCCAGCTTCTACCCCTCGTTTTATTCCTACTGCAGGGTAGTACTACCATGAAAGATCCTAAAAAGTGCTCAGTGAAGAGAGATTTTCTCTAGCAATTTAGGATGCTGATCAAAACACCACAGTTCCTGGGAAAAATTCAGACTCCTTAGTCACTGAGAAGACATTGCCTGAGATGGAGAAATCAGTTTGAATAGTTCTGTTGTAGAGATCTTCTTTCCAAAAAGCTTCTTTCCAAAAGCATCCTTCCTCTAGAAGGCAACTTACAGATGAGAAGTTGCATAATTTCCCAGGCAAGATGTATAAGAAACATACAGAGAACAAAAAGTGATACGCTCTTTTTTCACTGCAATAAAATGAACTCCATAAGTGATCAGCCAGCTCCAGGATGCAGCAGGAACCGATCACAGTTAGGAACTGGTGAAAATCCAGACTCCACCAAGTAAGTGTCAAAAATCTCATGTTTATTTCTTTGTTAACAGTACAAAGGCTGGCAAGTTACAGTGCAACCACAGCCAGAAAAAAAAGGCCTGTATGATAACTAATTTGATTTGAGATTAATCATAAATTCCTATCAGTATGAAAAAAACAGTGAAATTGAAAAAAGCAAGACAATGAAGCAGAGGTAATACACAGTGTGTAATTGTCTTGCCACTTCAGAGAGAGTTGGGAAGAACCTTACACAATTTGCATCAGTTCAGTCAGAGTGGCCCACTACATAAAAATCATGATTTTCCTGACCAGTGTCATACATTTTCATTTACAAGTTTGTTTCTCAAAAGATATGCAGTGGGGTCTCAGAAATGGGCTTTTTTCCCTTAAATTGCTAAAACAGACTAAAAGTTAACATATTACTGAATATTATGATAATAGCAGAACCTAGTGCTAAGTCTTTTCTTAAGAAACCTTTATGGTGATGATTTCTTTTGGAAATTTCTTACCTTTTGGAAAAAGGATTTAATTCTTTCACTTAAAAATATCCCACACAATCACGAACATATGTATCAACAAGAGGAACTGCAAAATATTTTTGTAATTATTGTATTTTAATAGCTTTTACACTAGATACAAATAGTATTACTCTTATTTTTTTCCTTTTTAAAGATGTGCAGGACCTATTTTACATGCACACACATGTGCTAAATATGAAAGGTTTTAGTGTAGTGTCTCATGTTAGCAGATGGCCCTTCGGTGCTGTGTTTTACTAGTTTGTTTTGCCCAAGAAATATTTGGCTACAGAACTCCAGCATATCACTGATTTTATTACGTTGGTGAATTATCTCAGAGTCTTGTAATACAAACTGCTCAGGCAGTTATTAATTTAATTTATGTTTTGTTATTAACCTTTTTGTTATTCCCCACTGCTATCACTGTCCTTGCATCAGTCCCAACCGGCGGTTTTCAACGCGTATCATTCTTGCCATCAGTTCATTTTCCCTGTTTCCGGTCCTTTTGGTGCTCTGGGTAGATTCAGCCTCCAGCTCAGCTCCCATTTCAGCCCATGCCCTGGCTCTCCCTCCCTCTGGCCAGCACTGGTGACAGACTCCCTGCCAGCCACCGTGGTCTGGGGCAGGTGCCAGCCTGGCTGTTCCTTTGCTCGCACGCTCCAGTGCCTCCGCGCCTCGCCGTGCAACATGGAGTGCAGGAGGGCAGTGCCCGTGTGAGACCATCCTCCTCTCCTCACACTGGCACCTGGCACACGGGCAGCTCTCCCAGCCCTTCTGTCAGCTGCCAAGAGTGCAAAGCAAACCTCCCTGCTCTGGGAAAACAAACACCACCAACCCGCAGCTCACCATGCAAATGTTTTGCACAAAGTCGAGTGTGATACATTTACTTTTAAATACAACTTATTCAAAATCCTTTCAACACTTGAACCAAAATAATTATGGTGGCTAAAAAAATAAAGGCTACTTTTCAGCCATATGTAGGTCATCCAGTGTTGGAACTTGAAAGTCTCAGATCCACAACACAGTTGATAGGGATGACTGGAGGGGAAGCAGCATGTAGAGCAGGCCATATGGGCAACATATGCTCCACCAGGAAACCACTAACTTTGTGACAGCAGCAGAATATTCAGGATAAGAGATGTTTATACATGGCTCCATGAACAAGAGTGCAGTCCAAAGATGGCAAGCAATATATCCAACTATAAAATATCCCATTAGAGTCATCTGTGGGAAGAGTACAGGCATGATCTCCTGCTACAGGATTTAACAGCAAAATAGACTACCATGCACAGGCACCTAATACAGCCAAGGGTTTCTTGCATGAATTCTGACTAGAGACAATGCACTGCAGCAATTCCTGTCTAAAATACCACATATATTAAAAAAGATAACTAATAAAAGGCATGGCACATTTAAAAAATATTACCCAATTAGTCAGAATTTGTGTATTACCATATAAACATTAAGCTTTATACACATCCTTTCCAGGAAGGCTAAAAAGCAAAAAACTTTTAGCCATTAGCACAAAAAGTGCTCAAAACAACCAGTCAAGAAAATATCCAGTGAACTTGGGAAAACTGACTGTGTTTACGTCAGAGGAGTTATAATAATCTATTCTTCTCTTACAAGGTGATAAATTCTATTTGTCTCATTTAAATATGCGCAGCTTAAAAATAGAAAAAAAAAAAAATTATTCTTCACAAATTCTTCAGGACCTTAAAAAAAAAAAAAGCAAAGCAGGGTAACACTGTTAGTGCCTGTCCCAGTTCAGATAGGAACTAACTAATAAAAACAAAGCAAAAAAATGCTAGCAGGCAGAAAAATGTTAATGTGAACTATAGCAACAGCCAAAGCTGTTTGTCATCTCTAGGTAAAGACTCACTGGTGACTGTTAAATCCAAATGTGAATCATAAAATTTTGAGTCTGCTACCAGTTTTCATTTGATGTGCAGAAAGGTGTGCAGAAGTCACCTCACTTCCTACGTGGGTTAATCACTGTAAGTAACAGAGATAAATTCTGTTCAGAACTGAGCTTGAAGCCATGAGTAAATCTACAACTTTCAACTGTAAAATGGGTGACTAACAACAGCATCCCACAAGATAATAACACAAAAAATCTTTAACAGTACTGAAAGCGTCTAAAACCCAAGAAGTACAGCTACAGTGTTTGAATGAGCTGTGTTGTTTTGAGCAGATAAAATAACATTTATTTTTTCTTTATTCTGCTTTGACTAGACATTCAAAGTTTTTCAAGAAAGCCATTGATTTTCTATGAGCAAAAATTAAAACTGAAGTTAGAATCTTTGGGGCAGGGAGATTCAGAAGATATTCTAAGGTAGCAATTTATTATTTCTTTCCTATTTCTCAGTTTCCTGAATTGAAAGACTATCAATAACTTGAGAAACTCATGATCTCCCAGTTTACAGATGATTCCCCAGAGACAGAGGACAGTGTGTGATTATCCTCTCTTCTTACATTTCTATTTTGACTCTTCTTCTTCCTCCTTACATCTCTCATAAATCAACATGCTTCATAGCAGAGTTCCTGTAGTGTACATTAATAACATATTTTATAGAATGTGCACTGTTTTAGCTATTCAGATATACACTATTTCATTCATACACATACAGATACACTTTTACTGTATATATCAAATCTATTTACATTGCCATGGTGACTCCACAAGTGCATGTAAGTGAATACAGGAGTCATTTCCCCCTCCTTTGCTTATTCTTACAAAATGCATTTGAGGGGCTGACCATCTATCTTGAGTGCTAATCAAAATGCTAACATAATGGAAAAGCAAAGCAAATAGAGGAAGGGGAAACCCAGCAATCTGCTAAATGCTATCTTGCTTAAACAATACATCCTCTATGCATTCTATATTTATACATTCACAATTTCACAGACCTCTGTTCTCTGTTTTATAGACTAGAGAGGATGAAGGTTAATTATCCCATAAAACTCTTGCAGGCCAGTAGAACATTCCTGGTATGAACTTCAGGGTATGCAATGGATGCAATATGGAAGAAAAGAGTATCGGAGAATCACCACAACACTATCAATTTCTTTTCCCTCACATGTCTTAGTAGCAAGCAGTTATAAACCCTTAAAGGAAAAAGCTACCTAATTAAGTCTTTATCAGCATTTCTTTATATTCTAGCTGCACAAAAGACCAAAGTCATAATTTAAATGCAAATTAATGAAGATAAGCCAAATACTCAGAATTTTAAGAAAATCCATTTTTTAAAGAGAACCACAAAAGAAGTTGAAGCATTAAGAAGCACAGGATAATTAGCTTTGTTTTCAAACAAACAGATCTTGATTCAGAATGATGTAGCATTCTACTTTTTGACAAGAACTTGTGATTTCAAGTCATCAGTTAATTACACAGCAACTTGTCTGGCAATAAAATCTCTGTGACAAAAATCTTAAAGCTCAAAGACACTTTCCAGTGACAATTTCTCTCCACAGATTCAAGAGCATATGTTATGTCAAGACACAGATTTCTGAGTTTATACAGTTCTAGAAGAGCTTTCAGAGATTTAAACATATTCTACATTGTACAAAGTTTCTAGGCTCAGCCTTTTAACTTGAACTAGAAAGGACAAAAAATATAATATATTGATATTGAACTGGACAAAAGAAGAAACTCAGTTAAATTCACAAGTAGAAAGCCTCTGACCCACTCAAGTAAAGCAAAACAAGAGAAGTCATTGATAGGAAAAGGAGGCAGTGAAAAGTGTTTAAATTGGTGAGTTTAAATGTGTTTTTCAGATTGCAGAAAGATTTTGTATACTTTTATAAGCATTGTAGAAAAAAAAATGGTAACAGGGCAAATGCATTGACAAAAGCATTGTATGACAACCCAGGAGCACAATATATTATTAACAAGATACTACTTTTTTCAGTAAATGTGGCTTAAGCTTCTACAACAAAAAGCCAAAAAAACTCTGGTCCTGTCGACATTGAATAGTGGTGGGCTCTTTCTTTGTGCCCTCACATGAGATGTCTTTGAATACATATTATAAATAAAGTATTTATGCTGACAGCTGAACCATCAGCTTAGACCCCCTTCCAGACAGCACAGACAAACAGGCATAGCACAATCTCTCATCCTAATGCAAATACCTAGAAATGAGACTCTGCAGCCCTGGAATGCCTGCCTTACCTCTGCTGATGATGGAAAGTGACCTCTAAGACACAGCCAGACATTTCCACTTGCCCGGCTCTTCTCAGGGGTGCCAAGCAATAGGACGAGGGGCAATGGGCAGAACCTGATGCACAGGAAGTTCCACCTGAATATGAGGAAGAACTTCTTTATGGTGCAGTGGCTGAGCACTAGAACAGGTTGTCCAGAGGGGCTGTGGAGTCTCCCTCACTGGAGATATTCAAGAACTGTCTGGACACAATCCTTGTGCCATGTGCTCTGGGATAACCCTGCTCTACCAGGGAGGGTGGACCTGATGATCCTCTGGGGTCCCTTCCAACCTGACCCATTCTTTGATTCTGAGGCTCTGTGATGAATTCCACTTGTTCCCTCATCCTTGCCATAACTACTAAAACTTAAAAATGAAAATAAAATAAATCTGTTCTTTCAAAAGGAAAAGTAATTTGTACATTAAAAAAAATCCTCCTGCTCACAAACTATCAGAAATGTATTTAAAACTACTTTGCTTAAAGAGGCCATTAAAAATGGCCATACTGTAAGTATCAAATAAAGTCTTACTCTAACTATAAAGAGCCCTTTTACCCATACACTTAAAAAAAGGTAAAAAGGTACAACTGAAATTAGTGCATTCAAAAAGGAATCTGATATCATTTGCACCAGTAAACAATAATGGAAATATTATTCAACACCTGATTTAGAAAGACAAATCTCATTTAAAAGGTTTTTTTTTTTTGCTTAAAATTCATCAGTAATTCTAACTTAATGTCAAGCTGAACTACTGTATGTAACTGGATGTTATTCAGTTTTTAGCTGTAGGCTACTAGTGTGTTCTAACTGCATTTCTTTGGCTTCTTGATTCTTCCTGAAGGTGTTTTACCTTCTCTTACAGAGACTTCTCACAGATAATTTTTTCCAGGTTTTTTTGTATTTCAAGTGATCACCTACCCTAGAAAAGTCAATGTGACTTCTCCAGCAAGAAGAACTATGTCAATTCATTTCATGCACCTATGCATTCACTACCACAGTTAAAGCCCAAGAGTTCCTGAGTATTAGTAAGGGGTTACTAGAAGGGGTTACAACTGGAAAGTATTAAGTCCTGTGCTTCCACATCACATGAATCCTTAAGTCCTCTCTACTAGACACCTTCATATAGTAACTACAGTTTAACTTGCTGAAAGGTTTTGGCATTTGTAGGATTTGTGGTTTTATTCTGCAAACCTAAAGCATTAGGACTCAATAATATGAAGTAAGTTACAATAATTCTTAAGATTTGTGTTGTTCAGAACAAGATCTCTCAGTGCTAAAAAGTGAACTATTAAGAGACAATGAAACTGACATTAGAGCAAAAATACATGTACTTCAATATAGCTTTTCTTTCAAGCAGATCAACATTCTCAAAGTTAACTGGACACATCAGATAACAGTGTAAGACACTTATTCCATCCATTCCTTTTCAGTATGATTTTCATCTAAGGAATTTAATTCCTCTTCTGTGCAGGAAACGATAAGAATATGTATAAATGTAAACAGAATTATGCTCACATGCAAATATTTCTGTATGCTTGAATAATAAGCTATTGGATACATCTAGATGTTCTTCTCTGCTATTCTGAACAATAAAAATGTGTCTTGAAACCCAGAAATAGAGCCTAGTTGCCAGTATACCCCATGACAGTCATGAGATGTCAGACTTCAGGCTGCCTGCAACCTTGCAAAAGCAACACTGAGGTTAGCTCTCCATCTTCCCCTGATTTCCACACATCTCAAGTGCTGAGCTCTCCCCTACCTGCTGCAGCCCAAATAGCCAGCCTTCTTCACACCATCTTATCTATTAGTTCTCAATGCCAGCTCAAAACTAAACATTCCTTCAAGTGCATCAGGTGGGAGAGGAAAGAACAGAAAAGGAAAGTATTTCTGCTGTGCAGTAAAATGCAAAAGCTTTTGCAAAGAGGTCTGGTCCCTTGTTCTTCCTTCCCTGGCATATTAAAAGCTAGGAGGGATGAAAGTCAATCTCTGATCTTCAGCGGTGGTATAGGGTCACCTTTAGAGACAGGGTGCATCAACACAGCTCTTATTTCCTTCCTGGAACAGATCAAAGCCACAATGGACAGAAACCTCTATATTCATGTTTTCTTTGTCTCCTTCAAGTAATAGATAAAACCTGAGAGAAACAAAAAGAGAAAATAAATAAGCCTCCCAAGACACTTCCAACAAAACCAGCTCTTTCATGTTCCAGCCTTAAAATTACATCCAGTTTGGGCTTGAATACATGTGGCAAAAATACTGCAACATGAAAAACACCCACCAATGTCACTGGTGTGCAAAGGGAGCAGAGGCTGCTTTGCACCTCTGAGGGCCCACCCTCACATATAGGGAGGCCAAGTTTGACCTGCCTCTCGCTTTTTAAAGACAAATTGCAGGGAACAGCAATAATCACCATGAAGCAGTAACATTTAATAAAGGCGAGTTGAAGTGACTCCCACATGTCCTTTTATCACTAGAGAAAATGGAAATGAAATATTTGTAAAGTCTAACGTTTTTTCCTCCTGCCTTACTTAAACCAATTGTTTTGTTTTAAATAAAAAGGAGCACTATGACAATGGACTGTGCAGCTCTTGATTCAAGACTATTCCTTCTCTGGCTGCTATGGCAGATAAATAAAAAGAGCATAATATCCAGTCCACCTAGACCTAAAATAAAAGAAATAAGAAGTTAATTATATCTCTTTCAAAAAGAAAGGGGGATGGAAGACAAATTTAAATTTTACCAGAAGAAAGTAATCAAGATTATTATTCTATTAGAAAACACCTCAAATACACAGAGAAGAAAAAACCCCACAAATAAATAAGCAATCACTGTCTTGTGTAAACATACAATTCACTTCTAAATAAATCTCGCTCTTCCTATGCATGATTTAACATACTTAGAGAGATGCTTTGCTTGGGTAAGCAAGATTGACAGCACTCAACTGGAAACCCCTTAATTGGCCCACACAGCAAAAATTTCAATTTTAGGCTGTAGCTTTCTTTTTTGGGCTGCAGTGATCTCTAATCACAGCCCACCCCACTGCCCCACTATCCTAGGCAATGACCATGGTGAACAGCACAGGGGTGTAACTTGAAAAAGATCCTGGAAACATCTCTGTAGGCTGAACATTCAAAGCCATGACAAAAGAACGTTCCCTGCGTCCAGAAAAGGTGTTTTGCCATCTACATAAAAAACTCCTTCTGTTTTAGACAAGTTACTGCACAGGGTGTCATTGCCCAGGCATTGGCCATGAGAGGGTGCAGGGGTGGACTCCCTGGGAGGGACACAGCCAGTTCAGACAGCTCCAGCCCACACTCCACAGGGCACAGCTGAACCCGTGGGGCATGGCGATAGCACTTCTGGGAAAAGGCTCTTGAGAAAGGGCAAAATGTTGCACAGCAACAGGAGGGAGGTAAAAAGGCATGAGAACCAGTCCTGTGACACTCAGGTGAGAGAAGTGGAGGAGGTGCATCAGACCTAAGCAGAGACCACCGTGTAGCAGGTTGTGCCCCAAGAGCCCATGGAGACCACTCTGGAGCATGTGATATTTTTGGAAGGACTGCAGAGCCTGGGGAAGACCCATGCCTGGAACAGGGAAAAGTGTGAGGAGGAAAGAAGCTGTCCTGTACTGATCACAGCCCCCATTACCCTATCCACCGTGCAACTCAGAATGGGGAGGAAGAGGTAGATGAGCTGGAAATGAAGAAGTGATAATGAGCCTGGGAAAAAGATGAGGTGCCATAGGAGTGGAAGGCATTTTAGTTTTGACCACTGTTTTTCACCATCCAACTCTTGTGATTGACCTTAAATTAAATTAATTCTTCCCGTCAAGTCTGTTTTGCCTGTGATGGCAACTGTTAAGTGATGGCCCTGTCTACCTCCACATACAAACTTTTCCATCTTCTTTTCTTCTCCTGTCCTATTAAGAAAGGGAATGAGAGAGCAGCTGGTTGTATGTTTGGCAGCTGGCCAAGGTCAATCCAGCAGAGCCATAAAACTCTAATTTCTGTCTAGTCAATCAAGTCTTCTGCAGCTGTGTACCCTGAAAAATCACCAGAAGCTAAAAACCTCCCTCTGCAGCCAAAACCACAAGGTGCTGGCCTGCCCTCTGACACAGCTAACAAGGAAACAGAGGTTACAAAAGAAAACTACAAACAGCCATGCTGCCTTTGCCAGTGTCCTCATGCCGTGTGTTTCCCCCCAAATCAAAGAGACCACCCTACTCAGCTTAGGATATCACAGAATCATAGAATAGTTTGGGTTGGAAATGACTTTAAAGATCATCTAGTTCCAACCCTCTTCACTGCCATGGGCAGCAAACTTTCCACTAAACCAGGTTACTCAAAGATCCCACTGACCTGGCCTTGAACACCTCCAGGGATGGGAAGTCCAAAACTTCTCTGGGCAATATGTTCAAGTGCCTCATCCACCTCACAGCAAAGAATTTCTTCCTAATATCTAATGTAAATCTACCCTCCTTCAGCTTAAGGTCACTCCCTTGTGCTATCACTACATGCCCTTGTAAGAAGCCCTTCTCCAGCCTTCCTGTAATCATCCTTTAGGTACTGGACACTAGATATGCGAAGATGGTAAAATAGAAGGTGATTTGATGAATGAAGAAAGACAGCGAGAAAGTGATGAACAGTTGGAAGATGAAAACAAGTAAAAACAGCAAACTAGAGCTGGCCAGGTTGCACAGGACCTGAAGGTAGCACAGGGAAATGGAAAAAGGCTAGTGCAAGGAGACAGGACTGACAGGAGCACTCCATTACATGATAATTTTTGGCAGAAAAGAAAAATTAGTCAGGAAAATGAGCAAGAACTGGGTGGAAAAGCCCTCACAAATCAATTTGGTGAAATAAGTAGGGCTGCTGTCTGTGTGATGCCTGCCGTATGTGATGTCTTCAACATGTCTCTGAAAAGCAGCAAGGCTGTTCACCATGACTAAACCAGCAAATTCCTCCCTCCCAGGCATATGGGCAGTTTAGGATGTTTTGCACAGTGCTCTTATTACTGTTAAATCCCCTCTGAGAGGGAGTGACCAGGCAAGGGGCAGGAAGAAGGGCTCAGCAGAGGATGGAGCAGCCTCAGAGCACGGCAGCCTGGCTGATGCCCCATCGCTGCCGCCAGCTGCGGCACACGGCACACAGTGCTCCTGCATGGCCCTGCATGGAGGGCACCAGCCACATCTGCCAGCAACGTCCTCTTCTCAGCTGCACCCCTCCTAAAGCTTCTCATCTGCTCTTCTTTCACTAGCATTCAGGTGTGATGCAAGCCTGGACTTCAAGAAATATTTAGTTATTCCCCCGCCAAGCTTTCTACGCCATCGGAAATGCTTTTGACCACTGTATTACAAGAAACAATTATTTGCAAAATTACATCTCAACAATACTTTTGTTTATCCCTCTGAAACAATTAATTCTTTTCATCCCCAATCAAAGTGAACTCTGATAGCGAAGAATTTGCAGAGCAGACTACTAGGCAGCTCAGTGAAAGCACCTCTACCCTTGAGAAACGGGCAGCCACGTGGAAGGGAGAAGGAGCTCTTACGAATTCTCGAGTGCCAGGTTTTAGAAGAATGTTACACTTGAACACAGATTTGCAGTAAACAGAAAGAGAAATCAATACAAATGCTACATTATGCCCACAGCATTCTTGTTTACACTTTGTAAGAATCTCTTCTAAGTAACTACATCTCTGTGCAGAAGTTCATATTCCAGCTAAACAGTAGCCAACAAAAGACTCCAAAGAAACCAAGCAGGAAGAGTTTTTAAACCTAAAACCAAAATTACTCTTTCTCATAGTCAAGACAATTTAGGATAAAATACCTTTTTGCCCAAAAAGATCTGTGGATAACATCGGGTTTTGTTTTGGTTTTCTTATGTACCTTAAGCTACACTCATTAAATAATTCTCGTTTACAGGTGTGCCACTCTCAACAGTTTGAAACTCCTTGGTAATCCAATCTGGTATTACAAGCTAGCCAGCTGAAAACCAAAAGAAGCAAAAACCACCCAAAATGAGTCTTTAATGACAATTCTGCTCTAGTGTTACCAACATACAGAAATCTCATATCATGATCTTTCCTGATATTAGAATTCACTGTAATCTGCATGTCTCTTACTTCAAATGGAACTGGTTCCCCAAGGCATTGTCTCTGATCTGTAAGAAGTCAAAGCTTGCAAAGAAGCAAAGCAGTCTCATAAAGGCATTAAGTTTTTCTTCAAAAAAAACTTGAAAATTGAAGGTTTAAATTTTAAAAGCCCATATGCCAAGAAAGTTTGCCTTTAAAAACAGAAAAAAAGGAGAGAGAACTTCTGTTCTTTTTTTAAAGACAAACTTAAGATAGCATGCTGTGAAGCATGAAGTTACTATGAAAGGTTTGAGGCAGCAAGTTACCTTGAAAGGTCTTTCCAGAAAAAGCCTGAAAATAAGATTAATATTCTTGAGAAAGAAGAAAACAAACAAATTGTATAAAGATAAGATTCTCCTTTTCAAATTACCATAGGTAAAGCAAGTACTGCATCTCCTAAGACCTAACTTCAATACCTAATGCCAAAGGTGAAATAGCAGTGCTGCAGTAGCCACTTCAGTCAGAATATTATAGAGGAAAGCATCTTTTCCAGAATCACTCAATCCAGCAGAAGGGAAGAAAATGAAGGGAAAATCATCATAATTGAATTGCTTCTTCCTTCAAAGCGACATTCC
Organism: Thryothorus ludovicianus; assembly: GCA_013397245.1. NCBI lineage: Eukaryota > Metazoa > Chordata > Aves > Passeriformes > Certhiidae > Thryothorus > Thryothorus ludovicianus. The sequence continues at coordinate 1,109,048 of VZTB01005683.1, read as the reverse complement.
TGAACCTAAAAATATGAACAGGCAGGGAACCAACACCAAACAAAAAAAAAGACATCACATCAAAAAAACACCCTAATAAGGGTGCTTTAAAGCTGGTTGCTTTAAAAGAAGTAAGGCCCTTTTTCAGGGAAAAATAACTTTCAAACAACCATTTAGAAAATTGTAAAGGTATTTTGCTAAATAAGGTTTAATAAAATTTCATATTGTATTAAAACCACAATTGCTCTTTTCTTCAAATATGATACAACAAGTTGCAAGAGGCATGTACGAGGTACAGAGAAAAAATATTGGAACAAGTAATTAGCAATATTAAACACAAGATAAGATATAAAAAATAAATAATCTTATTTCTTAAATAATTATACTTGCTAATTCTAATAATTTTATTATATATATGATAGAAAATCTTATGTGTCCAGTTGATACAATATATATCTTTATTATTCAAGTGTATTGGGATAAAATTGTCTTGACTTCTGACAGCAGAGTATGCATTCAAATTTGAGGCCTAAATGTATTTCAGGATGCTGGAGCATCCCAGCCCACCAGGTGAAAAGTGTTTGTCTACGGCACTGTTCTACAGCTGCACTCAAGTATGCACAGAAACAAAGACACACAGAATCACAGAATATTCTGAGGGGGAAGGGACTAATAAGTATCATCAAAGTCCAACTCTTGGCCGGGCACAGGACACCCACTGCCATGTATCTGACAGCATTATCCAAATGCTTCCTGAACTCTGTCAGGCTGGGGCTGGGACCACTTCCCTGGGAAACCCATTCCAGTGCCCAGACTCCCTCTGGATGGAGAACCTTTTCTTAATATCCAACCTACTTCACATTGATAGGGAGAGATTGATCTTTTCAGAAAATTCCTTTAACTCCCATTAGATCAGAAACATTTAATTCCCATTATCTGGCCAAAATTAAATGGGATAGCTTGTTCCTATTGTTTGTTCTAGTGAATATGAGGATTTCAGAAAGTGATGCTGTTCTAATAAGAGAAAGCAGAGGTTTCTTAAGGTCTCTCCCCCACTCTTCCCTCTACATGCAAACAAAATATTGTTGTGTGAGTCCTACTCATTTTGGATTTGATAAATTCTGGTCTGAAGGAAGTGATTTCATGCAAAACAAGATGTGGTAACAATGCAGCACACCAGAAAAATGAATGCAACACCCACATTCAACTCTAGATACAGTCTATATTGTAAACAGTTTGGCAACACTTCAGTATACAGGAAATATTTCCTTATAGTAGAGTCACACAGATATTCCTTGCTACAACTTGGGTGACACCCCAGGTCAGCACTCCCCACTAGCCAGAGACCCAGGCACTTGTGTCCCACCTACACTGCCTACTGCTGGAGTACTGATCTCATGGGGAATTCTTCTCTAGACCCACAGAATATTTTTATTTTCATAACAGTGGTCAAATCCCTGAAGAGATGTTCAGAAAGGTCAGTCTTCACTGTTGAAGATGTTCAAATTCCTCCATGTGCTCAGTGGAGATCTTAAAATGTACCCAAGTGAGCAAGTCACTTGTCACTCTACAGCACACACCTTATAAATATCCCAAATGTGTGGCTGACTTAAAAGAATGAATTGATGCACTGATGTCTGTGCTGACCAAATTACCCCTAACAAAATGGGTGCCCAAATTTACCAAATGTCACCTTCCCAAGCTTGTCTTCTTGCATGTGCAAACTCATCTCTTCAGTAAAATACAGAACTGAAAATTAGATAACTCATTTCTGAGTCACGGAATACATCCATGACAATAGTGCCACTTTGACATTACAAGCATTTGAGAATAAAGCCTCTTTTGAGTATGAAGTGAGGAAAATAATCCTACTATGTGGAAGATTTTTTAATTTACAATAATTAGTACATTCTCTGCAAATTTTCCATTCTTGTAAAATATACAATGAGTGGTTGCAGTGCACAATAGTGTAAGGCACACACATTCATTTATTGCATGTAGGACACAAAACTGTACAACCACCAAAAAGGCTGACACAAAACTTTGCATCTCTCAGTTTCCATCCTGATACAGCATCCCAGGTTACAAAATATTTTGAAAGTGGAACATTTTATTACTCAAAAATAACAGATGTTTCTAGCATCATGACAAGACAGCAGCATGCTCACAACATCCACAATAATCCAGAATTTGTGGAAAATCCACACTTAAAGGGAGCTAACACTTAAGGAAAAATGCTTCTCTTACTTTAGAAAATAACATTCTGTGTAAGCAAAAAAAACCCCTTTTTTATAACAATGTATAGTGAACTATTTAATCATAAACAGCATGAAAAACCAGAAAAATAAGGAAAATAAATCAGTATTCTGTGAGTCTTTTGTAAATACTTCCTGATATTTTGATGAGGAATTTTCCCCCAGGATTTGATCTCCATTTCTGCTGAATTTTAGAGCTATGCAAATAATGCAAATTCAGCCTAAACTTCTAACAACAAGGTCTTTTGGCATATTTACCCAAATCATATTGCTTCTACAAACAACTGCTACAATGTAATCTAAAATAAATAAAAAAATTATTGATGATTATGTTTCTTATATACGGTGAAATCCCAAAGTCACATGTTAAAGAATAAATTCACACTCTTCATGAGCGATCTCATTTAAAGGTAAGTATTTTTCTCCTCCACCCAGAAATCTTGTACAAACATAAGAATAGTATGTTATTGTTCTTTCAAAATGAACACACCTAGCAAAAGTCCACAATTCCCTCTAAGGTGGATTCACAAACACATCCCTTTCTGAACAAGAGGCTGAAAAGAAAAAAAAAAAAAAAAAGATATTTTACAATCTGGCTGTGAGTTGCTATTGCCACACACCTAATTTTCAGTGCAGCAGTACCCATCCATTTTGCTCTGACTTCATTCAAATAACACTGAAGTCCTTTCATCACTTCCAGGTGCTCCTAAGTTACAGACCAATTAGTAATTGCTAAGCTGAGCTTCTTATTAGCTCAACAGGCATTTTAAAGTCAAATAACAACAGATTTGATGCAGACAACTAATGTTTGATACCATTGTATAGATCACTCAAGTTTTTAGATGCTTGTCTCTTCTCTAACAATGGATTTTATTTTTACAGTCATAAACAGTAGGCTTCCAACCACCAAGAGTTTTTCAGCAACAGTAATTCCTATTCACTTTACTAAATCAGTATCTTGAAAGCAGAAAGGATAAAAGAGTGAACAGTTTGAGGGGTTCCTCTTATTCATGTCTGCCCTTCAGAGGCACTGTTATCAAAACAGGTACAACAATTTGAGTTAATTTTGGGAAAAATACCAATTACTAGGAAACACTACACTACTCAAACTGAAAGTATTCTTAGTTCTGGAGAATTTTGCTAAATGAGATTTTTCCTTTGCTAATGCTTCTTTTCTTCTAAAAGGGTGTTCATCCCCATCAGTAAGGGAAAATCCAGATTGCCACCCCTAGAACAAATTATTTCCCCTCTCATCTGCCTATCCTTACACCATGTATTGACTCCTCTGCCAATACTTAGACTCCTGAAAAATAGTTATAAAAATTACAGTAGTCAGATTACATGATCTCAAGTATTTCATTAAAAAGCAGCAGTGAGGATGGGAGTTATACTTCTGCAAAGCAGATCATGAAACTTCTTCAGTGGCAGCTGCATTCCGTGCTCTCACTTTCAAGAGAACTGTAAAGAGAGTTATAAAGATAAGAAAAGATAAGGGACACATAAATTTCTATAAGTGTTTCCCACATTCATCAGTAGGTCCTTAAAAAGTACTACTTCCAGGGAACAGGAAACCACTGAAACAAAGGAGAATGTGGAAATCCCTCAATTTAGAAACAACCCAGAACTATAATCCCAACAGCTGATTAGAAACAGTCAAAAACTGGAAAGTTTTCATGTCACAATAGTCCGTGCACAAATGTACCTATTTTAATACAATATTTGGCTCCAGGGCCATCCCATATTATGTCCCTCTGGAGAACTTGGTGGAGCTAGCATTTAATATTTGCACACTCTTAAAGACAGCAACCCATAGTGAAAGGAGACACAACACTATTTAACCATTTTATTAGAACATTCAAATCTGTCTAGATTAGGAAAAAACATATAATGATGTATTTTTAATACTGCACCTATTATGATTTAATTTCTTGATTTCTGCTTAAAGGAAATGGCCAAGAAAATTTTCTTATTCTTCCTGATGCTGGAAAACCTATTAAAGAATGATGTATTTAAATTAAAATGTTAAAGTTTACCAGCCTGTTCTTTTTTTATTTTCCTACTGCCTTATCATTGCAGAGTGGTGTGATTTTTCTCAAATTCTACCACTTAAAGGGAACAATCTCAGAAATGCTTATTTCAAAGTGTTGCATAATGTCATTATTAGCATTTTATTTCAAATCATGACTCATGGACATTCATTCTGAATAGCTACAAAATAAAAGCACTAGGAAGCATGCTGTGAGAGACCAGGACAATAATGAAAATGAGAATGGAAATCAATAAAGAGAAAAGAACTAGAGCAATGGGACTTGGACCATATCACAGACCATAATTCACTGGTGACTAACTTAGACTGAATGCTAACAACTGAATGCTGGCAGGAAAGCATTTGATCAAAACCTACCTGACAGAGCACAGAGCTCAAAAGGCAAATCAAGCAGGTCTCTCTAAAGCTACTCTAATTAGAGCTTAGCAGCGTGACCATTTTTTTGTTCCCATCTTAAAGATAAAAAGAAAAAGAGAAAAAGAATAAAATAATCTTAAAATAGTCTCTATAAATGCTTAGTTACAACTTCACAATATATTCACAGAACATCTACTTGTGCAAAATCCTACTGAACCACAGAAGTTTCCCTGCTCAAGTCCCCTGAAGGCCAGGATCTGAGCAGGGCACAGCACACAGGCAAAGGGGAAAAAGGTTAAGTGGCTCCAGGGCAGCACACATATTTAATAACATGATGGCAGACCAGATAACACCACATGTTTGAAGGAAACAATGAAAGGAAGTTGGCTGAAAGCCTCCCAGCCTTCCCAGTTTAAGTCAGTAGTAAATTCTTATCTTTAATCCTGCAAAAGTTGCCTAAGAAAACTTTGGTATACAATCTACTGGTAGTTTATGTATCTATGCAAAAGGCAACAGAACAGGATTCCTGATCTCTATCTCTCCCACTGTCACAGAAAAAAAAAATGACACAGTGATTAGGCACATGTCAGAGGAACTGAGCTGACACTTACTTCATAGCTGTTGCACCGTCAGCTAGAGGGCAGTCTGACATTCCAGAGATGGAATTTAATTTCCAAACTCCAGACAGAACCCAACTTTCAGTATTTTTATTATTTTCAAAGTTACTGTAGAGGAGAAATACTTTGATATTCTTCCTGTTCTTCACAAAAGGCATAAAGATGAAGGATCGCAGCATACAAAAATCAGGCCTTCCAGAGAGAGCTTATTCTTTCCTCTAACTTCCAGTTCTCCACCCTTCTACTGAGACCACCAACTTAATTTGACAGGACGCTTCTTTTCCCCTTTCTAAAGCTTTTCTTCCTTCTGGCACTAAGGACCAGCCAACACAAGCCTAAACTAAAAGGCAGATATGCCATTCTGTAAAATACAGTACAGTTGAGGAGTGCAAGAAGTGCAACAGTTGTGATGAATGAGGTTTGCTTAACTTTGTGCGATTAAACCTCGCAGGAACAAGAACCAGACTTTCAAAGTGATTCACTTGGTCCCCAGCACAAGCACCATTCTCAAGAAGCAAAGAAAAAATGACTGACCTTCAGAAAAATTCACAGTATGTACTTTGTAACAGCTCTTCCTAAAATTATTACTTAGAAGTGCTGAGTAGGAGTAAGGCAGACAGGCCAAGGTTCCTTGCAACATTACAGTGCTGGAAGATGCCTGAATTACCACGCTAGAGGCAGAATAAAAGATGACATAGGGCCATAAATAACTCATTCTTGTGCTCTATTCAACCACAAAGCTGCAGTGTCGAAGGAAAGTTAGAAGGTAGGAAGGAAGAACCAGTCTCTGTTTTTTGTTGCACAGAAAACTCGTGTATAGACACATTAATGGATTGCAAAACAAAAACACTGGCTCAATATTTTAGAGGGAAAGATTAACTCCAAATGCTACTGTTTTACATGTTATTCATGTAATACATGACTGCATTCAAGTCATATGCAAAAATATAGTAAAAATTCACAAGTCTGGACACATTCTATAGAGAAACAAGTATGTCCTAACCATTTCATCCCCTATGGTCAACAAAATGCTTGACCTAACAGATGTTTCATAAACTCTGCTCTGCAGTGTGCCAAATGTGACCAGGGCAGAATGCCAGAAACAGCCTTTTTAGAAGCTTACTGGACAACCAGGAACTCAAGACTATTGATGGCAGTTGGGCTAAAAACAAATTAGAAGGAAGACACAGCAACACTGTAAGTGAATTCATACAAATTGTGCCACGGAACACGTTTTCCTCTTTATCACCAAAGCACTTAATTATTTTGAGAGCTTGCTGATAGGCATGGTTATTGAACACAAATCTGGTCTCAGCAGTTTGCATTTTATCGGGAAGATCTCTTTAGCCTGAAAACTGAGAAGTGGTAATTTGTTCTCTATGTCAAGGAATTAAGAAGAGTTAGTCAATTCAGTCATGTGAGGAGTTGAGAGACCTGAATGAGGCAGTGTGCAAACTCTTTAGAAGAGTCTGAAAGTAGTCCAGCATCAACTAAAGTATCCTCCTTCCCAAAAGAGGGCAACAGGTCTCTATATGCAGAGAAGCATAGACTCCTCAGGACAAGGATATAAAAATAAGATTAGAATCAGGGTAAGGGTAATGGAGTAACAGTTGACCCAGAATAGGAAGGATTAAAAAGTCACCGATTTATCACAATTATTTAAAAGATGATAAAAATCAAGTAATCTGTTTTCTTTTTATTCTTGCTTTCTGGCTAGAAGAATGCTGTAGATCTTATCTAGACAGCAGGTACACAGAGGAGATACTGCCACAAAGGGGAAAAAGACTCCAAAACATGTGAAGGTAACTGTTAAAGGAGAAATAGAGGGAAAGGTAGCTGAAAATTGACCATAAATACAGTCTTTCCATGTTGTTATACAGAGAGAACAGGAACATGACTATAAATATTCTGAATCTGAAGACTGATTTTGGCATTCAGGGCTGGGACGCACTAACACACAGAGTGGATTAAAAAAAACTTATTGGATAAAAAGATGTACTGGAAAAGCCACCACAGGAGCTGTGGTAACAGAAATGGGGTGAAATTCAGCATCCCAAACTTCAGGCCAGGACTCACAACAACTTTTGCAAGATTTTTGTTCTCCTTGGCTGTTCTGAGCTGCAGGCTCAGATGCACTGCCTTAGCACACTCCAGGCACCATGTTAATGTGACATGAGAACAAGGGGGCATTAATTCAGCTGCAAAACCTATAGATAAAGGCAGATAGGATAGTCAGACAAGAAGAGAGACTACTGCCTGAGGGATGGCTCAGACCTTGGATTGTTTCATATAGCAGAATGAGACGCCATCCTCTACTAAATCCTTTAGGAAGGAAAAGCTGCTATTACAGCTGAAGAGCAGAGCTGACAGAACAGGAATCGGGTATAAACCAAACCTGCAAATGCATTCATCTGGGAAATAAAAGTCTCACAACTATTAAAGTAAGGAAAAACAGTAGCAATACCTACTAAGTGAAATTTCACCTGCTTATAAAAGAGACAAGATATCTTATTTTTGGACATAGGACTGACCCCAAGAGGTCCCTTCCTATTTGCAGTTCAAGTATGATACACAGTAATTTGTCTGTTATTGAATACATTCATCAGCTTTGCAATAATTTTGCAGTATACTCTATCTATCCCACAGCAAATCCACAATTTCATTCAGCCATGGTATCTGCCAGTAAGTTTACTTGGTGTACCTGAGGCACAGCAGCTTTGTTAGCCTGGCTTATTACATGTTCTATGTTCTGTCAAAGGCACAACTACAAGTAGCAGAAATGTTTGGCAGCAGATTTGTCCCCTGGTAACTATCTGGTGATTCAAAAAGAATCTTGTGAACTAGCAGGGGGTATAAAATACCTTTTTCACAGGTATTTCACCTGTTTTATTGAGGGAAAATCTACAGCTCTCCTATTTGTGCCACCTTTCAAAAAACCTCTTATTTTGGTTTCCTAAGTTGTATGCATACAATTTCCAAATACATGCTTTAAACTGTTTAGACACTAATGCACTAGAAATGGTGTCCCTAACTCAGAGTATGAAATCCTCCTTAGAACAGGATTAGTTTAGTCTGTCTTGATCTTTCTCACTCTTCTGAATTGATTGCACAAATTTATTTACTTGCAACAGAAAAAAGAAGCCCCAATATATTATTTCAATGCTTTATTTAGCTTAAAATTCTTAGGCCCAAAATTAGCAAGCAACATACAGTATTTTGAGACAGTTTTCAATTTTTGTACCTCAGATGTTGCTGTGGGACACGCAAGGATGCACATGGACACTCTTTGATGAGAAGGCTAAAAACTATTTATTAAAACATCTGACTCCAAATTTATAGTGTTTCTACACAGACCCGGGATTGGAGGAGAAGGCTGACAGCTCTCCTATCCCATTGGTCAAGAGAACTGCCCATCTGTTGTTATTCACGCCAAGAGAAAGAATGTAAACAACCTCATCATAACAAAACATATTTCTAATTATAACACCTGTGTGTGAGAAAGAGCTATGAACTATGAAAACATCAAGTTAGAAAGTGCATCAGAAAACCTGAAAAATCAGGGTGACACTCAAGTACTATTTTTTTCTTACTCATTCATATGAATGACTGTGGTGAGTACATGCTACCTGACACCTGCCTTATACACACAAATGCACATCCTGTCCAAGGATGGGTTCACTCATTTACAAAATGACTGAGTTTCTCCCTGTATCCTTCAGCCTTTCAGAAAGGAAAGATTAGAGTCTACCTATCTCACTCTGATGTTATTATGCAATTCTGTTCATTTTCCAGGCTCTCCAGGACTATAGATTGAAATGGATTTGCATCACTGACCATCTGTATTGCTCAGAGCTTCAGCTCCTCACTCCTCTTCACTCAGTCTGAGAAGACGTGTGACTCCAGCTATTACAGTCAATAGGCATTACCACATTTATCTTATTTGCACTGACTGAGGCAGTGTTAGTCTGACCACCGATATGAAGCAGCTGTTCCACCCTAACCACATCACTGCTAAAACTAAAATCGACCAACTTCTTTTTTTTCCCCAAAAAGTGATTTATAACATCTGTGTTGGCTGAAGTCAGACTAAGTAAAAGGTAAGGTAAGCACTGTCTCTACAGTTATGCAGTGCAGGAGGAGAATGTTTTCTTACTGTTTCTTTTAAACCACATAATCAAGATAGGTGTTTTCCTGTTGGACTAATTATTTTTCCACTATAGGAAAAAAACCACAAATTTAATCAAATTAGGAAAATTATCCTTCATGCTGAGAACATGTATGCTTCCAAAGCAAATGTCTGCAGCCAAGGTATAAATCCATCCTAGATATAAAGTGAAGCAAGATATTTAAGTCTCATGCCTGTAAAACTTAAAGAGCAGAAACAGAATACTAGAAATTCAGTGTATTCATTTCAACAGGGCACACTCTCATCTAGACCTAAGGAATCAGATCAATTCTAAAAGCTCAATATTAATAAAAAATAAAATATTCACTATTAACACAATTCATATGAACATCTTTGCTTCCTTATTACAAGGTTTAGGAGTTTCATCTTTGAAAAAGCTACAAAAGCCAAGAGGGAAATACAGATCTTCAGGGTTTGGGATGTTGGATTTGTTGGCTTGGTTTGGAGGGTTTGGAGAGTGTGATGTTTGTTTTTAAATAAATTAAATGGAAATTTATAAATTCTACTACAATAAATAGAACAAATAAAAAGACATTTCTGAAAATGTAGTAGCATTAAATAACTTGTATTTCAGTATTTTACACTTAATGTATAACTTTAAAACCAATGAGATCATAACACACAGTGCAGCACTCACTCTGTAATCCCCTTCTATAGTACCTATACCTTTTTTTCCCTGCCTCTGTCATGCAGATACACACTCTCTCCTTTCTATCATGTAAATATATACATAAAATCCCACACAAATGCATGCTTTTCACATCCTATAGAGAATTTGGCAGAGCCACAGCATGCAGGGAAGCAGGAATGCACCACCAATAGCAGGACTCTGCCTCTGCCATGGATCATGGTCCACTTTGAGCACAGAGGAGTCAGTTGTGCTCTCATCCTTCTTCCAGGATGTGAGATGTGAGCACATTCAGAGTTACAGCCTTATGGGCTGTAAACAGACACTGATCAATTCATTGCAACACACAATCTTATGGGACCAGGGAAACACTGATGCATCTACTGAAGTTCAGAACAACTAAAAGACACTACAAAGGACATGGGTGTTTTGGTTCTGGGTTTGGTCCCTCTGTGAACATGATTCCCACATAAAGAGGGGCTCACTACAATGATCACAGACCGAGCTGAGAGAATTAATTATTAATTAATTAATCTGAGAATTAAATGTCATGCCTGTCTTAGATGGACATCACACAGCTGTGGGTTGATTGCCCAGCCTAACTACTTCAAGATCCATGTCCCCTTCATATGCACCCCAGCACTCTGGAGGTACCTGCAGCCTCCCACCTCAGCCTCCAGCAGAGACTTTGAACCAGTATAGGAAACTACTCCTAGGGTTTAATGCTTCCAAACATTTATTTTTATTTATTCCTAATCTAAATTTCTATATATGTGTCAATGTAATTGAGGATTAAGGCTATTAAAAACAATTCAAATTTATAAATTATGTGGGAACACTCAAACAGATGCCTGGATAAAACTTTACCCCTGATTAGCCCTTTAAAGAACTGCTTAGGATAAAAAGCATTATTAATAGAGCTTGGGTTTTTGGGTTTTTTTTTTTGAGAAGAAGATACATTTTAAAACTTTCAATTTTTATTTTGTCAGATGTAATCCCCATATTGCTGTTTTTTCAAGAACATTGAAAAATCACAGTCCATTTGGTGGCCCATACACTTGACAGCCAACAGTTGTTACAGATACACATGCTACTAATCAACACAGAGGATGCTACCCAGGGGCCTCTGCAAGCACCAAAGACCTCTCGGAGCTCTAGGAGCTGCAGACTATTACATAGCCAACTATTAAAACAAAATACACTATGTCAGCATATTTCATAAGCAGGTTCTATCTAAGTCATACATTAAAAAAATAAAGAGAGCACTTGATATTGAAATGGAAATACTATTCCTATTTTACCTGTCATTCTGCCCCTATTCATCCCTGCCTCAGCACTAGAAAGTATAAGCACAGCAAACTTGCAAATCAGTTCAAGTCTATCTGCAGGATTAGATTCAGTGGATGGCTCAGGGCGTCACAATATTTTCCAAGGGCACTTTATTTGCTCTCTGAAGATACTCTTGAAAAAGATTTCTTAGTCATTAATTATTCATTCTATTTCTTATAATCAGTTCTTTTAATTAGTATCCCAGGCAGCTTTGCTGAGGATCCCACACTTTCAGTAATTAGGGGCAGTTTGTTGCCCCTAATTAACTTCAGAGATAGCAAGACTCTTATTACTTTGTTATTTCAGCTGTTTTTATGTTTGCATTGCATATGCTGTCCTGCTTTAATGGCTCAGAAAGGTGACTGTCGTGTCCCCGTTGTGCTATTTATCTCATTTAGGTTCCATCTCTCTTTCTTGACTCTGTGTTAGCTGCTCTATATTAAATCTCTCTGATTCTCTGAAGTCACATCTACACTGGCAAGCAGTGTGACACCAGAAAAGTGCATCTGTACAGTGAGGCAGAACCTGCCAGCCTGTACAGTCTCCTACCTGTTTGTGCTGCTTTGCATAGTTACATGCACATGTAACAGACACAGTTTGTAATACAGCAAGAAGGTCATGTATGGAGGCTTCACCCACACGCCCCCGTGGCCTCTTGAAGGCCATTCTGGACTGAGTTCTGACCAAACATTGTTAGCAACCAATGGGTTAATAAACCACTTGAGTTTAAATATCCAGAACACATAAAACAGCTAGAGGTTTAGTAATAATCTGAATAATTTTATTATTTTAAATAAAGAATACTTCTCTTTTTTACATGGTGTTTTTCATCTACAGACAGCAAGGTATATAAAAGCAGAAAGACTGGCATAATCCAGTTGCTCCAATTAAAGTTTGAGGAAGAGTCGAGCAAAGACAACAGCAGCTCTGCTCACAGCACACCACTGACCTTCCAGGAGATTCAGCAAGGAGAGAGAGAGGTTTTAAAAATTCCCCACCCCAGGCTATGGGTGGTGGGGTAAAAGAGGAGACAAACAAATTTTCATCTGGCTCTAACAGAAGTCCTGTAAGGTACATCCTACACTCAAGGGTCTCTGAGAGAGAGCCACGCACAAAAATACTGGCACAGTCAGATTATCAGTGGGTGACTGATCTGCAGAACAAACAGATTAGCTTTACTTTACACTGTTAACAACACTTCCATTTCAGCAACACACGAGCAAAATACATCGATATACACACGTGCAGCTGGATCTTGTAATTTTCAGCTTTCCATTGTAGGATATTTGAGTTTTTATATTCCAAATGGTAAAACAGAAGGCTTGTATTCACAAAACATAGAAAATATCATAATAGCTTTATATAACATTTATATAATTTTATAGCATTTATTATCACAGAAAAAGGCCTGGGAACATTAAGTTATTAAGCACCTAAACACTGAGTATCTAAAACCTTGGATGGCAGAGAAAGACAACCTTAAAAACTGGCCTTAATCTGAAGTAGTGTTTTTAAAGTAAATTAATTTGGGAGACAAAGTATGCTGAAAAGAACTCGAAGTCATATAAAAAAGATTTTCAGAACTTGCATCACAGAATATTTAAGCTAAAACACGTCCAGCTACTTCATAACCATGTACTAGTAAGCTCAGAATCTCTACTGTGTGTAGCACGTGTATAGCTATGAGAATGATACTGCATTTGGAGTTAAGTTACTTCAAGCAGGATCTAAGTGTCCATTCAGGCAAATAGCTAGCTGAAGATCACCACAAAAAGAAAAATTTTAATGGAGTTAATTTTAACTTCCATCTCCAAACAATACCACTATTTACTCTTAAATCTCCACTGGTAAGAGACTGAAAACCCCTCTGCCTTTTAATGACACTGTAGGAAGGAAAAGAAAGCGAAAGGGGAACTGATTTCTAAGATGATTTAATATCAGATCTATACCAAACAACCTCTTTTATTTTTTTTATTTCTTCTCTTTGCCTATGCTCCATCCATAAGGAGGTCAAAAAAAACTTAAATGGTCAATATTAATATTTTAGCAATAGTATGTATTTGATGTATTAAAGAGTTGGAGTGGAGAAACATTTGTAGAAAACTTCTGAATAAGAAATAACCTTGCTACAAGGCCTCAGAATACATAATTTACAAATAAATCAAAGAATTTATGAGCAACAGGCACAAACTGGAGATGTTTCCCAGCAAAAGCCAGCAAGATAAACATTCGGCATAGACTGCCTGAAGGTGAATTTTTTCTTAGAGAAGGAAAACTCATGAATTCACCATTAGAAAAACCTAAACATATAAAACAACTCCAACTTTCTGCAGAAAAAAAAATCAGTTTTCCCCAGTGCACTATATGCTACTGCTTTGATTTTCATGCAGTCCAACTTCTGCATACCATTTTTCTCACCAGTTCTTTGCCCTAGCTATTCTGTATTACACTGATGTGGATTTTGAGACTATTTCCTTATTTACCAGTTTAATCATTACCCTATTTTCTAGATCCATATCTTTCTTGCAAATTCACCCCCAAGATATTCCTCCTTCATTTCTGTTTAATACTGAAAAGCATAACTCTCATGACCAACAGGTTTCTCTGCTACAAATTCATTCCTCTTTAACTTTGTCATTGTCCTTGCTGAACAGTTCCTCTACTCCAAAATTAATTAGTTCCAAAAACTTTCTCAACACCTTCAGCTCAGTCCATGAAACTCTCCATCACTGATGGCCATTTCTCCTCTAATCGTTGTAGATGTACACCAGCTCTTCAGAGGTCTCATTTATGCCCTATATATTTGTCCTTTTTTCCACATCCTGGTCTCTGGCCCAAACAAGTCTACTCAAAATATTATCCTAAGGATTCTTTTTGTGTTTATCACTCAAGAGTATCCCTCCAGCAGTTTCACTACACAGAAGCTGCCAGCCTCTATTTCTAAAACCCCACAGACAAGACAATTGAACATAAATTAATAATTAATGGTTGAGAGAAAAATGGAAACACAGTTGCAGAAAAATTCTTGCACAATCACCTTCTCTTTTTCTAAATTTGATTCACCAGGTCATATATTCAAAGAAGTACTCACGTAGCTCTGTTCATTCTTCACAATGCTGGTAATTAATGCTTTTCCCCTTCCTGACAGGAAAAACACTCAAGAACATTCTTGAACTCATGCATACAAGCAATCACACTTGAAGAGAAGCATATGCTTTATCTCCTCACTGCAAAATAAATAAGAACCAGAAAAAAATTCTATTAAGCAAGTACTATCAAGTTCTAGGGAGTTTTAAATACAAAATGGAAAAACTTCAATGCTTATGGCTGAGAAAGCAACCTTCAAAATGCAAGCTTAAGCTGATGCAGCCTGGTACCGACATGCAAACACTTTATCTCTCCTGCTGCTCAGAGTTTCCCACACACAGCAACAAATTGAAAACTGCCTTTTCACAGCTGCTATTCTGAAACCTGGGGGAATCAGCTGCAGTGCACAAAAACTGGGCTGCTTTCAATTCAGTGCCAGCACTTGTAGATAGAAATGGGCACTGGAGACAGGCACTAGGCAAATGAGCAGGACTTCAGCTGTTCCTTGCCCCTGTCCTGAATGGCAAGAGCCAAAAGTCAGGGAGAAGTCCGAGTGCCAGACCTGTGCATGCCACTGCCATCAACTGGCAGCAAGAGGAGTAACTTGGAAAGAAATATAGGAGGCGTGTTTGCAGCTAATGTGCCAAAAAACCCTATATGAAAACTGACTTCGGGATTTAATTTTTAAAAGCCTTAGAGAATGGCACCCGGTTCAGGCAGAGTAACATACTAACTGGGGCTCAGTAAAACTAAATATAGAACCACAGTTGTGGCATGAAGACAAACACCCCAAAAGACATCTCTCAATGAGCAGAGGCGTGGCAGTGAGCCAAGCACTTTCCTAGCAGACAACAAACACACCATTGCATCTTCCTCTAAGGATACCTCTGGGTCAATAAGGCAAGTCTTGTCCCTGAGCTATTAGCTTTCCATTTGTAGCAAGGGAAGCAACAGGAGGCAGGGATATGTTAAGCTAGCAAAGGGATATCTACACACAAGGAAAAAGCAAGGATAATGGGAGAGTAGAACACAAATACAAAGGTACATTAAAAAAGCAAACCAATACATACTGAAAGCAACTTCAGTATGATACTCACCAGTTTGAAAAAGAAATGGTACAAAGCCAGAAAGAGTAAAACCAACTCTAATAACCAGCAGGAAAATGGAAAGGCAATTGATTAGTAGTGTCCCCAAACATGGTTTGCAAAGGGGAGCAAGGGGAAGGGGAAAATTTGCTATTAAAGAAATACATTGCTCAATGAATAGCAACCAAACAGTATTTTCTGTTCTGGCAATAGTGTACAGTTAAAGACAGTATGTAGTAATTAATATTTTGATATATTGTGCCTCAGGCAGGTAAAGGAGTATGGCTCAGAGGAGGAAAAAGTGTATTCCCCAGCTTTGTTATTCCACAGCATCAATGAGTATATTCCACAGATGATGTCAGAGAAAGTACTAAAGGCAAGATGAGCTGCTCTGGTGTTTCTTACTCTCAATCACCAATTACAACAGTCAGATAAACAAAATAAAATGTGAAAATAACAACTGCAAAGGGTTAGAAAATCTAAGGCAGCCCAGTCAGAAAATTCCCCTGTACAGTCCCTACAAAGAAAGTGCAATTGACTGATTCTTCAAACTTTACTCCTGTCAGCTCCTCTGTAGAAAAAACTCGTAACTAGTCCTCCACAGGCACTTTAAATGGGGTATTTGCCAAAAGAGCTAACATATTTGTCAAACTGTGTGGGTGACAGAAAAAAAGAAACAACCTGAGGTCACGCATTCAGAAGAAAAAATTAAAATTGTCCCATCAAATAATAATAACTACTCAAATTTCAAAGCCAAGCACAGGTAAAATAGGCAGTGAAAAAAAAAAAAAAGCAGGCAAAAGGAGTGATAAATTTTTCATCATAGTAGACCAGGTTTGCAGACTATGCAAACATGTTCACTTCATTACACAGCTGTTTACCATGATGTGGTTTTCCCAGCACATCGCCAGCTTCTGATCAAGCCACACTGATCAATGCTGAGCTGGTAGGCCAGAAGAAGAATTTAAGATTAAAACAAAACTCTGATGGGTTGTCATTTCTGAAGTGGCACTGGTTACTACAAGGCTTTGCTTCTCTCATTCCTCCAGAGCTTCTTCAGCCACGGCTGATTCAATTGCCCATGGCGAGCCACTTTCCTATTGCAGGCAAAACCAACTTCTTCCCCAAACAACTGGGTCTCACAGGGGTAGAAATATGTATTTGTGAATAATCTCATCTCAACATGTATAGAGGTCTGTAGGCTACCATATTATGGGTTTTGGCAGAATTCACCAGAACTCTCTATACTCACTTGATTAAAAATAAAAACTATACATAGCTCAGAGCATGGTGACAAGGAGTTATGGGGAAAAATAAGGCAATAAACTTGATATAAAATGACTTTCTATAACACCACAAAAAGAACCAAAATTTTTAAAGGAACCCATTAAGGCAGAATTGGAAGACATGGTCCTAGAAAGACATTTAGCAGAATTTTGACCAGATGAACAAGTTTTATAGCTATATTTTTTTGCTGAAATGTGTCTAGAGTTTCTGAAAGCAATGGTTTTGGATGTATTCTCTTGCTACCCTAGCAGTGCAGAAAGCAACATCTAATGAAGCATGTTCAGAGGCCAAGAGACAATTTTTCTTTCCCAAAATATGCTTAGCCAATAAATAAGCAGACACACATCACCAGCTCAGAAATAAGGAGATATAGGGCTTGAGACAGAAGAACGACAAACATTGGGAATAAAATTGCAATCCAGAGAAAGAATTCTATCCCCATAACCAGCATTTCCTGACAGTGTTACGTAGTGAACATATATCAATTATAACCTCTCCTTTACAGATAAAGTCCAAGAAAGAGAAAAGAATGAATGCACAAATATCAGATGAAAATAAATTACTGATTATTACTGCTCCTGCTTCCAAGAATTAGCTAGAAGTCAATGGTTTTGATTTACACATGATTTACTCATGATTTAGTAGCCAGATGGGAGAGAAGGAATGGAAGGAAAATAGGTCCCCAAGTATTCAGGAAGTAAACTCACCCATCAGTTATGAAAACCACATGGCCAGATCAATTATTTCTAATACCTATCACTTATGAAAGCAAGACTTGAATTATCAGCTTTGATGTACTAAGCCTTTCATGCATTACAAAACCTTGTTTAGCCTAGGAGTGCTACTTCTCCCTTAGTCTTGGATTTCTGTCTGGCCACTTCATTACTACAGTAAATTTTAAAATTTTGCAAAAGGAAAACACAGCAAGAACATCTCTTTTTTTGCTAGTTAATTGTAGCACTTTGCAATTTGCTGTCCCTTCCTTCCCCAGGAACCTGAACTCTGATTCATCTCTCAGATACAGAACCTGCCTTTGGTTCTGTGCACTTGCTGAGTCCAACTGGGCACGTATGGGTGTACAACTGATTAGTACAAACTGCAGGTGCCAGGGTCATCATCTAACCACTGACCCAGTTCATAGATACTCATATATATAATATAGGGTCACATACACCACCTTCCCTTGATGGAAGACAGTCACAAGTGAGTTTCTTTCACAACCTAAATCTCATTCTATGGACAAATTCAATCTGGGGTTTGCGATTCGGTTTGGCTGGGGTAAGAGAACAGAAGAAGGAGGAACAGGCTTAGTTAACTATTGTCTTCTCTTTTTTTGGGACTAGAAACAAAGAGGAGTGAAGAGGCAGGAGAAAAAAAATGATGACATATATTCGAGGGGACTCATAAAAAAGAGACCATCTCTTTAAAGGGATAGACAAAATTTGCTTTATAAAAGAACAATATGTAATGATGTATCAATATTTCTCTGCAAGGAGGAAAATAAATGACTAAATGTTCACAAATATCTATTGAAAATATGTTACTAAATACATACTAGCTCTACTCTGCAGAGCTAACTCCATCAGGATATGCTAACTCACCTCAAAAAATAACACCATGCTTCAGTTCCACACCTTCAATATTTGATTACTCCCTCATCTCTATCAAAAATCTACCAGCAACCAAAGTAAGGTGGGATATAATAGTAGGTCATCAACTAACTCTGAACAGTTAAAAAAGAGTATTTCTATCACATATCCATCCTGGAGACTAAGGAAAAAAAGAAAGAAAAAAAAAGCAGGCATATTATAAAAGTATGTGATTCAGCAAACCCTGGACTAAATTACATTGAATTTGTCATTAAAAGCAAGTTAGAGGAATTGATAGACTCTGGTGAATTATGCTAGTTCTTGTTTTTTCTTAAAGTTTGATTTTCCTTTTTAGTTAATCTTATCTATCACAATACAACAGAGCTAATCTTACCTTTTAGCAAGAAGAAAGAAGGAAGAAGAAAGGACAACAGAGGAGTGAAACACTGCCTGCATTCAAAATTCTTTAATTAGTATAACACAGTCCATTAAGTCTGGTGGTTGCAAGATACCATACAGTACATTTTAATCTGATACTAAAGCAAAAGCATATGAAGCCAGCCATACTGTAACCCATTTCCTTACTGATATTACAATGCAGTTGAAGATATTTGATATATGAATTCCATCTCATTCCCTTTCTGGATACGTTCCACATTAAGAAGGAAGCAAACTGCATTCCTCAATATTTGCTCAGCAATATGCCAAATGAAGTGGCAGAAAGAATAAATTACTTCTGCTCTTAAGCAGGGTGGATACTATTCTTAGGTTATCTGAAAGACTGCTGGTGCAAAAGCACTACAAGGAGTCCACAAGCAGAAAGAAGCAGGGGGCTGAAACCACACAGCATCATAGGTTCTAATTCAAAACCATACCTTGGATAACAGGATGGACAAACAGCTGTAGCAAACAGCTCCAGTTACATTACATAGGAAAGGAACTCAGGCCAGCTCACAACAGCTAGCCAGCCACACGCTGCCACACAAGGCAGAACTGAAGCAAAAGAGCAAGGGATCAAGGAACAGCCCATATTCATATCCTATCTTGGCAGATAGAAAATTAATTCAGGAAAGAAGACAGACTTTTATCCCATAGAATATGAGTCACAACGGGTAAGGTTGGAAGGGGCAGCAGTGGGTCATGTGCTCCAACCTTGCTGTTTAAGCAGGGTCATCTCAGAGCACATGGCACAGGATTGCATCCAGATGGTTCTTGAATGTCTCCAGTGAGGGAGACTCCACAGCCTCTCTGGGCAATCTGTTCCTGTGTGCAATCACCCATACAGTAAAGAAGTTCTTCCTCATACTCCAGCAAAAGAAGTTCTTTCTCATATTCAGGTGCAACTTCTGCCCATCAGTTTCTGCCTGTTGTCTCTTGTCTTACTACTCTGCACCACTAAGAAGAGCATCCTCTTGATATCCTCCCTTCAGACACTTATATACATTGATAAGGTCCCCTCTCAGTCATCTCTTGTCCCGATCACCTGTCACACCTCCAAAAGTGTCTTCCTTCAGGACACCGTTTAGGACGGGTGGTTGTATTCTTGTTCCCAAAGCTGACATGGGGTCACCGTGCAGCACAGAGAGCAGAAATGAGACATAAACAAGGGCTCCTTCATACAGCCCCAAACTATCAAAGCAGGTTTTCTGAACTCTCAAAACTCATGGCCAGTTCTACTACCCTACATGCAATAATACAGTATGTAGAAAATTGTCAAATAAGAGGAAGGATGGATATGTGCATTTCATTACGTCTAGACAGATGTGCAACTCCTAGAAAGAAATATTTTTTGTGTAATGTCTATTTAAAAACACTATTTCCTGACCAGGAAAAGACAAGTCATCCTTGTTCTGCAGCTAAATTCCTAAATATGACAAAAGTCTCTTTGTACATACAACAATAAATCCAAAATCCAGAGTTCACTTAAAAATAGCAATTAGAAAGAGCAACATTTAATTTTAGCTATCAAGTCAATTTTGTCAATCTGTTCACTGCTTATAGTTAAATCCACAACAGTTTTATTTCTGCATTTGCTGCACATCAGTAACTCTTTTCATACATTTTATTAATAAAAATAATTAATACAGTAGTTATTTTTAAAACAGTTCCTATACTTAGTGACTTAGATCAGTGAGAGCTTCTAAATGTTCAGTATCTTCTGCAATAGATGGCCACAAGCTGCAACTTGGATGCTGATTAGGAAAATTTAATCAAGAGGAGGGCAATGCAGCAGTAGAGCAGGTCACACAGACAGGTTGTGAGATCTCATCCCTGGAGGCTTCTGAGCCTCCTGCTTGAACCTGGATTGATGTCAACACTACATCAAGTCTGCTTTGGCTTTGTCCAGTGGGAAGTCACACTTACAGGGATCCAGATGTCTCTTCAAAATATAATTTCTGTGATGATTCCATGTTTGGGATGGGAATTTCCAGTGGGTTGAAAAGTTTTATTTCAGATTTTCTTTGGCTTTCTACTTACAAGATGCGTCTAGTCAGGCTCCAGAGTTTAAGTACCTAACACTTAATAAAAACAAAATAATCTTCCAAAAGCAATCTTATTATTACTACCACATTGCCACATTAACTTGTCTGAGAATTCACTAAGCCAAATTACCTATAGCAGGCATACTTCAGATACCCCAAAACATTTAGTATTGGATTTCACAAACCCTCAGACACATGGAAGCATAGAGATCATAAAAGTCGAGTAGAATTAAATAATTTTTGTGTCCTATCACTATCCTTCTGGAAAGCGATGTAGAATGGGGGTTTTGTTTGTTTCTTTTGTTTTGAATTAGTTTGTTTGTTTACAGAACTGGGAAAAAAAATTTTAAAAAATGTTTACACCAAACATTTCAAGAACTGAGCTTTTAAGTAGCTATTGGAAATGTAGTGCTTTAATCCAAAACTTTAGGTATTCTACTTACTCAATAGCTCAAAATTATGAGAGCCTACCATGCACCTGCCAGTTCTCAAAAGCTTGTCTTTCACGTACAAGACACAGAGAATAATTTAGGTCAGCCTTCACTAGAAGGTCATTCTCACCACAAACATGCATGTTTATTGTTTCTGTGTACAGAGAGCACACTCAATAATTCACGAAACAAAATAGTTTTCTCGTTCACCGGTGTTTTATGGCTCAATTTGCTCGGGTTGGGTACAGACGGTCAGAACGCGACTCGCAGGAGGCACCTCTGGAAGATTTAATTCCACCCATCAGGCACCGCCGAGAAGCAGGACTACATCCTCCCCCGCAGAACGGCCCCAGCGCGCCCGCTCCCCGCGCTCCTGCGCCCTTCGCACGGCGACTTCGAGCGCAACTCTAACAACTTAAACGACTTCACCCCCGCTGCCGGGCGGGTTTCTCGATAAAGGGTGTGTTTTGGGCAAGGCGCGCTGACACGGAGCCCTGCAGCAGCCGCTCCGGCAGCGCCGTGCCCGGCCGGTGCCGCGGCCCCGCTCAACCTGTTGCGGGCCGGAGCCCGCGGCGGCGCGGCCCCGGCAGCGGCACGGAGG
>VZTB01005683.1:983574-1086648 GCA_013397245.1 Thryothorus ludovicianus | reverse complement strand
TCGGCTCGGCACGGCTCGGCTCGGTTCGCCCGCCCTGCGCCCGACGGCAGAGGCGGCCGCTGCCCAGGGAGCCCTCAGCAGCGCTCGGGCCCTGCCGGCCCCGGCAGCGGCTGGTGCGGAGCTCCGTGCCCCGCGTCCCGGCCAGCGCGGGAAGCGCGCCCGCCGCTCGCCAGCCGGCTCGGGCGCACGGCGGACACACTGCTGGACCCCGAGCCTCGCTGGCATCCTCTGCCAAGTGTTGGTGGGGGAATGAGAGGCGTCTCAAATGGCCCCAGAAAAGAGAGCCACCGAAGCTGTGCATTTCTGGGGTGGAGAGTGAGCTGATGCTGAAATGTACTTTGCTCTCGCAGGTTACTTCTGTTGAGAGCTTGCAGCCACAAATAGGTAATTCACATCCCTCTGAAATCGTTTTTCTAGACTATCTGAGGATTCAGATAGGTGCACAGTCTCAGCAGTTGTTGTCACAGTTAAGGTTGTGAGAACCATGCAAAAGCCTACCACTAGCACTCACTAAAATGAAACAAAAAAGGCTTCACCATGTGAGAGTCAAATTTCTGGAGTCTTATCAGGGCCTCCTGGGAAAGCAGGCCGGGGGAGGGAAGGGACATCAGCTTTCATGTGAATCAACAAGTCCTTCTCTCACTCCCTATCTACCCAGAGGTGGTGGTGCTGGTACCAGGGGGGACAAGGGAAATACTGAACAAGGAAGTATCAGGGGCTAGGAGGACAAAGGCTGGAAGGAAGGACTGGCACACAGAGGCCATGACTCTGTATGCAGCTCTAAAACAATGGCAGCTGAGGCTGTCCACGCTGCTCCAGGCCCTGCTCATTAGCAGTGGCAAGTTTTGAAAGCCCCGTATGAAAACTCAACAAACTTGGGTGGCCAACCCAGTTCTCAGTGTGTTAGGTGAGCTGGGTTTAGAGTGATGAAGGACTCTAGTCTGGTATTAATATTTTGAAGTGCTTGGTACTGCAAATTTAGGAAATGATCTTTAAAGCTGTCACTTCCTTCCCTAGTGAACGAGATCTCAGAAGGTGGAATTCCTCCTGCTGTGGGCAGCGACTATTAGCTAGATGGCAGCATTAGGCATTAGGAGTCTGAGTTGTTCTGCCTCTGGATCTGTACCAGGGGAATGATTGGAACACTGAGGGAGAGTCGTGCTAACAAACACACTGGCTTCACACTTTGGGTCCAAAGTGTAGCAGTCGTACAGAAATAGGTGGGCTGTTTTTATGGGTGGCTTGTGTCCTTAACATTAACTAACAATAGTAGGCAAAAATCTGTGAAATGCAGAAAAGTAGTCAGGGAAAAGCATAAATGTCAACTTATTGATCATCTCTGGTCACATTCCCTCAGCGCAGTAATTCCTGAAGCCAGTTTTTGTGGTACCACCATCATCAATCATGTGCCACTGCTTGTGTCTCCATGGCAAGTAGTGCTAGTCCTGTAGTAGATAAATCCCTCTGTTGAACTTGAGATTCCTGTTTGCCATTTTCTCCAGCTTGTTGAGCCACACAGCCTGAACAGTCGCACAATCATGTGGTGTATCAACTACTTCTCCCAAGTTAATGGTGTCTGCAAACTGGCAGAGGGTGTGCTCTGTCTCATTGTCCAGGTCATTAATGGAGATGCTCAATGACATTGGTCACAGTATCAATCCCTGGGTACAGCACAACTGATGGGCTTTCAGATCATCTTTGTGTCAGTGATCAGAAACCTTTAGGCCAGGCATTTTAGTGCTCCCATCTAGCCAGCCTGCACTTCATCAGTTTGTTTATGAGAGTGCTGTGGGAGAGAGGCAGTGTTGAAAGCCTGGTTGAAGTCAAGATAAACAATGTCCACTGCTCTCTGCACCAAACGAGTTGCTCGGTCACGGAAGCCTATCAGGTTGCTCAAGCATAATTTCTTCTCCACAGACCCATGCTGGCTATCCCATCAGTTTTCTGCTTTGAATATGGAAGAAGTTTCCAGAGTTATTTGTTCCATCATTTTCCCAGGGATCACAGTGAGCTGAATGGTTTGTTGTTCTTTTATTTTATTATTTTCTTCTAGTCTTTACTGAAAATAGGAGTGATATTTGCTTTCTTCCACTACTTAAAACATCCACATCTTCCCTAGAGCTGTTTGCAAATGACCTCTAGCAAGTCAACAAAAGTCTCATGTATTGCTTTCATGCCTCAGGTTTTTTCCCCATATCTCCTTATTTGGTGAAAAAGACAAAATTTAGAAACAATTTAGATTTTGTTTTCCATCAGATCAGGCTCAAAATAGAATGTTGTCAGCTTGGAATTGAGTACATTGGTAAAATGAATTGACACTATCTACCAGAATATCTAACAGTTTAGGATGAACACCCGTATCTTCTGCAGCTACTCATATCACAAACCTTTATTTGATCTTGTGTATTTCCGTTCTGTAAAGCTACTCTTGTCTAACATTATTTGTATTTTTGCTTCTGGTCTCTTGTTGATTCTTGGTGCTAATTTTCATCTGGTACATTTAAATGTAGAGTATATTTTTCAAATATATATTTTAGAGGTTTCTGAAGAGCACAAAAGCTACCTTTCTGGAGCCCTTTTTGTACTTTACTGCTAATGCTACCATCAAACAATGGTGGTATCAGTCTCATAGGAATCAATCAGAACTTGTCCTTGAATTCCTCAGGTGCTTGTGTTCAAATGCTCAGCCAGTTAAGTGCACAAATGTCAATGCGTAATATTTATAGTCAAATACTTATAAGTTTAAAAAAATTCCAACCACAATGTTGAAAAGTCAATCTTTAGTTCCCATCAAGAAAACTTAACTAAAACCATTTTTTTGTATTTACTCTTCAATTTGTCCAACCTCAGCACAGATTTATATACAATTGCACATTCAACTCATTTTTTTTCTGCCTAGATATTATATTCTGCCTTATTTAGTTTGTAGAATATATTAATCTAAACAAAACGATGTTAAGAGCTGGATTATTCTTTTTTATATTGCAATGAAATGAGGATATTGTTGTTAAAGTTTGTTTTTTAGAGGATAAAAGAAGCAATAAAATAGCTAGTGGTGAAAAAATCAGTTTTGAACTGATTTAAGGTTTTTTTTTTCCAAGATATAAAAATTATAGCAATGTTTTCAAATCCTTCATTTGAGAAAACATGTGGCTAAAATTAAGGCATATAAGAATGTATTTATGCTCAGTAAAGATTTCCTAGTAGAGAATCAGTGCCTTCACTTCACCTGTAACTGTCTTTTGGCCATAAAATTCATTATTATTTTGAGGCTCAGTAATGAGTTTTAGCTTAATGCATAGCATTGTCATTTTAGGCACTTCTTGTACTATTTGTCTCTAGTGTTTTGCATTACCAAACCATGTGATTAAGCATGAATCTCACCTTATGTTATTTGTAAGCAGGACAGCCACAGCCAGACATGACAGTGATGTTTCTAGGGTGCTTTGTAATTGGTTTCTCATGAGAATATAGCACATGTATACAGCACTTAGTGGCAGGTGAAGTGCCACTTCACCCTTTCCCTTACCCTCTATCACCTCCTCTGTATACCATGAACATGTGGAGAGAAACTGGAAAGCATGACAGAATAGTTCCTCAAAAGTACAAAACCTAAATGTAAAGTAGAAAAACATATTTTTATTATATTTAAGGGATTTCTTTTTTTAATAATTAGATAGCTAAGTTGAGCATGTATTGTTTTCGTTGCCTTGCTTACCACTTCCAAAGGCATTTGTTGACACTTGTCCATTTTTATGTATGAGCTTTTGCCTAGGCAAAAACACATAATAAAGATGCTCTAGGGGCCTATGGTATCACTAGTGTGTATTTACAATCTGTTTGGAAGAATATAAATTTGAAAGTTCAAAAGAGCTTACATTCTTTTCCTGATGATCTGTTTAAAATAGATCTTCAGAAAAATAAGCTTATCAGCATTCGTGTACTGGTATGACTGTAGTGCTCACCTCTATGGTATGAGAATTTTTCCGTAGCTGATACATTTTCCAGTCCTCCAGTCTTCCATAGAAGATTAATTTAATCTTCTGTAAAGAGTTTTCAGGAGGTGGCTAAAATTTCTTCTGGTTTCATTTCTGGAATATAATATACATTCATTTCATTTCAGGAATGCATTACTCCCAGAGGCCTGTCAGATATCTCTCTATTAATTTCAAGTGACTGTGCAGATTCAAGTATTTGGATGTGAATTCAAAGGAAGAAGTCACTAGACATTGTGGTGTTGACCATACATAAAAAAGGTAGTAGTAATAACTGACTTGAATTAAACAGAGCTTTTCAGCTTGTGTTGACAAATAGAGCTTTCCTTGAAAACCAGGGTTGCCGCCAATTTACTTCATAGTGGATCTCACTATAGCACAATACAGGTGTAGAACTCTGCATAAATATTCAGACAGCTTCTTTCTGTCATTCTCTCTCCCTGAGAAGATGAGATTTATTTCTTTGGTCCTCTCAACCAGACAAGTGAGTGGGAGAGCGTTCACAGCCTTAGAAGATGGAGAGGTTGCACTCTTGCAGCCGCCATCACAGTTACTTTCTTCAAAATCTTTCTTGTTCATCGCAACTTGCGTTTGCAATGTGTAATATATTCTTCTTCTCCTACTTAAATACCTTTGCTCCACTGATGTATATCAGAATTGTAGAGTTTGGGACAGCATTCCTCCCAAACTATTCCATTTGATCTGACTTCCTGTGAGTAATCATTAAACAAAATGGCTTTTATGTCCTAATCCTAATATTTCTTTCTGGCATGCCAGAACTTGATGCTGGTGTTCATGAGTTAGACAAGTCTCAGCAAGAGCATAGAGAGGATCAAAGAGCTTCCACATGCTTGATTCCTAGCTAGCTTTCCTAGCCCTTAACAGAAATTCCCATTGTCTCCTCAGTTCACAGAATCATGGAATCACAGAATATGCTGAGTTGGAAGGGACCTACAAGGATCATCCAACTCCTGGACCTGCACAGCACCATCCCCAAAAGTCACACCAAATGCCTGAGAGCATTGTACAAAGGCTTTCTGAACTCTGTCAGGCTTGGTGCTGTGACCTCTTCCCTGGAGAACCCATTCCATTGTCCAACCACTCTCCATGCAAAGAATCTTTTTGTACTATCTAACCCAAAACTTCACCATTGCGTCCTCAGGGACAGCTGACCAGCATAAGTGATGGCAGGAACTGATTCATATAAAGAGAAAAACCTAGGTTAGATCCAAATATTTTCACACTTAGTCCCAGTTTTATAGCTCGTGTTTAGTTCCTGCATATGTGTGTAAATGTACAGAAATATATGAGAAAATGCTAATCATACACCCTGCTCTGGCATTTTGGTGGCACTGCATTACTCACAAGCTGTGCAGCAGCTATGTAAAGAGTTGGTTATCACTAAGAGGACATACTAAAATTGGTGTCACATCATGACTTAGTACTAAAAGCTATTCTATGATATGGAGATTTTTGAATTAATTTGTTTCAGGGTAGCCTTGTGTCTGAAAGGTAGTTATCTCTACAGCTTAAGCTCAAATACTTAAGGCAATTTGATTTTTACATGTTGAAAAAGTGACACAACTATCTCCTTTAAAATTCTAAATAAATATCCAAATTTATTTTAAAAAGAAATGCTTCTATCCACAAGAAATGTCTCTACCTCACAACCTGTCTATTGACGAGGATGTTAGGACCAAGTATGCCACAAAGCCCTGTTAGCTTAATAATGCCAATGAAAATCTTAAAATTAGTCTTGTTGTAAGTTAGTGAACTTCTGAATTAGCAACATCAAAAAAAGTACAGAGCCATTGCGGCGTAGCCATAATACATTAATACTTTCATGTGACTGTTATCATTAACACACAGGTAGCATTACCAGGGACTGTTACCACTTTCTAAAATACCTGGTTTCTTAGCAAGCCCAGATGACACAGGACTCGCTGTTGTGAGTGGTGTGGAGTCTTTCCAGCAATACAGTGGAATGTGGCATCCTTTAAAGGACATGCTGCACATGTCATGCCACCAGATGCAGCTAGTCAGTTCCATGGAATCTTGTTCCCTGAAATCCTCTGGAATCTCCTGAGGAATGTTCTTGCTTAAGCCCCATTCAGTTCTAAAAACAATAATAGAAAGTAGACTTGGAAAGGAACTTAAGAAGCTATTGGGATTGTATTTCTGCTCCAAAATAAGATCTGATACACCTAAGTAATTTGTGACATGCTTGTCTAACCTCTTCTTAGTACCTTCTAGTATTTCATCTTCCTAGGCAAATAGTCCCAACATTGAACTTTTTCAATTCAGAGAGCTTGTCTTAATGTTACCCCAAGCCTCCCCTTCTCGAAACTTGGGCCATGCAGCATGATTTTCCAAAGATCCCAACCTCTGTCCTTCCTCACCCTGCACTGTGTTTATTTAATTCCTGGGCGTGCAGGAGGACAAAAAGACTTTGGCTCCACTCCCTTTCCTATGGGAGCTGTTCTGCTCAGTCAAGACAAGGGTGGACCTTAACTTTCCCTGTGTAACAAAGACCCTGAGATATTCCTCTGTATGGTGCAAAATGGGCAAACTGTATGCTGAAGGGAACAGGCACTTTCAAAGGGGTCATGACCAGGTTCTCCACTTGATACCTGGGCAAGGAGGATGAAGCACAGGGCAGATTTTCAGTGAGACAAGTTATCCAGGTACCATCCCCCTTCCAGGAAGCACTGCAGGGCATGACCTGCTGAGAATTTGTGGTACTTTTTGAGCCTGAGCAGAGGAAACCAAGTATTTCATTTTTCTTCTCCCTTCAGCATTGCCTTGGAGCTTGGTTCCAGTCCTGCAAAGGACATCAGAAACAAGAAGGGTTAATGACTGGAAGATACTGTGAGCAAGTGCAGGAGTTTTCATCCTCTTGCCAGGCTCAAAGACACTAAAATCTACACCATTTTCATGAGCAATTTAAACATATTAGTCTCACCTCTTTTCAGCATACATGGAAAACCATTTATTCCTTCCCTATTTATAAAAGGGGTTTTTTTATTAAAAAGAATTATCTTCCTCCTACTTAGCTTTCTGTGGACTAGATGACCCTTTAGTCTTCCTACATAGGCAATGGATACACTCAGTACACTTTTCCCAAATGGGCACTATCAGAGGCAATCCAGTTTTACTACATCATGCTGAACAGATAGAATTTATGAACTTACATATGATTGTCCTTTTAGTATTTCCAATGGCAGACCTGCCTCATTTTGCTAACACTATGAACTGAACAGCCACCAATGTCATTCTGTTAGAAATGTGGCCCTGCTCTAGTCAAAGCATGGTTCAGTGCAGTGATACTGCCAGTGAGAGCAGCTCTGTGATCGTGAAAGGAGTAGGGGTGAGGAGGGGAGAGGGATAACAGGCACGCAGAAGGGGCTCAGCCTTTCTAATTCTTTCTACTCTCAATATGCAAGTCTGCAGTTTTGCATATCATCTCCTTAAAAGTATTTTGAGAAGATTGTTATCCTGTTAATTTGGTTTCCTGGGTGAGCTCAGGTTCCTGGCAGAGTACATAATTAATCAAAATTATCCAAAAATGCAGTTTGTATGGACTCTTGGCAGAAACTGGACATATGACTGAATATCATGATGGGTGACTGCCTGCATTGTTCAGGAGAATTATTTCTTGTTTTTTCTGAACTCTGGAATTCAGTCTCAGTCTAGGCACTTAAAATGAATTTGTCTTCCTTTAAAGTGGGTGTTTGAGTTCAGGTGGATTGACAATGTCCTTTTCATATCTTCCATTCCATTTGTTATGGAAATGACCTGTCATTTAACATGGCCCTATTCAGTGCTGCCCTGACCAACGAGTTGAGAGACATCCTTCTGGAAAAGAAAATAGGTTAACTTTAAACAATCATGCCCTAATGTTTAGAACAACAGTCAGAGTCAATGTTTGTTTTGTCAGATTTTGGATAATGAAATAAATGGTACAGAAGGTCATTAACTCAGTGATTCATGTAAAAAAAAATACTCCTGGCAAAGCAAGACTAACTGTTTAATCAAACCATTCTAAAAGGATGATGAGACTGTATGGAAATTTTTTCAAGCATTTGAAATTATATCAAGGGAACTTTGTGATTCTGACCACATCTTTCCACTGCACTGGAGGGAACCATCTTGGTTCAAACCCTCATGGAGTGATAGACATGGTCATTTTCTCTTTGGTGATGGAGAGAGTGTTTGAACGCATTGTCTGACCTTTAACAGCGTATGGTTAAAAACAAGAAGAATCCCTCTTCTCAAGGTTGAAATCTACATTTTGAGTACTCAGACAGTCATAATCTGTTCAGATGCCTATGTATGAGTTTGAATTTGATATAACTCCCAGAAGAATTCCTTGCAAACAACTTACATACTCTACTGCACAGAACAGTGTTGCTGAGAATGCAGATAGAGGCAGCTGTACCCAGTGTACCCAAGGGCTGTGCTCTGGAAAGGGCAAAAAGCTTGTCACTGTGATTATGCCTCTTTAAAAAGTCTTCTGATCATACCTCTTGTCCATGTTTTGAATGTAAATCTTGACAAGTTAAGACTTGATTCAAAGTCCACTGCTGACAGAAATAGCCCCTTTTTTCTCTTCAGTGAACTTTTTGCAATTTGTTTTCCAAAGTCTCCTAAACTCTGCCCTGCCTTTGAAATCTAGGGAAATTGCTAGCTGGATATGCCAGAATATCATCATTTTTAATCCAGGGATAAGAGAAGTCTAGTTAGTGTCTGGATTTATCCTTTAGAAGACCTTCTTATAGCCTTTCTGAAGGGGAATATCTTTAGACCTACCAAGCTGGAAGCATTTCTTAATCACTTTTATTTTTAATTACTATTCTTTGACTGTACTCGGATAAAATATTTTTTTAAGTCTATTTTGAACCAGCACAATAATTTAAACCACATAAGTGGAAGTGACAGGGCACTCTTTTCTCTCCATCATGATTTGAAAATTTTCTGCTTTCTCATGCTCTCAGCTTCTTGGTCTTTTAATGCCTTGGGTTAGCTGAAGATGTCATTTCAGTATAGTTGTTTTAGTACAGTTTCAGTGCAATACAGTTCAGTTCGTTCCTCTCACAGGTGATCTGATGATCCTTTTTCCAGGAAATTTTTGGTTAAAACATGAAGTTGCATTGTTCATGTAATCTGCTACAATCATAACAGTATCTGGATATCTTTAAATTCATCACCTGCAGTTAGTATATTGAAAATTCAGCTTTCATATCCCCCTACCCCCTCTCAAAACCTCCTGTCCTTCTGACTGTGCAGGGAAGTTGAAAGGGTGCTCTAATGTCTTGTCACAGTTAAAAAGTCTTCAATGTGGGTCTGGCTTTTTACTTCAGAGGTAATATTATGATTTGAGGTCCTGGACTCCCAAGAACTTGAGCTTGGTACTGCTGCCTTTGGCTGTATGCATCTTTTTATAATGTCACATTGGCTCTTCAGCTTTTTATCGTCTTCTGTCGTCTGGTGACTCTGTCAGGGAAGCTGTCATAAAATCATTAAAAAATCTAGACAGGTAAGACTTTGATTTGATTTAAGCCCTGACATGATTTTTCTGAAACTACCAAATTTCTGCCTGGCAGTAAGCTGAAATGAGTGCTGGAAACCTTTGCCAGATAAGTAATTCTTGTATTTGCTTCTAAAATAGAAACATATTTATAGAATCATAGAATATGCTGAGTTGGAAGAGATCCATCAGGATCATCATGTCCAACTCCTGGCCCTGCACAGGACATCCCATGGGCAATACTATTTGTTTTTTCAGCTTCTCATGTATCTAAATTTTAAGTAAAGTGGGCTTTCACTAAGTACTTTTTTAAAGTACTGTTTATTTAGTATAATTATTTTTTTTTCACAAAAATTATTTGAAGACAGTAGAGTCCTAGATGAAAACCTGTGCTTCAATGCCAGTTTATTGAAACATATTTGTCCCCACAATAGATAAACAAGTAGAAGGTGACACTTTCTTCATACAGAATGTGTTTAAATATTTGTGCTAAGCTAATTCCAAAGGCAAACAGCAAATACAAATATAATTTCTTTTTGCTGTCCTGCATCTTGCAATCAGTTCTTTGGAATACAACCTTTGGGGAATGGTTGCTAAATAATGGCATGAGATTAGTGTTAAAGGGAAAGTTAACAAAATGAGTGGCAGAAATTATTCCAAATTCACCTGCCACTCACTGCTACTGAGCTTTGGACCTGGGTTTTTGGTCTCTAGCAGCACCTGTCTGATCTTTTGATTACAAAGGTCATACAGCTGAAGTCATGATCATTCTGCTTTGATGTGAAGCCTCAACACTGTTATCAGGGTATTGCACTGGCCATCCCTTGGTTTCTAGAGAAGTTTAAAACATTTATTGTAAATCAGAAAACTGTAGAAGGCCTGGGATTGGACAGTGTGGGAGAAGGCAGCAACATACTCTTAATGACCTAAAACAAAGAAAACCTTTCTCCTTCACACTCAGTGGAGACATTTCAGGAAGGTTGCAAACATACAGTCCAATGGGATTTTTGAAACCTATGCTTCCGTGAGAAACAAAATCCAAGACATAAGTTATTCTAGAAATCAATTAATGTTTCAAAGCTCCTAGGATTTCACTGTATGCACTATATGGTTGCAGGGTACCTAGAATATTAGACTGTATTTCAGAAAACAGTCACGTAATTTAAAATATTTTTGTACTTACACATCCATCCGTCCATCAATCCTACATACATTTTTTCCACCATTCCAGAAACTACTTCATTTTACCTGCAAACTTAACACTAGTCAAGCAAGTACCGACAAAACTTTAAGACTGCTGAGTTTGATGAGTCTAAAACCTGTATTTATGGTTAAACACATACTTACATGAGCTCCCAAAGAGGCAGAGTTTTATAGTAGGTTGTTCTTTTTTAGGTGATAATATGTTTTTTTCTTATAATTGGATCTGAATTAGTTGAGAGAATCAGGATTTGTGTAGTCAGTCACTGTTAATGAGTTGAAGCATTCAATGGTTCAATGCTTAATTGAATACTTTAAAAACCAAAGCAATAAACTGAGCTAATGCTTTTCTTGCTAAGTGACAAATGGCAAAAATACATTTAATTAGTTTAATTTTTTTTTTTTTGCAATGCTGATGAAAGGAAATAAAAGGTAAGGTCTGGCTTTTACTTTCACAAAAGGTTCTATTTGACATTTATGACTAAGAATGCATGAAATGACAGTGAACATTTACACCTCCTTTAATTAAATGATCTCTTAAATACTGGGCTGTTAAATTGGAAAACAGAATTAATTGCTGGTTCTTGCTATTTGAATGTATTTTGGTTTTGTTCTGTTGGATTTTTATCTGAAGTTTCTGGAATCATCAAAATCGGAGTGAATTTAAACTTTCATTGAAGAAAGTTTACAGAGATAGTCAATATTATTTAAAATTGAGATAAAAAAATCTTGAAAATTTGACTCTACTTCATATAAATGGCCCTGAAACAGAGACAAATAAAATGAGATTTAAATATGTGTTTTATTAACACGCTTAAGAAATTAACAGCAAGTATTTTGATATCTCTTACATGAAATGTTAGTATTTGTTGAAATCTGTGATACTACAGTAGTGGGAATACTTAGCATCCTGTGCATAGACTTGGTAGTTAAAAGGAAGATTTACCAAAACTGAGTGTGTCAGAACAATATCCTTTCCCATTTCCAGAGCTCATTCTGGCTTTTCCCATAGACAAAAATTACAGCGATGAGTTGTTCTGCCCTGCTCCATTTTTTATGCAAAGAAACATTTTTGCCAGCAGATAACCAGTTGCACTCATTAATCTGTAAAGAAATATCCATAAGATGGTGCTGTATCTTAAATCTGACCAGAATAATTTGCATTGAAAAATAAAAATTATATTGCAATTGTAGCTTAGAGCTCTTGTTGTAAGCTGTGTTGTAACAATTTCTTTGGCAAACATATTGCAAATGAAAGTTTCCAGTCACTTCAATATGTTAATTTACATGTATTAAAATGCTAGTCACAGCATTTGTTCAAGCCTGAGAAGTGTAAAACCAGCTGAAAGGTAGTATCAGTCATGCTCAGGTCATGAGCAATCAGTACCTTACTTTCACAGCTGAGCTTCACTCCCTTCTTTTTTGGTAAAGGCAAGTGATGGTGCAAGAAGTCCTCTAGACATTAATGGGAAAAAAAACCCAACAAAACCCCAGTGCACTGGGGTGTTTACTTAAAGGGGCAAGTTGGCTATTAAAGATAATGTCAAATCTGTCACATGAAAAGACTGTGGGAGAAATGAAACTGAGACATTATAGCCACCTGAGAGCAGAGATTTCATACGCAGCCAACACATAGTTTTGGGATTTTGGTGATGACAATGGTGTCAAATAGAGGACTGGAGAGCCACCAGTCGCAGCATTATGCCACTGGAGCCTGGGCAGTGGATCATAGCTCAGGAATAGCCTTTCACCACATCTCGTGGCTGCAGCAGTGCAGAGCCAGGGCTGAGCTGCCAGGCCAGCCAGACTGCTGACAGGAGGAGGGAATAGAGGCTGTCAGAGAGGGAATAGGCTGTCACATCTCCTGAGGTCCATGCAATTCCATGTGTGTTTCAGCTAGGAGGCTACTATACTTCCAAGACCTTGTTGCACTGGGAATTTTACCTTCTTGAGTCATCCAGGTGTGCCCATACATTGTTCTCTCTGTTCATTTCTCTGAAGGGGTGCAATGACAAGAGCAACTGATCAGTTGATAAATCTCTGTTTTTCTCTACAGTGTCTTTTGGTTACTCATTTACTTCTGGAGTTATTTGTACATAGTCTGAGTCAGTTTTTCTCTATGAAAACAAGAATCAGGGAAGACATATCATGCAAAATGTCTAATGCAGAAGTAGAGGAAGAAGGAAAGATAGGTTCAGTGCAGCATAATGTTGTGGGCAATAAGGAAAAAAACAAAATGGTGAATGATTTTTTAGTGGTTGAGACAGAGAGCAATTAGTTTCAGCAGTGTACCTGAGCTGATCAAGTATCTAGGGGATGAAATATGCCAATAAGAAACTCATAGCATCTTCCCTCTCTTTTTGAGGGATTTGAATGATAATATCTTCAGACTGCATCTTCTTTTGCCTTTTTGGATAAACCTGCCTCCCTGTTGATTCCAGACCTGGTGAAATTCCAATTACCCCATTAGGTAATGAAGGTTAGAAGGACTAAGTAAAGAAGATTAGAAACTTCTTTTCAGATGGCTAATGGATTTAATTCACATGAAAATGTTATGGAGAAAAATCTATGTTCTTATACTCCTGACATAGTCCCTGGATTGAAAAAAAAATCAGTACTTTTAGTGAAAGGTACAATACAAACATGAAAGATATTTTTCAGGGTTTTTTCTCCTTGTTATTTAGCTATTGATCAAAATCTGAAATATCATTCTTAATAGTATGTGATCTTATGATAGTAATTCTCTGCAGGTGAATCGGTTCTTGAACTAGTTTAGAGGATCAGGAAAGAAAAGAGCTAATATAAACTGGAGGTTAAAAATATACATATGTAAAACAAATGTAGTGTATGCCAAATTATTCATGGGATGCTCCAGGATTGGTTACAAAAGATTACATGACAATGTAAGGCTAGAACTTCTACCTTGTATCCTGTAACAGATGTCAGCATATTCTGGTTTAATTTAATTCTGTGAATTCTTGTTAAAGATGCTTCAGAATTTTTTTCTTCCTTCCTACAGTGCCATGTTTCAAGCAGCTTTTTGATTGCTTTCTGGTGTAATGATGCAAGACCTGATCACAGAGACAGCTAAATCTGCTGATGTGCTGTGTTATTATAATGCCACCTGATACCTCATTCGTTTGATACATTAGGTAGCATACTACATCAACAAAGCAAAGTGCTCACATAATTTCTAAAAAGATGGAATGTTTCAGTGGCAAGCATGAGTTCAGGGTAAAAGCTGTAGCAAAATGCCCCTTGGCTTTGTCTTTTCCACTTTATGAAAGTTGTAAGATAATTCAAGACCAAGAAGACCTATTAAAAAATACAAACTCATGAACTCATCCATTATAATCCTGACATGACAGGAATCTTGGTTTATTTTGTATATAGAACATCATCAAAATAACAGAATGAACAAAGTAAAGTGTTTCTGAAATGTACTTATTTTATGTTTTTATAAAGCAGGTATCTCCAGGAGATCTGATAACTAAATGCAGTTTTCAGTAGGTATATAAATGACGTACAAAAAAAAGTAACTTCTAAAATTATTTCTAATATAAATCATAAAAACCATAGATGTTTGCAGTTAACATTCTTTGTGACAGGTAAAGACATCAGTGCCTCATGAGGAATAGGTTCTTTGAGCAAAGGTCACCTCTTGAGAGACTAAGTCCCATGAAACAACAACAGCACAAACAAATCACTCTCTGGACTCTGGTTCTGTGACAGAACATAAAAGGGAAGCAATGAATCAAGTAACCAGGTTGCATACCATTAAGAACATTTAGATGTTGTCCCCCATTCCTGATGTAGGGATTCTTGAGAGCATCCCAGGCTGGAATACAGCCTGTATCTCCTTTACACACTTTTACAGTGCCTGTAAATCCCCAGGTATCCACTGTGACCACAGCTGGGAGGCACCTCTCAGAGTTTCTGTGGAGTTCCATCACTTACACCATTCCCCTCCTGGACTGCAGTGCTGTATTTATGCCTGGCCCTGCCTTAATGAGAGACAGCATCTGCCTGTGGGACAAGGATAGAGCAAGCTCCATTCCTGCAGCTTCATTGCTGTGGCTTTGCAATACTTGGGCGAGGCTGCAGTTCTGATGGGTGCCCTGA
Organism: Thryothorus ludovicianus; assembly: GCA_013397245.1. Lineage (NCBI taxonomy): Eukaryota > Metazoa > Chordata > Aves > Passeriformes > Certhiidae > Thryothorus > Thryothorus ludovicianus. The sequence continues at coordinate 1,071,804 of VZTB01005683.1, read as the reverse complement.
GCAGCAGGCAGAGCAGGTGTCTGGGGCAGGTGAGACAGTCTCAAAACTGAGGTGCACATGGTGTGTCTGCAAGCACACAACACACCTTTCACACACCATTACTTCTTTTTCCCTGCAGGATCCTGGTTCACATGTGTTATGCATCATGTCCTGGCTTACTGATCAAGCTTGTCCAACTATGCCCTTTCTTCTGCAGGCCCCAATGATTTGGTGCCTGCTGCTCCCCATTTGGCCTTCTTAGCAGGCTGCTTGTAGAAAGAAGAGTCTTGGGGCCCCATAAAGATGGATGTTCTTGGACGCCAGTTGTCTCTGGAAGTGGACCAAGGGCTGAAGTTGGGACATCCTTCACAGCATCCCTTGCATGCACATGTACGTGAGTACTCTGTCACAGTCCTTCTGGGACAGGTTATTTTGGAGGTACTTTTGTTTCCTCTGCAATGGAGAATTGCTGTTCATGGTCTGACCATGGGCTTCCTCCATTTTTTTTTTTTTCATCTATCCCTACCATCATATCCATTTGCAGTGCTTTCCCTGCAAGGTCATTGTTGGACCCCTATGAGACATTTATGGTCCAGTTTCCTGAACATGCTTTCTTAGAGGTGCTTTTTCCTTTTGTATGGGTAATCACTGTCACTGTCATTTCCAAGGAGCCCTCTGGACAAGCAAAAGGATGAACAACCCTGAGCCTTCTCTCCCTCATGCTTTCATACCAGTATTCCTGGTATGTTTGTCAGGTAGCTAGATAGTGAGGGTGATGACAGAATTTACCTTTCAAATGGTAACTGGGCGGTCCCTACAAATGTGAATGCAGCTTTGAGATAAAGCCTTTCCACTCTAAGACCATCCAGAAGAGGCTGTTGATCTGCTTGTCCCTGTAACCTCATCAGATAAGGCTGTTCAGACTGGAAAAGTTCTTGTTATTCTCAACCAACAGCAGAGGAGATGAATCTCTGTCTCTAAAATACATTGTCTTTTATGTCTGTTGTTATATGAAGTCTTCAGATTTTAAAGGCTTTTTCCAGCCTAAATAATTCTATGATTCTATGTGTCATAAAGAGATAGCTCTGCCCAAAGCCACGGGATCCTACAGTTCGTTTCTTGCTGCTAGTCTTTATGGACTAATTCAGAAGTTTTTGGCAAGCTGTGGGTTGGTGATCTGGTGGAGAATTGTCCGTATGTGCACAGAAGGCTCACTAAGAGTGGTGAAGAGTGTCTCTGTTCACAAAGAACAACCAACAACTACCCAGCTCTACCAGGCTACCCTGTACTGTGACACAGTGGAAGAAATGCAGGTGATCAATCAATTGTGAAAAATCTCCATAAGATTAGAAATACTACAACAGTGATTTTCAAAGCATGAATAGACTTCCTTAAGGAGGTGGGAAAACTGATGCAGCTTAATTCCCGTGCCGTGTTATCTTCAACAAAGTGCAGTCCTCAATTAAAATAATAATTATTTAGGAACCAAAATCTGCCAGAACAAGATTTACAGAACACTTGGTAGGCAGGCTTTGCACTATGATTGCAGGAGAGAACTTCAAAATCTCTGTAGCAGATTCAGTGCTGCGAAGGTTCTATGAGATTCAGTGCGGCCCTGGGATGCTACATAAGGACTCTTCTGAGGCAAGGGTACAACAGGCCAAGGGAGACACATCTCCAAGGACCGAATTCTGGTTTGGCCTGTGGTTAAAATGTTCTCGTTCCATCTGTTTCAGTGTCACAGCCAATAAGTGTTAAAGCATGGCTGGTGCTGAGAAGCTTAGAGGGGTTTAGTGCACAGAAAGGAAGTTCTGGGGACAGTGATGGGCTGGGACTGAGTCTGGAAGCTTCTCATCATTTAATATGATGACCCCAGCTGAGAGCTAATTTGCGTGGATTTTAGCCTTACAAGGGAAAAATACAGTGAAAAGCAGATTTTGTGAATTGCTGCTTAGAGGGCATACTTGAGCAGAACTTACTGTGCTTGTTTGTCAGCTAATTCATTAGGGCTCACATCAGACTGTCAGGGTGCTTGGCTGTGTTCTGTAATGGCATTTTTTTCCACTGCTGAACAGCAATTTTGCAATTGCTGCATCAATTATTACAATGTAAAATATTTGATATGCTATTAGATGAAAAATAAATTTATCTTGTGCCAGGAACTGCATCAGAATGTGATAAATGCACTTGATGCTCATTGGGCTTTACAGAGAGAGGCACTCGAAAGAGCAGATTGCCTGGAATGAAACTACCATCTGGAAATTTTGTCTGAAGCCTGATTACAATTAGGGTTTAAAGGATCACTTTAAAAAAAAAAAGCTCCTTTGAAGGAAATCTATTTGTATGGGTAATTTAAGAGCCTAACTAAATTTCAACAAATTTTTATGAAGTCGGGGTGTAAATAAAGCAATATTTAATTTCTATGTTCATATATCTAATATATTATATTAGATATCATATATCTAATTTTCAACAGTATCTAAACAAGTTTAAGAAATGCTGTACAGTATATCTGATAACTGTGTTAGGCTTGTAAAGAATAATGATGTAGACTATTTGAAGATTTTTACTTGTGAGACTTGAGATTTTTACTAGCAAGAGACATGCTTTGTATATTTTTTGGGAGGGTTGTGTTTTTTCTTGAAAAAAACTCATGCAAATTAGGTTCTTCAGAAATATGGTCATAATCTTCTTGAAAAGCTCTGGGCTTGAGGAAATTTGGTTTAGAAATAAACAAGGCACAAAGATTCAAGCAATTATGTGATGTGCTATTACTTAGGAGCCAAGGTCTGTCACAAATGTGTGTTTTTTCATTATGGGATTTTAACAGAAAAATATGAGTCACAGCCAAGCTCTTCCAGTTATTTTGGCAGTAATTCTTTAAATGACCCAAATGGCCAAAATTATATGTGGTTCATTCTTTTCATCTGTTCTCCAAGGAAAAGGAACACGTGACAAGCAGTGCTTGGCTTTGATGGAATTATTGTTTAAGTTTATATATTTCTTTAATTTGATGTTTATTATATTAGCTGTTTCTTATTTTAAAGGAAGTAAATTTGCAGCTGTTTTCCTTGAAGTTGAAGCAAGAGGGTGGAGTTTGCAGCTGAGCTTACTGCCTATAGGAATTCATATCACATTTTCATACACCTGAAAAATCTGAATTCTCTGTAATAATTTAGAAGTAAAATTATTTTGTTCCTGAAGTATAAACAGTGATATTCATCCTGGCTTTTCCAGCTGGTTTTGACCGGTACCATGGGGCATCTTTAAGAAAAGCTTAGTGCCTGTGAACCTGAATGGTCCTCTGTGGGAAATCTGTGCTGCATATGTATGCAGTGGTGCTTTTCTGCAGTTCCTCAGGTTGTTGGAAGGGTGGGCAGGGGCACTTTCTGCTGCTCACCTGAGTGCTTTGTGCTGTGGCTCAGCAGAGACCTGGTGAAGGGGTGCAGAAGGGAGGCCAGCTGCTGCTCGCCAGGATGGAGCGGGGTCTCCCAGGCAACTGAAACCGTTTGGAGATGCTGGCTGTGAGATTTAGTGGCATGAAGAGATGAGACAGCATGCCTTAGCAACAGGCTCAATTGGCCAGAATGAATATGTACCTCTAACCGCAGCTGGCTGCACAGAAAATTCTTCAGAGTAATTTCATCTACCTGCTGACATTGTCCTCCTTCACCTGGACTCAGAGCCAACCTCCTGGTCCTTATGTGGGAGAGAATACACCTGAGGATGAGGCAACTTACTGACACTGGCAAGATCAGACATTCTGAAGGACAGCCTGAGTTGTGATCAGTATAGCAGTGCCATGTGACCCGTGCCACCACTCACCTATGGATAGCATGGAGGAGTTGAATTGCTTTCTCAGTAAGCATTGTTTTCAACTGCATCAATAGGCCTCTCTGGGAATAGGAAGCAGGTCACAGGAAAATGTAGAAGACAGATTTTATAGGGAGATTTTCACAGGGCTGGCTTCAAGAAAATCTTTAATATGGAGTTCTTCATACTACTGTTCCCACCTAGAAATTAGACTATAGTATGTGTAGTATCAACACCATCAGGACTGATTGCAACAAAGTACAGATGCTTTAGAAAGAGAGACAACTTAAAAAAAAAAAAAAAAGAGATTTTTCATTCAGTCTTGTGCATATCTGTTCCAATTATTCTCTGAAAATAGTACCATTCTCTCTTTCCTGTATCTAATTATTCTCTTCATCTACCTCTGAGCTCTTTTCATTTCTACATTGTCTTCTGTGGGGATAGAGAGTCTAAAGCCAGATGCATCATTTTTTCAATTCAGAGAATGGCACTATTATACTTTTGCTATTATTTTCCTACCTGCTCCTTTTAAATTCAAGCAATTTGTTTGCTTCTTAACTACTCTCACAGAGAGATCAGAGATTTATATTGCACAGTCCATGATGATACCTAAGTCCATTTTCTGAGTGGTTACAGTTAATTTAGTGTGGCTGCATGGTTCAAATTGCTCCTTCCCCTGCACATTAACCTTACATTTATCAATCTAAGAAAAGCTTAATGCTTTTACCTTTCTAAATTAGATTATATGAACATAAGAATGGAACAAATGTATATATTCCTATCATTTTAAGAAAGAAGGCTTTGAAAACTCAAGTTTAAATGATTTCTCTACCAAATCAAGATGAAATCCTGGTACTTACTCTGTGAAAGCCAATTACTTCCATTCATCAGCCTTCAGAAGATCTTTGATTGCCACAAAAAAAAAAAAAAGAAAAAAAAAAAAGGGAGTTACCAGTTTAACTTCCAAATACTGTTTGTCTAGCCAAAGGGAGGGCTGAAAAAGAGTCGCACATTCAAAATGTAATGTCTGATTTAAGTACAAATATTCTTAGAGTAATACATGTAATTGAGGTCATATGCCCTAATGACTCTCTCCAGTTCCCCAAGATTGTGTGCTTTCAAACTTCTTTTTCTGATACACATTCCAAATTCTGCTCTCCTTCTCCATTAAAATTCCTGCCCAAGGCAACTTAGTTGTTCACTCTTGCTCTGTCTGTCCACATCAACATAACCAAAAGGATGCTCCAAAATTAATCTAGTCACATAATTCCTAAATTGCTACTTTTTCTCTTATTATATGAATCTGAACATTTCCTTTGGACCCCTACACCAATTTTGTCCCAAGACAGCACAAGTTGTTGCTTATGCTCTCAGTTATCTCTTGCCTTTTCTGCCCCTGACACTCTTCTAAAACATTGCAGCTGCACTGGCATAAGTAAAGCAGAATCTGACCTGCAAAAATGTTGCCACCAAGAAAGATGGCTGGAAGAAATCAAAGGGATCGTGGTGTGATTCCCAGTTTACTCTTTCCCCTTTCCAGGGGCAGCCTGTAAAAGAACATGTAATGTAGAGGATGCTGAGATGCTGTCATATTGCAAAATTATTTTCACCAGAATAAAATGCTGTATAAAAGCACAATTTTTTATAAACCTCCCCTCTTTTTTTAATAAAAAACCCAGCTTTTTATAAAAGCTGTGTGTACTTTCCATACCTAATCTTTACTCATTTGATTTGACTGGATTCTTATAGACTGCATTAGACTTCTTTCTTTTCCTAGGAATAAAAAGGCTATCATGAAAACTATGTCATTATAACTTCAGTAGACTCTGCTATTAAGATAATAATATTTTAAAAAATAGTGAAAATTCTGTGCTTCCAGGGCTAACAAAGGGTTTGCCGACTTTTCAGAAGTTTTACGCATGGAAAAAAACACAACCTAGATTAAATTTAAATAATACAGGAAGGAAATGGTGAATATTTTTATTTGTTTAAGTTTCTTTATATTTGTAAATGTAAAAATGTCTTAGTTTGACACATGTGGTGGTCTCCACTGGTAGATATTAATTAGGATCATAAACTCTAGCAGGTCGGCATTTTTTCACCTTAGTTTTATAACTTACCCAGAGCAAGAACATGAATGTAGAAGGAAGACAGAATTTTATTATTATTATTGCAATTATTACTACTGTTTTGAAATATTTATTAACTTATGAGCCAAACAGTAGCTGTTAACCACAGAGAGAAGACTAGAGCCTTCACAGCCCCTGTTCTTTGAAAAGGTGAACCTGGTAACTGTTTTAAGTAAATTTTGGATTCCTGTTGTACCAGCTGCAGTGTTGCAAGCTTTCTATATGAGATACTGAGCTGGTTTCTGTGAATTTACGTATTTTTCCTAGAAATTCTCCTGAAGTCTCTGTAGAAGCATGTCACTGAGGAAGAGGGCTTTGGAGGCCAACAAAAGGCAGTGGAGCTCAGTTCTGAAAACAAAACCCTGCTATGGACATGTTCGCTGTCCTGCAGGGGGGGGCTCAGATGTCCATATTGTCTAAGAACTGGAGCAGTATTCAACTGAGTGCTTTTTCTTTCAAGAGATCACTCAGCTCATTATTTTCCTGGAAGGATTAGGAGAAAGTCTTCCCCAGGAAAGCTCACAGGTTTTGTTTTCCTAACCCCTTCTTTATTCATATAGGCTTTCCCCTAAGTAGGGATAGAGACTGTAAATCTCCCTGCAGATCTATCCTTAAAGTAAACAAATATAAATGAACAATATTGTTAAACAGGCATCTAGGAATTGGACAGTTGATACTGGAATTACCTAACAGCCATCTGGCTCTGAAAGAAGGAACTGGCTGGCAGTTCAGCTTTAAAAGAAACAAACAACACTGGGCATTTTCTCCCTGACCTTTTATTTTCTGTTTGGAGACGGAGAAAAAAAATAATAATTAGTATATCGTGACTATATTGAAGAAAAGTGTCTCTCATAGTATTTCAAGGAAATAAATGACCACAAAAAGACTAAATTCAGACCGAGAGCCATCCTGTTTTATTTGTAGTTTTTTAAATGATTGTTTATGAGTGTCCTGGTTTAGGGCAAATTTGGGAGAGGGGAAGAAAGGAAAACAAACAAACTTCTTAATGAACCACCCCTCCCCTTAGCTGAATCGGGATAGGAAAAAAAATTTCCTTGGTAGAAAGTGGAAAAAGTTGATTATTTAACAGATAAAACACTCCCCAGCCCAACAAATGAAGGAACAACCCTGAACAACAAAAAAAACCTCTCGCTGCTCCGCAGAGATGCCAGAAAGTCTCTCTCGTGGCTGTAGCTCGGCTCAGTTGCTGTCGGTTCCTCTGGTGGAGAGGCCGGGCCCAGGCCAGTCCTGGTGGCCAAGGGCTGAGCTCCTGGGGCCCTTTTGGGTGTTTAGTCCAGAGCAGGTTCAAAAAGTTTCAAGGAAAGGGAAAAAAAACCGCAGTTCGGAGAACTTCTCTGCCTCGGCTAGCAAAAAAACTAACAAAAAGCAAAGGAGAGCTCTCTTCTGCTGTCCACACTTTGCCCAAAGCACAGGCTGTGAGAGTCCGAAAAAACTGCAGACTCTTATCTTTATGTTTTGAAAACAACTGCCTCAGGAATTCCAGTGTGTCTTCTTCACTCTCAGATCCAATTTTTAAAGGTACAAAACTTATTTCTGAGCGAAACAGATGAATGGGGATACAATTTAGCATCAACCCAGGACAGTGAGCTAAACAAGCCTCTTTCTGTTATATATCTGTGATATGCTCTCAGGCCTGTACTGTCCCCTTCTTCCCAGGAAAGTGGATGAAAAGCACTGTAAGGTTCTCCTCTTCTAGAGGAAAATTCCCAATTTTTCTGTGTGGAGAGAGCAGCTGTGCAGAGCATCTCCACTCATCCCATTGCCCATATTCCATTGGGGTGCTGACCTCAGCCACTGGTGCCCATCAGGCACTGAGGTATGTTGTCTGTGGGCTGAGAACTTCTTCTGCTGTTTTCCCAATGATGGTTCTTGACAAATCTTCTGACATTTGATAAAGAATCCAAACTCATACCTCTGTGTCCTCCTTTTATTATCATACACTTGGTTCACACAGTGGGCTTCAGACATCGTTCCTTATTCAGGGATTGAAGAAGCCTAAATCATTTTTACTGACTTCACTGGTTTAAGGCTGGGCTCCTTGCTTTGCTTAAAAGGACTTCAGATGAAATGTGGAAGTGATAAGGCCTTCAGTGCTGTGTGTGATAATTTCTCCTTCTTTGTGTGTGGCATTTTTTCAGTGATGCTTTTCTATTTTCTCAACCCACATGTCACTTACATTGCTTGAAGCCATTACAGTTGATGATTTCTTTGCAAAATGAAGTGGAAAAACATATTCAGTCAAGACTGGCCCCTGAAGAAACCCATTGTTTGCAGTGGGTTTCCAGATTCAATTTAATTTCAAACATATCACATCAGTTTCTATTGTTAAGTTTAGCATTTCAGAGCTATGGAACCTGATGAGACAAAATTGCATTTTCACTGTAAAATCAGATTTAGCTTTTGAATGATGAAATGCTGAGTGATTGTATTTCATTATGTATATTGCAAAGATAAGAACATGCTCTGCCACACAATAATAACTTATATACAATCAGTTTTGGGTAGGATTGTTTATTTTTTTCCTTGTTCTTTTAATATATGTTTGTGTGTGAGAGGTATTTGGGTCAGAAATTGTCAGGGCTTTAAGTTTTAAGACCCCGAACTTTGCTAGTGAGCTTGAATCTACCAATTTGTTAGGATGTTCCTTTAAAGTGTAATGTAGTTTCCATAGCCTTGGACTTTCTGACTCTGTGAAGCTGAATATTGTTGTTTGCTTAAGTGCAGTGTGATTAGCTGTCCTTGAAAATATCATCTGTGGCAGTTTGATCATGTAGCAAAAATGCCAGGAGCCAAAGGACACAAGAACATCCTCTACCCCCACCAGATAGACTTACACATTCTGTAGCAGGTATATTATTTTAGGCTTTGATTTGGTAAAGCATTCCTAAGAAAGACAACTGAGAAAGATCTATCTGGTTAAAAGACACTGCCCTGAGGAGATGCATTAGTTTATATCTTGGCATTTGCAGAAAAAGATGTTTGAGCGTGTATATTTTCCAGAGTCATGGCCTTAGATTTATTCCCCCTAGAATCCATCAACTGAGCCCGTGTTAGACACCTAGACTTGGAAGGCCCAATAATCCCTTTAACAATATGAGTCTGCCCTTTAATTAGGCTTACAAACTCCTTGAAATGTGGCATGACTTTAAAACTGCAGAATCCTCAGAGTTTCCAACATGAACATGCTTTCTGTTTTAAAAAAAAGGTAGGAATTTATTCGTTTAAAATTTAGGTTTTACAGTTTTGAATGTAGAAGATGCTTTTCTAAAGGAAAAACTTCTGAAGGGTTGATAAATAATTTGCTCTACATGGGGAATCCATATTTTAATTTTTTTAAAAATATAATTACATGAGTCAGAAAATCTATTCAGATATGAGCAACATGATTCTTCTGTGATATTACTACTTTTTTATTTGCAAGAATTTAAAGAAGTTCAGTGCAGCCTGGAAGAAGTCAGTGTTTTGATTTGATGGGTAAAAATTACCTGTGGAAAGTTCATGCAGTCTAAGACTGATCAAACTAGCAATTACTTGTGTTCCTACTTGAAATTTTTGGGAGAATTTTTTTTTATGTTACAATTGCCAAAAAGTCTTTAAAGACTAGACTGAGGATCAGAAAGTTTTCTTAGGTGAATTAAATCAAATGCTGCAGATTTATGACTGTTTTCCTTAGACTAATCTAGTAGCAAGTTTGTAAAATATAATACTGTTAAGCAGAGAAATTTGCAGCTTGAAAGTTTGTTTGAGAACTCCATGAAGTCTAACAGGTATGTGCACCCTCAAGCCAGCTGATTTGGCTTAATTTATTCCTCCTTTCCCTCCTGTAGCTGTGAGTCTCTGGATTCTTGTAACACACAACTTTGCACAGTTATTTAAGTACATAGCAATATACCATGGGCAAAAGTATACATTAATGGAACACCTTGATTAAAGCACATCATCAGCATTTTGCGCAACTTGTATCATCACAGAAGCAGAAAAGTACTTAGAAAATCTGCTGCCAGGTATAACCTCCTTTATGTGTGGTCCAGTCCTTTGCTTCAGCATCTACTCAATCTGTTAAAAAGTCTTGTGATTCCAGCCACTGTTCGTATCATCCCATCATCACCAGAACAGAGGAGCATTTCATATTAATGCCATAGTATATAGTACGTAACTACTTTGATTTACATGTAAAGACCATAATCTTCTCTCTCTGCAGCCAGGAATCAACCTCACTCAATTTTGATCCAAGGATCTTTTTTTTCTCAAATACCTTTGAGCAACAAACAGACTCGAATGGTGGGCTGTCAGGACATTTGATTTATAAGTTTTTACTAGTTACATAAGCCTATGTCATGACTTTTAACTAAATTGTTTTGTTTTTACCAAATTTCCTATCCTTGTATTGATTGCTGCTGCTCTACTTTTTATTCCTCTTAGCTTGTCCTCCATAGCATTTTCTATGCTGTAATGATACTCCTCAGTGCTGAAAAAAACATACATGGAGAAACTCATGATTAAAATATTGAAAAATATTAAATAAAATAGACTGCATTTTTATTCATAGAATTCCCATGCTTATATACGTATGGATGTTACTCAAAATGGTAAAATTTAATCAGAAAAGGCAGACAGGTGTCTTATCTGAGTCTCTATATCCTTCTGTCTAACTTTCTCATCTGAACTGTCATTTTGTTCTGTGCATTTGTGATACAATTCATGTATTACACAGGCACACAGTGATGTTGACAGGTACAACTGCTACTTGACAACTTGTCCCAGACATTAATTTCCTTCTGCATTAAAAAAAAAAGCGTCACTTGAATATCCTCAGTACTTGTTCTTGCAAAGATTAATGTTTATAGTGGTTGGTCCAGAGAAATGCATGCCAATCAATCATGATTCTTAAAATAGTTTAATATAGAAGGCATTTAACAAAAAGTCTTTCCTCCAAGACTGTTTTCTAACCCTCATCCAAATGATATTCCTTAAGGAATAGCTTTGAGGGAGTAAAGTAGTCATGTTCAGGAGTTAGGATTCACCAACAGATCAGAAAAATAATTAATAAAAATTGATAAATGACCACAAGCAAACAGGATGTTCTATAGATCTATAATTTAAGATGTAGAACTGTATTTCCTATGTATGACTATGTACTATTTTATTTCAGGAAACCCAAGGACTTCTCAAGCCTGATTTTTCCAAGCAGGGATTTCTCTGCTAGCTGCTCTTACTCCTGTATTTCAGCATTTTACATATCTGATGGTTTCTATATTTGTCTCACCATTTGCAAGCTGCTGTACTTTTTGCACCACGACTTTGAGTTAACTTGGAGTCAGAGACAACTTTAACACAGGATTGCTGTGCAAAAAAAGACCAGATATGGTTATTATTAAGCAATTACAGACCTGGATGTCTCAGCAAATCACCATGATCACAACCCTGTTCTGTCTATGGATGGCAATCATGCTACCTCATGCTGTGATCTTGTTAGAGCTCATAAGCAAAGCAGAGCGGGGCTGGTAGAGCAGCAAGATGGATTTACTTGGAAATAAAACAGGAAAAATAACACAAAATGAATCGGTAATTGGAGAGGTAGCATCTCATACAATCAGCATTGCCAGTATACAGAATTTTATCCTGAAGCTTCTGGTAGTGGAATTTTTATTGTCTCCTCATTTTCTAGGCTACTGAGGAAAAATAGGTTTAAATTTAATTAAGGAGATTCTAAATAGTAAAAATAGATTTGAAAGATATCCCATGTGTACATGGTAAAATGGCAAATGCCTTCCTATGTTGCTCTTTTAAATACTCTCACATTCTTGATGTTTGGTTTGCAATCTTTGAATTACCTGGGCAGAAATGGAGCACTCCACAGCAGTACCCTTTTGATGAGACACAGCTCCACAGAGCTCACCCCATTGTGGCTGTTGTACTTGTGACCTTAGAACCCCCACCTTGCAGGAGTGAAACACCTCACCATCCTGTGCTTCAGGAGGACCCTGAGCCTCAGACTCTCTGTGCTGAGTCAAAGTCTGTTTTTCTACAATGTCAAGTTTTTTTACAGTATCAGTGAAAATATACAACATTTTCATTGCCATAGGAAAAGCCATCCCTGCACTGTTTTGCATGCCTGCTGCTTTTTATCTTCACGTCATTAGTTCCCTTGTACTAAGTCAACCTCCTGTCAGCTGTACAACAGAGGATTTAAGATCTGAAGTGGGTTAGAACACATCACATTTGGGAGGGGGGGGTGGGGAAAGAGAAAAAAAAATGTAATTAAAAAGAAGACAAATTAATTTAAAACAGTTGAATAGTCCCAGAAACCTCATGTATTTTAAAAATCATCCTCACAAACTTCTTAAACACTGATAACAATCACGACCAGTCTTAACTGAAGTATTTATAACAGACTTGCAATGAAAGAAAAAAAAAATGCAATATCTGAATGCTCCTTGGAACACCCAGGAGTGACCCATCATCTAACTGGGTCTGACATGTGGGATCAGAGATTGAAAAAGAGGTTGCTCTGCATAAATTGTGTGTGCACCAGCCGGGAGGCAGCGTGAGTGGGTCGCCTGGTTTACCCATGCCAGACCTGATGGGCCTGCTGAGAAATGCTTTGCTCTCAGGCAAAGTGCTGGAAGGGTTCTATCAGTTTTATTGAATTTATTTTAAAGGTCTTTGAGACATAATTTCTCTCTCTTTTCTGCAAGGCAATTCATTCTGTGGTTGATTGTGAGCACAGCTGAATAGTTTACATTAGGCCTATGGCAATATTAGGGCAAAGGTTTGTCAAGGAACAATGTAGCTACTAGAAATTGAAGGTGCCTTATTGTAAACACTGGAGGCAAAAGGACTCCCAAAGCAAAAGATTTGGTGAACTAGACAAATCTTTTGTCACTTAGCAGTCTGCAGCATTCTTTCATGCAGTAGAAAAAAAAAATTTCAGAAATCTGGGTAAATTCAAGATACAAAACTCTCTCCCACAGTTTTGGCTTTTCTATTCCAGATTAAATGACTGAAGTGTTAGAATGATCATATAAAAAGTTTTCTATTTGGCATGTAGCAGATTATCCCTTTGCCAAACGTAAATACATAAAGACCTCTGCAAAGACTTCATCACAGCTTGGCAGTAAAAATAAGCTGAGTTGTTGAGGTGAGAGATATATGAGATTATTGCATGGAGTAACAGAAGCAAATTAGGAAAGGATGTGCTACTTATCAAGATCTTCTGTATTTCCCCTTTGCAATCTAAATTACATTAGGTCTTCTCCAGCCCTCGAGCAGACTAACTCTATAAAGGAATAAAGATGTCAAGGACAGACTTTAACTTTGCCAAAAGCTGCAATGATTTAAGAAGTTCTTAACCCAGAGGTGTTTTTTGGAACCTTTCTTCTGGGGATACTTGCTTCCCAAGTTCTTCTGCTGAACAGATGGGATCACAGAAGCATTCTCTTTGAAGCATTTAAAGAGGTGATCTGAGTTAATTTGCCTGATTTTGCCTGAATTGGATGATGAAAAATTCACCTCTTATTCCACGAGCTGAAAAACCTCTCAGCTCCAGCTGGTGCATCCATGCAGGCCTGAGGCTCCAGCTGGCTCTGCAGGGGCTGGTCAGCTCTGTATTTTGAAGTACAGTTCACAGATTCACCCTAGGTCATTAGCAAATCAGAATAAAACCCTGATTTTGTTAATCAGAGATCATTATCTTGGCTCAAACACTGCACTGAAAAAAAGATCACCATTCAACTGTTAACAGTTTTGTCCTTTGGGTCTGTCCCTTGAGTTCTTCTGTTTCACACATGCAATTACTTTCCACATATATAATTGGTTTTGAATCTCCTCAAATGACAGTGAATATGGCTTTCCTCTTAGACCATCAATTATACTAAAATTAGATCATCTTAAAACCATTGAAAATCACATGAAAAATATGTTTTTAATATAACTGTCATTGCTCATTGCAGCTTGATTTTAATTTGGGGTCTATAACGATTAAAGCATTTAGCTAACGAGACCACATCAGAAATTACCAGAATAATATAATATGCAATGCCTGATTATATATTTTTAATGCTTAATGTCTTTTAAGTACCCTTACAATAAATAAGAAAAAAAAGAATAAAGATTGCCTTCTCTTTCTCTGGTGTTCCTACTGATTACGAAAGCTCAGTCAGTCAGGTCTTGGGGTGTTTCAGCAGCCAGGTTTGTGTTTGCAGCCGTGCCAAGCAGAACAGTGCCATCTAGTCGTCTGCGGGGTGGTGACTCCCAGTGCCGTGCCGTGACCTGTCCAAGTGTGGGCTGTAGCTCTCCAACAGGTCAGTTCACTGCTGTTATCACTTGGTTTTAAGGAGGACTTTTCCTAAACTGCTCCTATATCAGCAGCAATGAGGTTGTTTCAGATTAACCTTTTTTTTTTTTTTTTACGCTGTTTGCATAAAAAAACAGTGTAAATACCCTGAACACAAAGAAAACAGAGCTGAAAATAGTTCACAGAGTTTTAAATAGGTGATTTGAGTTATAATCATCCTGGCCCTGCCACCTGATAACACAAACTAGATTTGCTCCTATGAGCTTATATAAAATTCATTTTTTTTCACCTTATTGGGTAAATTACATTCTTTTAGTTAGCAATCCCCTACAAAACAATTTATTATCCTAGTACAGAAATTAGGAATACATTACTTAGGGAAGTATAAAGCACTAAGTGAACATAACTGGTAACTCTAAAATGCTGGAGTAGAATTTTCTGTGAGAAAGCCCACAAGCTGGAATTACTTATGTTGACATGAGTACAGATATTTATTTTTAATTTTGGAAGGTGCAATACATCACAATAAAATTTTATATATATTTATAGTAAGGAAGGGACCCTATGATTAAGTGGCAGCACTTCCTTTTTTTTGTCAATTTGAGATGGACATGGTAGGAAATCAATTGCCCTTACATCCTTCAAAACCATATTCAGATTTGAACTCTGGATAGAGATTTATATAAAACCTACAATGAACAAAGTGATTTCTGCTCTCCTTTCACCTGGTTTAAGTTCAAAGAGTCTACAGGGACCATCAAATTCAGCAACAATAGAGTTAGGACTCAGATCTGGAAGCATTTTTATTGCTTCCATAATCGTGGTACCCAGAAACCTGAAGCCTTGTTGTTTATCCCAAGAAACATGACATAAGAAACAGCAGATTTGACACAAGGTAGGGCAATGCTGAGTGCCGTTGCTGGAGATGTCCAATGAGAAGTAATCTTGTGGGGAGGCAACCCAAAGGCATCGTTGAAAAATTAGAAAGTGCAGAGTGGAAGGTGATATTATAGGAACAAGAGCTGTGAGGTGACTCCTGACACTGAATAAGAGGCTCAGGTGGGATGGACAGAGGCAGCGAGGAATCCAAAACACACAGTGTGTAGCTGGAGAGCAAAAAGGGAGAGTCTATGGAGAGACAGAGAGACACTGCTATAGCCAGAAGCCAAGAAGATGCTCCTTGAATAAAAATTTTG
This sequence comes from Thryothorus ludovicianus, assembly GCA_013397245.1. Taxonomy (NCBI): domain Eukaryota; kingdom Metazoa; phylum Chordata; class Aves; order Passeriformes; family Certhiidae; genus Thryothorus; species Thryothorus ludovicianus. Next base: position 1,056,370 of record VZTB01005683.1, on the reverse strand, counting down.
ATAGGCACAAGTGGGCAAGAAGACACGTGTCAGAAACAGCAAACCAATTTGTAATAGCAATCACATACTGAATCATAAAAATCTGGCCAATAATTAGCTGTAAGATAGTAAGAAATATCGTAATTTAGAAATATTATTTAGCTGTTGGTGATTTGGAGTTGTTGCCAAAGGTGCCAGCTGTGCTGCGGACTTGACTGACAGGCTAGATGGAGGCAGTTTCCATGGCCATGATCAAAGGTGCAGGAGACATAAACACAGACAGGAGCAACTGCACATAAGCAAACTAAAGGGCAGGCAGAGTGGGAGTGAATTGAGAGCTGATGGGAAGTCAGGCTCAGAGATTTAAAGCCACAGAAAGGTAGAAAAAGTTGGTTAGCCCAGGACGAGCAGTGGCACTGAGGTGGTGTGGGTGATGGAGAAGAATCTGGTCATGAGGGGTCACTCCCTGATAACAAAAGCAAGTGTGTGGCTCCCATTGCAGCTGAGGAAGTTGTAATCAAAGCCATGGGCTGAGTGGGAGAGTTTTACACATAGATCTATTCAGCTAATTTGGGCACAAAGAGTTAGAGTGAATAGGGTGAGATCAGACTGGTGACCTGCCACTAATGGGGTTCTGCAGGGCTGCATCCTTGCCTTGTGCTCTTCAGCATCTTCATAAATGACTTGGATGCAGGACAGGAAGGGGTACTGAGCACATTTGCAGAAATTTTCACAAACAAAACTGGAAGGAGCTGTTGACTACCTTGAAGGCAGAGAGGCCCTGCAGAGAGACCTCAACAAATGAGAGAACAGGACAATTGCCAACCATATGAAGTTCAACATCGGGAAGTGCTGGATTCTGTACCTGGGATGGGGCAGCTCTGGATGTATGGACAGACTGAGGAATGAGTTGATGGAAAGCAGTGCCATGGAAAGGCACCTGGGGGTTCTGGTCAATGGCAAGTTGAATGTGAGCCAGCAGTGCCCTGGCAGCCAGGGGGGCCAACCCTGTCCTGGGGGGCATCAGACACAGCATCACCAGCTGGGCAAGGGAGGGGATTGTCCTGCTCTGCTCTGACCTGGGGCAGCCTCACCTCGAGTGCTGGGGCCATATCTGGGTGCCACAATATAAGAAAATCATTAAATTATTAGAGAGCATCCCAATGAGGTGATTAAGGGCCTTGAGGAACAGCTGAGGTCATTTGGCCTGTTCAGCCTGGAGGAGACTGTGGGGAAACCTCATCACAGTCTACAACTTCCTCATGAGGGGAAGAGAAGAGGCAGGCACTGATCTCTTCTCTGTGGTGCCCAGTGACAGGGCCCAAGTGAATGGCCTGAAGTTGTGTCAGGGAGGTTTAGGTTGGTTGTTAGAAAAAGATTCTTCTCCCAGAGGGTGGTTGGGCACTGGAACAGACTCCCCAGGGCAGTGGTCACAGCACCAAACCTACCAGAGTTCAAGAAGAACTTGAACAGTACTCTCAGGAACATGGCTTTACTCTTGGGGATGGTGCTCTGCAGGGCCTGGAGTCAGACTTGATCCTTATGGGTCCCTTCCAATTCTCCATATTCTGTGATTCTGTGATAATATATGACGCTGAGATTAAGCAGTCCTGTGCTTAAAAGGGACCAAATCATCAGCTAGTGCAACTCAATTAATATCCATCGAGCAACATGTAATTACATGCAGAGTGTATGTGTCTTATTCTTAGCTTTTTGTTGCTCATCTTGAGATGAGGAATCTATTCTTTTTAGCAGGGACTATAATTTCATTCAGGAAAACATGTAAAGAAATGTACAGTCACTAATATTAATGGAATCTGCCTATGTAGATTCACCATTCATAAAACACTCCTGCTCTTTAACTCAGTAGTATTTGTTTTGTAATCGTTTATATTGTGTGCTCTCAAAGTATCTTTTGGGACAAACAGTTGTTCACATTATTGCTCTAAGCCATAACAACACAGATATTTTATGTTCATAATTCTGTTTTGCATTCAATCAGAAGTTCATTTATTTCAACTTGGGTGCCTTATACTGGGGGAAAAAATTAAAAAATATATTTTCTGGCAGATAGTTATTTTCTTCTATTATGTTCTTTTTCAAATGGTGAAAATATTTCAAACAAAGAAATTAAATACATTCTTAGTTCTGAGATGGGCCAAGTATAATAAAAAGTCAGGAGATAAGGTGATCTGAGGCTTTGCAGCCATGTGTTACTGTAAGGCTGTAGTGTAGTAGCCTTGCCTACTCTGGCCACCTGCAGATGTTATATAAGGGCAAACCTCATCCTCACTCTTCAATGCACTCTGGTTTTACTGGAAAGGAGTGGGAGTGACCAGTCAGAGCTCTCCAGGGGCTCCTTCAATCTTATCCCCTAGGGAGCTGTGTAAGAAGGACCTGTGTGGGTCTACAGTTTACATTGGAGAATTCAACTGTCCAGCAAGAGATTGAATTCACTGTAACCCGTCAATATCCCTTCATCTTACAAACCTGTGGCCATAGGTCTAATTAGGTAATGTTTCTTGTTCTGCTCTGTAAAAGCAAGTGGTCTCTTGGTCAGACTATATCTGGGATATATTTTATTGATTTGTTTTCTTGCTGCCGTATTATATATGGTCATGATCTCACTAGCTGCAGTAAATTTAAATGGAAAAATTTAAGGACCACAGACCTGATAGAGGAAAAAGTACTAAAAATTTCATGAGTGGCCATATTCTGTATGGAACCAGTGCACTGTCATGGGCTTGCCTCCTGGCAATGCTGCCTCTTCAATTATAGATTAAGTTGAAAGTTTATTGCTTACAAGAACAGTGCTGTACAAACCTTCTCTGATTTAGTCTGAAAGCATCTGTATGCCTTTGATCCCAGATATGTAGACTTAAAGGTGACAGTTGATCTTGTGCTAAGAACTGGGGGCAAAGCAGGCAGTCCTGGTTTCATTTCCTGCCTGTGCCTCAGACTTCCTATGTAACTCAAGATAAGCCACTAAGCTCTTTGTTGATTGTTTCATGCTCTGTAAAACTGGGATGTTACTACTTCCTTTCCCTTTATTTGCTCTTATTCTCGCCTAAAAAAGTAGTTATTATATAATACATTTTCTTGCTGAATGTAGCTGGTGTTGCATTTGTGTGTTAAGTAAATAAGTACATGAACACAGAACTCCCTTTTTTCATATCTATGCTTATTCAGGACTTGCTCATAAATGCAAATTCATTTTGACTGTGACTACTTGCAGAGTCTGTCTCATATATTCAAATCTATGTACTGATCCAGAGTAATTTCCACCTGAACTTGATGAATAAGGTATCAGTTTTCAAGACCTAAGAGTTCAATCAGAATTAAGCTAAGTTTTTTTCTATATATAGTATTTATTATCAAGTAATGAGGAAGGTTCATTTTGCCATATACTTCTATTACTAAGGTTGTTTGATTGGAATCCTTAGAATCTATTTCTTCCAGATTTCTAGTGCATTATACTGGAGATTCAGTATCTTTGTAAATCAAGAGTTTATTCCTCTCTCCTTTCTTTGCTGGAAACTTTTAGTTAATAAATTTTTATGTAACTAACAATCAACTTGGAATTCTTACTGGTATTTTCATGACAAGCTGTGAATGGCTAGGCTACTCTTTATAATTTTTCTCAATTTTCTTACAGTGTTAGGATGCTGAATAAAAGATTTTTGGCCTGTGTGAGTAGAAAACTCATAACAAATATCACTATCAGTTAATGAATAGAAATACATTTGGATCTAGGTCTGATAATGGGGCTAAGCTGAAAAATGAAGTAGTGTTATTTACATCTATTTACATAAAACAACTGAAATTAAGATCTTTATCATGTATCCTGACTAATCCAAACTTGAGTAAATCCATTTATTCTCTCCCCAAAGTCTTCCTGAATTCTCAGTGGCTATGACTTTATGTGCTTTAATTCCTGAACAGCCATGTAAATGTTAATTTGTACTAAACCATGCTGTGTCTCAGAACTTAGCTGTAGATGGAGGGATTGATCTCTGATGCAAAGCATTGACATCAGGGCTAATCATACCTTTCAGCTGTGTCAATGACAAACTATCAGCTTGTGCCAAAGAGCGTGAGAGAAACAGGGTTATGCAATCCCACTGTAGTTTTATTTTGGAAAAAAAAAGGTACTTCTTGGCTCTGATAATTTAAACTGTGAAAATATTCCTATGGTTAAGAGTGACGACACATTGGTCCATAAAAAATGCAGTACATTGTACTTTTATTAAGCATGGGCCTGATCTGTTGGTGGCATATTCTAAAAATAAAAATGTTTAAACGAACCTAAGAAATTAAATCAGTAGCTGTTGATCTTCCATATATCTTGCCTTTAAGTTTTCTATATTAGATTTTTATAGCTTTATTTGCTTAGATAGAGCTTTAAGATTTTGTTAATACCATTGAAGGCTTTGTTAATACCTACCTGCTTTGTTTGGCAGGCCTCAAGTAGAAACTAGCATTATGGAGGCTACTAGTAAAGCTTAGCTCAAAATGATTACTCTGTGTTGTAAGTATTATTAAAAACCTTCTAAGTCCAAAGTGCAAATCTTGTGGTTTTACATGCAATGGAACTACAAATAGATTTGCTTCAGATTGACATAACTTTACAGTATTTTGTTGTGAAAGCCATAATCTCAGTCCTATTCTTCATCTCATTTAGAATCTTAGTCCATGAAAGCTGCCAGTATACATTTAGATAGTGTTTTTATCAGTTTTCTGAAACAGCAGAACTCTGGTGGGGAGGAGGCAAAGGGCACATCTCCAAGACACTACAAACAGTCATCCCTCTTGATGCAAAAAGGCACAAGACCAAGAGAATGAGATTATGCCATAGCAGCTTTTGGATTGGGCTGACTGTGAAGCTGCTTATGAGGGCCAGTAGTTAAATATTGAGTAGTGAAAAATGGTGATGTTCAGATGCGTGAAGGGAACCAGAACAGTCAGACAATACATCAAAATAACTAAAAAGTCCTTTTCCTCTCAAATCATAGTCTTATCTTTTCTCTTGTAAAACCACACTAAAAAAAATTTTATTTTATATTACAACTCAATCAACACAAAATACAGCAATGAAATAACCCAGGAAATCCCCAAGAGTCCCTTTTACCAAAATTAAAACCAGCTGTATGAGAGTATTTTTACTGGGAAGTTGTTTGTTTGTGTTGTGGGGTTATTTTTTGGTTTTGTTTTTCTTCTTTTTCTGAGGGTCTAGTAGTATTCTTTCCTGTGTATAAAGCAAAAGCATCTCTTTCTGTAGAAAGTGTGAGACTTCTGGATTATCCCTCAGAACTCTGTATCTCCACTATTCCATCTAAGTCCACTTAGGTATTTGGAGCCTGCCCACTTTGAAGTTATTCTTGATAGATGTATGCTGGATGAGGAATTGGCATTATGTTGTCAGAAATGTGATGTCCTTTCTGGTAGCCTTACCATCTGCAGGTATATAAAAGTAACACCTGTTCAGTGAATTCAGAATAAGGATGGAGGCAGCCACACAGAACATTACAGAAACTGTCTAGTTGCCTGGGATATTAAAAAGAACATCAAGAGATAAAATACTGATTTATTAAAAATGACTACAGCACTGAAAAGCAGACAATAGCACTCAGAGTTTAGGAAAAAGATTGATCTTTCTGACAAAGGACAGACATCATTAAAAATGCTAGAAGTTTGGACCAGCTCCACTGAAATTTAAGGCGTTTCTTTGAGTTTGCACAGACAAAAGTGAAGAAATAAATTAGCCATTAGTTTCTAAATTTTTTAATAGTCTGGTAAATTGATGCCTATTCCCTTCTTCTTTATCAGAGGGCTTTCTATTCAGCTCGCATTTCATTTCCTAATGAAACAGGCGCTTCTTGAAGAGACAGAGCTTTATCTTCTACTACCCTTTGATTCACTTTGCTGGAATTAAATGTTTAGGCTTTACTTACCCATTGATACGGGATTCTAAGACACATGTATGTTATGCATTCTAATTCCTTATGCTTGTATGGGCTCACATGTTGAAACTTGCTACTCCAGTTGAAGTCTGTAAACAATCCCCATGTAGTCTTCTAAGGCTTCTTTTCTCCCCTAGTTTTTAATACTTTTTAATGTACTCATTATTGAAAGTTTTCATTGTATGAAGACCTTTGCTGCAGAGATGCATTACATAGGGACAGGCACAGGTCTCCATTTACCATGGTCAAGCAGGGCAATGAATCAGGATGTAGATAAGTGTTTCTTAACAGAGTTTATGTTAAGCAGAACAAACTGTGTTGACTGAGTTTTGCCACACTAAAGCCTAATAAACATTAGACATAAATACAGTCTTTGATAATATAGCTGACTAATAGCTGTATTATTTTGATTTTGTGGTATAGTTCAACTAAAGGAAGGCTGTAATTCCTCTGCCACTGTTTTTTATCACTCTTTTCTGTAACATGACAATTTTTCTATTGCAGGACTGGAAAAGAAACAGAGATCAGACAATATGCATCTCTCAGGGGCCCTCCTCTGATAGAGTCCTTATGATTCTCACATTCCTGGTTTTGTTCATCTCAGCCTTGAAATGTTCAGTTTCCAGCTTAGGAACAGGATATGGAAGAAACTTACCAGTTTATAAGATGCTGCCCTCTTTGTGTTGGCTGATCTGTGTCAGTGGACCTTGGCTGTAGGCATGACAATTAAAAAGAGAGGGGTGATTAACTTCACCCTAATGCCACTGTAAAAGGCAGCCACAGCAAATGGAGATAGAGTGGTGTAAGACTCAGACTGGTTTCGGGTTCCTGTTGTACTGCTGGGGCTAGGCTTAAAATATTGGCCAAGTCCTCTTATTCTCTCTTGAAAAGTGTGTATTTAATAACTTGGGGAATACTGGCAGAGCAGCTTAAAATTAGCCACAGCCTTGGTCTTGGGCAATGATCACAGAGCCGTTGAGTAATTCAGCTTGGCAGGGACTCGAGAGGTCATCTAGTCCTACAGTACAGTTGCAGAAAAACAAAGCACAACTTAGTTATACTGCTTTAGTACTGCTGCCTTAGTCAATACAAGAAAAGAAAAAAAAAATTAAGAAGTTTTTATCTGAAAGGAATGACTTCTGTAATTTTAATCTAAAATACTAATAATTTGTAAGTACGTTTTCTCTGTATGCTCTGTGTTTGTTCTAAAAATACATACCAATAAATCATGGTGACATGGTTAGTGGAAGAAATTAAAAACAGGAGCAATTTCTGACATTTAATTATTTAATTTTCTACATGACTGTTGGTTTTTGTGATAATACCACAGTCTATAAAAGGAAGATACCCCCCAAAGATTTCTTGTTTATAAAGTCATGCACATATAATTATTATATTATGAAACACAATTATGGTACCCTCAGGAATTTTCCATAATATTTACAAACAACCTGACAAGGAAGTAAAAAATGGCAAGAAATAATGCAATAAAATATTTGCATCTGTTTTATCTTACTATATAAATTTAAATAAAATTCTCTTAAATTGTAATTGTAATGCTCTTACAAATTTTTTTAGAATGTGCTTCTTAAGACTACATACAATAACAAAAACATTTATTCCTCCCTAGGGTGGTAGTCTTCTAAAGACAAAGAGATCATAGAACTATCTAGTATAACACCAAATTTTGTTTCTTGGAAATAGTTTTTTTGAAGCTCATCTTTTTTAGATATGTAAAGTGAACAGTGCCTGTTTTCATCACATCTCTTAATTTACCTACACTGAATTTCCTCTGCCATTTTTCTCATCCTAGACCATAAGGTATCTCTGCATCTCTTTACAGTGGTAGTTGTCTGTGTAATCTTTTGTACCCTCATTATCTCCACATTTATCATTGTCATATATGGATCCCATTACAAAAAGACATGTATGGGATGGTATAACATGCATATCGAGAGACCTGTATGGGAGGCAGAAAGAACGGGTCAGCATCTGTAGAAATGGAGTTCATATCTGGTGAAATGGAAACATCTGGGAAATGGAAAGATCTTGTCTCTCTTGTGCCTTTCCCCTGTCCCAATGTGAAGTTACACTGGGTCACCTGGAATGAGCTGGGTTTGTGCAAATTGCACGGCAGTGTGAATGCAAAGCTGAAGTGGTGGGGGCACATGCACACAGATGTGATTCTTGGCTGCAGCTGAACCCAGCTGCTGTGCTGTGCTGGTCTGTGTGGGATCTTTGAGAGAAAGGCTGTACTTGAGCCTCCTCTGGTCCACGTGCTTCTGCAATGAGTGCTGAGCATCCACAAGTGGATGCTGTAGCCTAAGAGCCAGATAGTCGTCTTGACTTCCTCAGCAACAAGGCCATGGTGGATATAAGAAGAGACATTTTTACCTGTAGCAGCCTCATGTATTTGTGGGCAATATCTCTGGAGTGGTGCAGGAGCACTGTTTAGTGTCTTCATGTGGCTCATGATACTGGAGATGAAGAAAGAATGGAAGAGGAGATCTTGAGGGCTGCACATATTGTGCTAGGGTTATCAGTTGATGCAGTTGAGTGCCCTTGGCAGCTAGAACACCTGCACTGATAAGGTAGGGAGACCAACCCAGCATCATCCTGTTTCTTTCTGCCCCACACAACCTGCATAGATGGGTATGTGTTATCGTTTATTCATGAGAGGACTTCTCACCATGTTTCAGTAAAAATCACTTCTTCTGCAAAGACTGCTGATGGCTAATCAGAGCATGCACCTTACTTTTTGTTGCCTTGTATATTCCAGCTCTCCAAATACTGCTGTTACTGGTACAGGTCCTGTGTGAGCTCATTCAGAAAACATCCTGGGACCCCAAAGTGCTGAACAAGGGTCTTGTTATTAACAGGGGAAAGCACAGGCTCATTCCCACAAACTTGGGCTCATTCTTGCCTTAATCTACCAAAGACTGTAAGCACGAGCCTATTTTGAAGAGCATAAAACACTCTTGAGCTTCTGTCAGACTACTCACATTGTTCCCATTTAACTTGGCTTTAAATGTTCTTCTGAATAAGGGTCAGAGGACACTTGTAAGGACTGAACCCATCATTCTCAGTATTTTTCCATGCCTGGTTGGCTGTCATAGATGTGACAATATCAAATATTGCACAGTTAAGCAAAAAAAAGCCTCATTGTTCAATAGTTCAAACTGAAACATAAGGTGACTTGCAGGTGTATCACTCAAGTGAGAAGTGTGTCGTTTTGGTAGGACAGTGATACCTTCTAAAAATGAGACTTCTCGTCTTCAGATTACAGCCAAATTACCAGTTCAGCAAAAATAAGGGCTTGAGCTACCATCCTTGTCCAGCTGAAAACATTACTTCATCCTCTAAGAGTGTCATGGAAGCTGTTTTAACGATGGGCTAATTTAAATTTCTTATGCTTTAGCTAAGATTAGTTCATCTAGTGACATTTAAATTTAATTTGCTTGCAGTAATTTTGTTGTGAAGAATGCTGCAGATAACAGAAATGGCAGATTATGTAAACAGCAATTTATAAACAGCAGCTTTTTTCAAGCCATTGTTCTGAACATCCCACCCAAATTGCCTCGAACATGTCTCTCATTTTAAATATGTGTATCTGTGACCAGACACTTTGCTTTAACAAACTTTTATAAGTTTCCCCATCTCCCAAAGAGTGCATTAGTTAAATTAAAATTGCTGTTGAAAGTCAGTTATTTCAAAACAGCAAAAACATTCCTGTGCAGAGGGCAAAAGATATAACCCAGCCATCTGCTACAGACAACAGCAACATCTCCAAGTGTAAGAAAGATCTGATTGTACTTGAAGTGAGATTGCCAATTCACAGCAATCATACCTACCTTTATTTTTTATTATGATATTTGGAAGCCTTTTCTAATTATAGAAATGAGAGCTTCAGACATATACCTAAGCTGAAAATTCATGCAAATCCTAGCACTAAACTCTTCATCTTTCCACATGTCTCTGATTCATGCAAGGACAGTGCTGTCACCAGTAAGCAGCGCTGCTCAGTAGGGACTTTGTTGGGGTGGCATAAGCACTTGCTGCCAAGCACAGGGCTTTGCAAGTCCTCCTTGAAAGAAAAACCCAAGGAGGAATTGTTAAGTATGGTTTCTGTTTAACTACTAAGATTTAAAGTGAAAAACTTAAAAAAAAGATTAAAAAAAGAGAGAGATAAAAAGCAAAGGAGAGGATGGATTTGCTGAAAAGAGATGATACAAGCTGAAGGCCAAACCTAAATCCTAGTGCTAGATATCATAGGGAAAATATAAAGAAAAGCAGCATTTCCAGTTGTATTACTGAGGGTAGATAAGGGATTGAATTAAGCCCTGCTTCTCCAGTGGTGGTGAGGGTGTCTTGAGCTGATGTGGCTTGTGTGAGTTCTTGATGGCTGCCTCCCAGCAGCAGCAAGTCACACCAGTCCTGCCAGGCATGAAGACTGCTTTCCTCCAGGAGCACACCCACAGGTTGTGCCAGTGGGTGAGGCTTCTGCAAAACTCTCCCTTCACTGTATTGCTCCCCTTTGTGTCTTCCCTTTCTGGATTTGTGAGTGATTTTCAGAAATACCAAGATTCAAACAGGAGAGAGAAAGAAGTAATTTTTATGTGAATGGGTTTCTGCTGGTCTTTTTGGGGTCAATTAATTATACTCAGCTTGACTTTAGATTTCTGGATGAGGTCTTTCAATGTCTGACCTAGAGGGAATCAAATGAAAAATATTTGAGAAGTGCAGAGGAGTGGCTGAAAAGTGTTGTGGAAATTTGTCATAAGTGATACAAAGTATATGTTACATAAATAAATCATAAGAAAAGGAAGAAAAAGTTGCATGTAGGATGAACACCCAATTAACAGTGAAGTCATTTAAACCCAGTGGTCTGATGAATATACAAGTATATGCACAAATAACAAAAACTTTTAATTGTGTAATGATTAACTATTATTGAAATATCTCTAAGGTATTTATTATAATTAGACTGTTTAATTTATTAATAACTACTTTCTTAAAAATCACTATAATTTAAGTATATGTTTATCCCTTTTTTCAAGATAATGTCTGCTACGTGCTTTCATTATAGCTCAAATATAAACAAATGAATTCTAGGACGTGTACTAAACAGTGCATAACTACTCTAATTGCAGATGCAGGACAAATTCAACTCTGTATAAACTGAAAAGCTGTATATATACATAAGACAGATCAACTAAGGAGTCGTGTTTTTTGGGGAGAGGGCAGGGAGGAGAAGAAAAAAATATGTTGTAATCTATAAACTGTGACTATCCACTTTACATGGATCTCACGAGCATGACCAAAGAAGAAAGCATGAACATGGAGAGAGAGGGATGGAAAGTTTGAGAGGCATTTAATTTTCTCTGAGTTCCATTGAGATAAGGATGTGCATGGAGTACACTCCATAGAAGAGAGAATTCAACAGCAGCACTAGAAGCTGCCTCCATACTGCATTTAGCAGGAAAAATTACTTTCTACCATCATAACTGTGAGTCACAGCTGTTTGAAAACCTTGGCAGCCCTGCAGAAAGTTTTGGTCAAGTCCTGGGGCAGCAAAAGCTCTCAGGACAAATCTCATGAGCTATTTGAAGGCTGCAGTTATTGCAGTAAAAGCACAGGGGAGGCTGCCAGTGCCACATTCTGCCCTTTGCACGTGGGATGAACACACAGCGGGGAACCCGATACAAACAGTTTCTGGTTCCCGCCTCTCCAGCCTGGAAGCAGAGATTGTCCCCTTCCTCTGAGAGTCAGAAGGCTTAAGTGGACTGATACAAGGATGAGTAGAGGTATTTTTTAATGGCACATCTGGTCAAAGTGGGCCAGCAAGGACTAGCAAAAAGGCACTGCATTATAAGGAGTGTGGTCTTGTCTCTCCCTCATCCATCAGAAGGAGATACAAGGATGTTTTAGATACTGCCTAGCTCTCAGTTGGACAAATGTATCTTGAGGGACTGAAGAGAAGGATGAACTCCCAGATGAAGGAGCTTTTAGGGATGACAGCTGGTGGCAAAGGATAAAAAAAAACAATTTTGAGAAACAGAAGGATGTAATAGCAAGTCTCATATGCTGTGCTTGCAGCTTTTGTGCTGCCCACTGTCTGGACCTCCCCAGATCATTGAGAGGACAATCTCCATCCTGTTCCAGAGAAGAACTTGTAAACAGGTACATGTGTACCTGCTTTGGACATTTTTAGGGTCACCAAAGGAGGTAAACCAGTGACAGGTGTGATTGGGTTGCTGGTTCCTGCGTTGAAATCATCAACTAATATCCATTACAGCCAAAAGATGGCTTTGACTTTGAGCTACTTTCAGTGTAATAACTAGATCCTAGTTTTGATCTTATTGGTCCCTACTTTCCTAACACAATTTCCAATATGATATTTATAATAGAATTTCTGAAAAATATAGAGTTCATTATGAATTCTTCAGTTAGTTAAACCATTTAGATAAATTTCTACTCTTGTGCCATTTCTTATTGTCATTTTCAGAAAAAATATAAAACAAAATTCAAAATTTTTTTTAAAATTAAACAGAAATACTTAATCATAATTTATTTTAAAAACTTTTCAAAACCTGGGTGATCTGGGATGAGCTGTATTATATAAATTGCACTGTATTTTCTCTCTTTTGATAGAATTTGGAAGAAAATGGCTGAAATTGAAGGCTGTATTCAATACCAGAAGCATATTCTGGTACTGAATAATAATATTCTATGTTCAGTATTAACTTCGGAGAGGCTATCTTCATTCCACACACATTCCTGAGATTTTGTTAGATCGTTAGATAAATAATTGCATATGTATGTATACCCTTTTTTAAATTCTTTTGCAATCAAGTCCTCTAGAGCTGCATTCAAACATATCTATGGTCTTCAAAATTTGCTTTCTTCCCCCTTTCAGGTTAAGTACAAAACTGGATCCTGCTTGTCTGCAAAACTGCAGAAAATCTCTTTCCTAGCTTACCTCAAAACTCCTTTAATCTTCCTCTCCCTACTTCTTTCTCAAGTCTCTTTCAGAGGGTATTTTTTCATCTTCTCAACATGATAGGAATACAAAACTCAGTTTGGGAATCTAAATTAGAAGTTGGTTGTCTAGGTGTCTCACCAAGAGAAAAAAAGCAGAGTATACTGGAGAATAATGCAGTCCTCTAAATAAGACTTTAAATTAGTTGGTTAACCTAATTAGATTGCCTAAGTCAGAGTTGGATCTCTAAGTGCTTTACCTTGATGACTTCCTGACTTCTGGATAAATAAAAAATTTTATGAATACTTATGGAGCAAACTTTCAACTACAGTATCCCTTTTGATGCTCGTGATTTAAAGTTTACAGACAGGTTTTTATTCACATCCTGTGCATGATAGGATTTGTATGAAAAATAACTGCGAACATTATGCAATTTAGAACTTAAAACTTTTGGTCAGAATTAAAATGAGTAAAATCTTTAAATATTACCATTACTTAATTTTCTGTTGCCTGCATTATTTTACCTGCTTTGCCTTCAACAAAATAAATTGTTTTCTATTTCCTAAGTTCCTATTTTATCTTTAATGGAAAGATGAGATCTGAACTGCATTATCAGAGTACTTTCAAAGTAGAATTCATTATCTGTGAAATAATTGTCTTGATAATTTGTAACCCTTTTGTCTGTAGTCTATGTATATCATTAACATCACTAAGCTTGGTTGTCAATTTATAGATTTTCAATTGTAGAGATACATGGTGATCAAGTAATTTAACCACTTGACTTAATACAGCATATAAAAATTTTAAAATTCAGCAAGATATTTTGGCACCTAATAAGTATTTTCTCTTTAAGCTACAGTGTCTCTTTTTGAATGGTAATTCTAATGTAAGTATATCAAATAATGGAAAATTCACTACCAACACCTTCATAAGGTGCATCATTGTTTCTTTCTTACCACAGTGATTTTCTAAAATGTAATGTGTCTTGTCCCTCTAAAAGTATAGTTTAATGATTACTGGAAAAACTTGCTTTTGTTTTCAGGTGATTGTATGTGCTTTATTTCCAAAGTTAAGTTTACTTAAGTAACCACACTTATATAGTGTATAATTCCAACCCATTGCCAACCATTGTTGTTCTAGTTAATTCTAATACTATTTAAGTGAACCTGTCTCTCCAACACTGTATTGTTGTAAGAGATCACCAGTATGTCTGGCAGTCATGTCAGTTCCCAAGGCACAGTAGTGTCATAAGTTTCAATAAAAAAAAAATAAAGAAGAAATTACTTGATACTTTGAGGACAACATTAATTAGCTATGTAAACCTATAGCAAGTCTTTGAAAATTGAAAATTCTTTCAAAGTAGTGGATGTTTACTGCAGCTGCATGAGCTTGGAGCCTGCTCTCCCATTTTTCACAGAAACTGGACAGCATCCCACCCCTTCACTAGGATGAGGAAAGGTGTCCCCCTGTACTAGTGAGCTGGGTTTTTCAGCAGAAAAGTGGCAGCTACAGCTGAGACACCATGGCTCCCAGCTGCCCTCTAAGCATGTGCCTAGGACCATCCACTGGGATGCAGCTGTCACCCCCACAATCCCATTACCTGCAGTTGATGCTGGAAGTCGTAACCCAGGTATGCAAAAGCATCCTTGAAGACTGTTAGGTATAATTGCAAAGTTTTGTCATTCTTTCTATTCTGAGGGTGCTAAACTCCCTATTCTTTCAAATAACCACTGAAGCAATGACACAGGGGCAATGTCTTTGTGAACCAAAGCAGCATTTTTTATGTGCAATACATCTTAGTTCTGGTTCTCAAGGTCTATTGTTTCCGCTTTAACTTTCACTAAAAATACATTTTCTACTAGATGAATCCAGTGGTGAATTTTTCTGATGCACAAGCCAAAATGAACTTACAGCTCTACTCTTTTATCTATATGGTCTATCAGGCTGTCTATAAAAGCTGTTTGCTTGTATGGCCCCTGTCACATAATGTTGTCAGCAGAAAAAAATTGAGGGCAGAATTTCTTTTACTATTGGGATCTATAACGTAGCATAATTCAGAAGTCACAATAAAACCTCATGGATGTTCTCTGAAATGTGCTGGTGGTTTATTGCTGTCTAAAGAATGTCAGTTTTCTCCTGAGTCCCCTGAGTAAGCAGATGGAATTCTGAATACTGAAAGGAATGGATTATTTAGACTTGAAGGAGACTATAGTGAATAAGAAGTTATTACAGCACAGCTTGATAGAGCTCCATGCTAAGGGGAAGGGAGAATGTGATTGTCCCACGAGTATTTCTGACATATACAGTCTCTTAGGCAGTGCTAATAGGGAGGAAAATGGGTACAGCTCTCTTTTGTTCACCCTTTTCAGAATAAGAAATGCAAAGGCAGTCCAGCACAACCATGACAAAGCCTTGGTGGTGGTTACAGAGTTAAGGACAGAAATCCTGTTTCCAGGACTGGCTTATCTAGTCTAACCTCATGGTATCTGCTGGTGTAAATGTTTTATTACAGCTGGTAAAACTATGACTTCCTTTCCCCTCCACCTCATTATTGTTTGAGAGATGTGGTGGGAAGAAGTGCAAACAGAATAAATCTTGTTTTCATGCTTCTAACTTATACAAGTGCTGCTCCACAAGGTCTGGCTGGTGGAAAGATTGGCATTGTCTTTAAATGACAGCTCTTATTTCTAATATCAGAGGGCAAGGTTTTCCTTTCTCTCATTCTCTGTCATCAGTAATTTCTGAATTGATTTGCCACAGAAGGTAGCAATCCAGGAAGCCTCCTTACTCTCTGCTATCACCTTCAGGATCATTCCTTAGATATGCCTTTTGTTATGATAATCTACATATTAGATCAGCTAGCTGCTTTTGCTGTGGTTTAATGACAGAAGGAAAAAGCAGCATCTGTTTTCTGCTGGGGATGTGCTGTGGTGTCTCTTGACATGCAAATCCTGTCAGCAACCCTACAGGGCTGCCCAGCAAATCTCCAGCTAAACAGTGGAGCCTGAAAAACACCCAATAGGGAAGTCTGAGCCTGTTTTTCAGGCAGGAACACCCCGGGGTTTCACTCTGTCACAGAGCTGGGACATGGCTGACGTGTGCCAGGAGCTCCTGGGCTCTCTGCTCTGGATGTAGTCGAGAAGCCTGTGATCAGATGAGTGATTGCTGCTTCAAAGACCAGGAAAACTGAGAGGATTTGGAGTGCATATTTCTCTAGCTATTTTTTCTTTTAAACTTTGTTTTTAAGTGATTAATTTATATTGCATAACATGGCACATTCTCTTTTAGTACAAGGTTAGGCCATCAGATTATCAAATTTACTGCTATGTGGGACTCTAGATCCCTGAGGGTCTTCATCTGCCAATAATCTTAATTGCAATTCACTGTAATTGACATCTTATCTATTTTCTCTACTTCTTTCCACTCAGGAAATTCAAAATGTTGGCAAATTAGCTCTAGTATTTGGTGAATATAATAATTAAGGAGGAATTGGAAGCCACTTAATCGTCAATTTTTTTTAATTGAAACTACAGTTAAGTTTTTTATGATGCAAAAAAACAAAAAAACAGAACTTAACCATAACCAGACCTAGAGTGGAAGACTTGGGTTTAGTTATCGTGCTGAATCAGCAGCTCTTGAGAGACATGCCATGACAAATTGCTCTCCAAGGAACTCCTGCTATCAGCCTCTTCTCCCCTTTCTGGTGTATGTCACCCTGGTAAATCTTCTTTCACAGTCAAATGTTTATCCTATTTCTAAACTCTGTAGTGTAGAAGAAAAAAAAAGTGAATAACACTTTATTCTCCTGTGAATTTTTGTTGCTCTATCACTTAAATTTATGACATCTTGGTTGAGCCTCTGCTCAGTTAACCTTTGTGCCAATCATTTGGAGCAGCTGGCTATGATTTAATACTCCTCTTCACTGAATTCACACACAGTAGCACTGAACATACAGTCCAAAAAACAACACTCAGAAATTGTGTGATAGAGAAATGTACAAGGTCAAACAAAAGTACAGGGTGCTTCAAGCCATACCTAATTAGACCAAAACTCCTTGCTCTGGAATACTGTGAATGTTTGAAAAGGGTTCAAGATGAGCATGTGCTGGTTCATGGTAGAAAAGCACAGTAAGATTTATTAGACATTAGAATCTTGTCTTTAGTGAACTACAGAAAATTTCCATTCTCTCTAAAGAAGTTTGGCAAGATATTTTGCCATATATATTTTAATATATTTTATTTTTTTCCCCTATTCTTTTTCTTTCAGGCACTCTCGCAGCTTCCTCAAGCTCTGGTCATTCCCTGTGGAGTTAGAGAGTCCAGAAAAAAATGAAGAAGAAGACTGGGAATGATCAGGGAAATAGTATGCTGTAAATTTTTTTTTACAAGAAGTCCTGCTAGATCACTGCACCAAACTAACTTTGAAGTTTTATATGGTAATTTTCACTAATGTTACAGCAACAGATAAAATCTCATACATGACTGAATGAGAGGAATGCAAATGAGGAATGCACTGGCCGGGACAGGGGAAAAAAAGAGGAACTGAGTCAGAATCAGCCATATTCTGATGTTATTCTGAGAAGGGGCGGGCTTTGCTAATTTTCTGAGAAAAGAGGGTTTTTTTTCTTCAGAGGGACATAGAGAAGAGAAAAAAATTAATATTTTAAGAGGATGTTAAGGGAATTGTAGGGAATTGTAAACTTGTGCTTAAGGGAAGCTTAAGTTTAATTTATAAGCATGTGGTATTACTGCAGAAAGGTTGGGGTGAGAAAAGGGATCTGTACTGCCTCATGGTAGTTTGTGCAGTACAGGTGTTTGTGTGTTTGTACATTTACATATACTGCTTATCTACTGTGACAGCATACGCATATATAGATATATATACTTGTGTATGCATTGTATTGCACCTGATATACAAAGTCAAATGCCATGAGAAAATACCCAAGATGGACTGGATTTCAGGTGAACCCTGGTGGCTTGTCTCTGACATAAGCCATGCAACAGGCTTGAGAACGAGGCCAAGACACATAATGTTGCCAGGAAGAGGATCTTGTCCCTCCCATCATGCCAAGGCCTGTCAGATCTGTGGAAAAATAGAGACTGGATAAGCCTTTAGGGATAAAGTTTAACATCCCTTCTTACATTTCTAATTTTCAGTGATGACATTTCTTGGTATTATTGCAAATAATGCCTACTGTGTATTTAAAAGCTTTGTCCTACAGTCTGATGGGGAGATGCTTTCAGCTTGACAAGGGTGGCAAAATGAGAATAACCTGTCCTTGATAAGGGAGGGTCAGAGAGATTGGGTACAACAGTCTTGTAAAATGGAAAATTCTTGCTAGTTTCAACAGATGAAAAACACTGGCTCTGTAACCATAGAAACATGATGGGCCAAGGATGATACTGAACTTCTGATGAATTTCTTTTGTTTAGAACAAAATGCTGTTTGGAGGAAGAGATATAGTGTAGATAAGGTGAAGTAATAATGTTATTTTGCTTTCTGTACTTCCTTCCCTCTTAGATTTTGGAATGCTTTATACTGTTCTTATTATTCCTCTTTATAGAACAGGAAAGACATAGCCAGGGATGCAAAGATCCATTCCCTGAAGTCACAGTGCAGAAAGAGGAATAAATCCCATCTCTTCTCAAGTTAATCAGGGATGAATTAATAGAAATAACTAAAATACTTGCAAACAGCTTTTTGAGGTAAAATTTAGTTGAGATGTGGCATGATTTCCTGCCAGAAAGGCAATATACTCAGCCTTGCTGTTTGGCTATGTGTGTACAACTGGAGATGTGTTACACACCTCTGAACTACCAGCTCTAATACAGCCAAATTCTGGGCAGCTGCTCTGATTTCTTGCCTAAGCTAAAGGCTTCACTTTCTACTTCCATGACTTTTTTGCTTGTGATATCCCACATATATAAATATATTTGGGCTAGTTTGATGTCTCTACCTAGCTTCAGTCACACCATTAATAGCATGGAGACACAGCTTGAATCCTTCACTCNAAAAAAAAAAAAAAAGACATGGTATGAAATTCAAACATGCAACTTTCCAACAGTATTTTGGGTAGTAACTCCTAAATCCCCCCTGAAGATTTAGGATAATATTCTGCTCTCTCATAAAAATAATAAAGTCTGTTTACTTGGGGACTTTTTGATGTAAATGAAGAAAAAAGTTTTCAGTAGAGAAGTGACAAAGTAAAAGGAGCACACTGAGTTAGTCTGAGCAAGATAGGGAGGCTTGCAGAAAGCTGGCCAGTCTTGCCAAATGTCAGTTGTCCTACATGTTGATGTGAATCAAAAGCCTCACCAACATGAAAAAATGGATGTTAGCCTTAGTGAACACTGGAGATCACATACTGCAATTACCAAAAATAAATGGAGCACAAATGTGTTGCTTGGAATTATTAGCTAAGAATTTCATCTATATCCAGTTTCTGAATATAGTTTCAGATAGTTTCTGAAAATACCAGCAGTGCAAAGGCATTTTCTTTCTAAACCCATAGTAACTGCACTTAATCTGTGTAAGAAATTTATTTTGTGAAAGAAAATGTTCAGTGTAAGACCGTCAACAGCCCTCCTTCCAAGATGAAAGAATATGTGTATATGCATAAATATTAAGGGAACTCACCAAGTATCCACACATATGACATAGGTTATGATGGCAATTAATGGTTTGGCAATTACAGAAGTAAACAACAAGCTTAAATCCCACTGTAAGCAGCCTTTCAGTCAGTGAAAGAACTAATTTTTCATGCAGTCAGGTTAAAGGGGAGACCTTTTTCTCTTGGAGTCATGTCTACTTGAAAGTGGATAGTAATTTGTGCTCCTGACAAGTTGAGGCACCCTCTCAGACCTTACCTCTGGGGAGGCAGCAGAGCTTTCCTGGCTGCAGGTGGGTGCCTCAGAGTCCCTTGGCAGAGTCACCCAATACAAGCACCCCACGACATAAGGGCCAGCTGCCAAAGGGAAGAGAACTTCCAGAGCCAAAACAGAAGCACATGGTGAATTTTAGATTCAGTAGCCCCTCACTTTGGATCATTTGATCTTAAGTACTGGTTTGCACCTTAGGGCCATTTTAAACACTGCTCTGTAGAGATGTAGGGGGTTTATCCCATATTTAACTTCTGTGGCTTTGTTACTGCTTTGTCAGATTTTCTTGAGGTGTTAAGGTTACTGAAATGATTAATAGCTAAAGAATCAAATAGAATTTTGAACATTTTTTTCATATCCAGTCTTTCAATGGAGATCAAGGGTGTCAGGCCATTTGGATTAGACATGATACACTCTGGGGTTTTTTGGTCCTAATTTCAAACAGCTGGATTCTGCATCTGGCAAGAAATAGATGATTTTTTTTTTTTTTACCACATTTGCTTGTCACACTCTGAATTGCTAATGGCAGTAGAACTGAGAATTCATTTTCTTTTCTGATAGCAGATGATTAAATCAGCCTGTCTACCCTCTTCAGCCTCTGTTTGAGCTGTCCAGTAGCCATGATGCTTTGGCAATGAAATATGATTTTGAAGGAGACATCTGATCTTGAGGGAGTTTTCCTTTGTACAGATGTTGGTTCTGAGTACTGCATGTAGCAAAGAGGCTGATTAATTCTTTTGTGATAAAATAGTCAAACTTCTGTAAACAAGATGTTGTTTATTTTCCCTCAGGCATGAAAGTGTCACTCTGTCTTTTCTTTATCAGGTCTGTGAACATGTATTTCCCAGTGTACATTTGATATCCACTCTGACCCAGCATCTTGGCTCACAGATGATATTATTTGTTCAAGACAGTGAACCTTTTCTACTGCTTTCTAAGAGACTTTCCTTGCTTTTGCATAATGCCCAGAGTTTTCTCTACTCTTCTTGAAAATTTATTCTTTCTTTTATGGGGAACATAGGTAGCTGATGCCAAATTTCAAACAGGATATTGAAAAATAAGCTGTTCATAAGAACATGAATGACTTTCACCTAGGGAGTGTCATGTAAGACAATTTAAATTCTGAGCTTGACCTGGGAACAAGACTTTGAATTGTGACAGAGGAGGGAATACCCCTTCCTGTGAAGACACTGCAAGGGTAAAGAAGAAGCTTGTTTGAAAAACTGTCTTTCAATAATAAGAATAACTGCCCCTTGAAAATGTATCTTAATTTAAGATAGTTGCTAAGAGTTTAGAAATTATCAGCAACAAGATGTGTGCCAGTGTGTATGTGTAGGAGGTAGGCAGAAAGGGGGAAATGAGATGTAATTCACACTCAAAAATGTAGGTCTGGAGGGGGCCAATTAGACTAATGAGTCTGACTCTCCCCCATCTTTTTTACTTCATCTTACTAAGTGCAAGCACATAAAAAATTCTTAAACTTTATAAGAAATTTAAGGCTTCTAGTATAAAAATTATAAAATATCAAAAATGTGCCAAGGAAAGAGAACAGGGAAGCTCAAGTAGGCTTCCAGTGTCATGCCTCCCATCACCTCTGTTTAATTGGTATGTATCTGTCAGAAATATGAAGAACTGCAGTTTAAATATGGGGGGCTTTTTAAAATGATCTGTGTTAAAATACAGACCAGTAAGCATTTCTACACAGTTTCTGTAGGTTGACATCCTGAAAATCAACATCTACAAAAAGCCATGCTTTATTTAGAAGTTTATAAGGTTAATCTCAGCCATGGCGCTGATAATTTTCTGCAGAAAATTTCTGGGGAAAGTCTTTTGGCCTGCTGACGTATTTTGCATGAGTTTTCAGATGCTTGAAATTTCTGTTCAGTTGTGTCTCCTTGTAGTTTGCAAACATACAAAGCATTATGTCTGGATTATTCAGTATCTGATGCATCATGCTTCCTCCAGCCCATCAGTGCTTTCATTTTCCAGTGCATTGACTAGTGTCACATAATGTTTCCCAGTAAAAGGAAAACACATTAAAATGTTTCTATTGTTTATAGCAGACTCTCTTACTTAATTTCATCATCCTTGTTAATCCTGCCTACCTTGTTAACCAAATCAGGATGTGGCCATTTTTTTTCTCCTCTTTCCTGTTTTCTCGTCTTAACTGTAAATATTGTTAAGGAGAGTGTATTTGGTTAGTTCAATTTTGCTATGAAATTTTTGAACTCCAAAAATATTTATGTGAAGTTAATCTGTTATAACTCTCCTCTTGATTTCAGATCTTGGCATTTAGAGCCAATTTGATGTTTAATGTTCTTAAAAAGAGCAGGATTGCTCTCAAGAAAACCAGTATTATGAAGGAAGGCAATGGCTTCAAAGCTATTATGACAGCATCCATAATCCAGGGGCAATTTCAGTTTGCTTATACTGGAAGCATTTTAGTACATTGGAAGTTGTAATAAAACTCTTTCATTTGTGTATAATCATATCTAGAGCTACATGAAGATCTAATAATTCCTGCAGAGATGAGTAAGTAATATACACAGCTAGATTTAACCAGCCCCATTGTTTAAGCAAGTACATGAGAGGGATAGTGTGAACCATCATAACAATTGGAGAAAGATGCTGTCATCTTGGTCATATCTATTCTCAAAATAAAACAAACACACGAGAAATTGTCTGCTTTTTACTTAGGTGATCAAACATTAAGCTTCTAATTCTAAGCTGGATATCCTACACTGCCTTAATAATCATGCAAACATGCAACCAGAGCAATTCAGTGTATTCTGAGATATATCTCTAGTAAAGACCTGCTGAATCATCGACAGAATGTGTGCCTTTTAATGCCATAATTAGAAACCAAGCACAACACTGGTAAAGGCCTAGGCATCTAATGTATATATGTCACAAATAAATGAAATAAACTTTACCCTTTTTGAACAGATTTATGAAAACTGCGTTTTATATCTAGGTCTCTGATATAGAGTACATCCTCCAAATCTAGATCTTCTAAGCATCTTCTGAAGATCAGTGAGGAAATTCATCTTTAGCATCTTAGTCTATGGATGCTATAAAACACCATCTACCAGAGTATATGCTTTTAAAATTAGAACCAATGAGGTCTTAAATTGTAAAAGCATTAGTGCTTTGTCTGGCACCCCTATTCCTAGTCTGTTTGTCCTTTTTCTTGTTTTTGAGAAGAAGTACTGCCAGGATTTTCTTGCAAATTTTCTGGGAAGTAAGGTTTTTCATCCCAAGAATGTTTTTATGCAATTAAAATAATTTCTTTTCCATGCTTAGGGTAAACATTTGTCTTTTTGAATATTTTTGGCACAATAATGATTGTAGCCCTATTTGATAGTTTGTCTGCATCAATCAAGATATACTGTTCCAATTGACTTTGAATGGTTTTGCATTTAGATAATTTTAACATCTGTCTCATTATCTTAAATTATGAAGCTAAATATAATTTCAAATTGAGAAACTGGAATTTCTGTTTTCATATAAGAAATTGGATCAAAAATGGGCAATACAGTTCTTCTATGTTTCAATTTCAATAAATTGTTATTTTTTGGAGAATGAAGCACATCATTCCCAAAATACCTGACTAGCTTCACTGAATATCTTGTTTTCCAGTACACAGGTGTGTGACATCCATTTCTGAGCCAGGGATAATAAGATAAGCTCTGTCCTACTGCCCTGTCTTTGACATTCCAAACAAAGACTGTTTGACAGGAACAGACACCATCTATTTTTGTGACATAATGTACCCTGTGAGGATGTATTGCCTGCTAATGAAGCCCAGACAAGAAAAGTAGGCAAGAGAACAACAGTAAAAGTTTTCACTAGATGCAGAAATGGAATCACATAGCAGAAATGTGCAGAGATCAAGGATCTTACAATCATATGGACAGAGAAATTTGCTTTTATGACTTCAGATTGTTGCTTGTCCCATAAACAGGAGAATATGTAAAAGAGACTTGGAGGAGCCATACACAAAGGATAAATCTAAACAAATCTAGCTAAGCTTAATTAGGTAAACAAGGAGACAGATGTTCTTAAAGTTTTTGTTTTCCTGGGATTTTTATAGGCAAAATCTACTTAGGCAGTAACTTTCATTCATAGCATTGGTAGCCATGAACTAAATTGTGATCTCATGGATATCTGGAATGCATTTTCATGGCCTGACTCTTGTACCTCACTGTACAATCTTCAGCTATCTAACAGCCCAACCCTTAAAGAGAAATTAATCTGATCCCTTATAAACTACTCTGAGACAAGTTTGTAAGAAATTTAGCAAAACATAGTGATAAAGGCCTTATAAATGAATTTAGAGATATGTAGATGAGATGGACTGGATTTAACTTTAGCTGATGCAATAAAAGATTTTCAAGGACAAATAATATTTGTTAAGCAATGTCTTGTGATCACTCATGCTGAGAGGAAGAAGGATCAAGACATGACAGGGAAAATATTCTCTGAAGACTCTGACCTAATTGACTCTGAACAGTCCAAGTGAAGGTCATGCCCCATGTCTTTGCAGGGATGAGTAGGTGACAAAACCAGGCACCTTCCCAAAAGAGAGCTTGATACATTTTGGCTCAGACCTCATTTCAGGGTGAGTATCATTCAGGGAAAAATATTCTGAGCACAAACATCTCTTGCTAGCATTTCATGGGGGAACAAAGTCTTCTTTAGCTCAGTAATTTGGTAACTTCCTCCCTCTTATCTCCTTGCAAATTTTATAAGAGCAAAAACTGTAAAAAACTCCCAAAACGAAACTTCTTTCCACTTGTTTCCTGGCTTGTGCAAATTTTGTGGTTTGTTAATCATTAGCAAAGGTTAAGTATGCTTTTGTTACTTAGCAACCATGATTGGTTTTTAAAAGTTTTCTTTCAAAATTTATCTTGTATTTATCCATGTTCTTGTCTGCTCCTTTTCTCCTCCCTGTAATTCAAACTCTAAAAGGTTTGAATGCAGCAAGACATCAGGACTCATGATCTTTGCTCCTACCTGCTTGCAATGAACATGAAAAATGAGAACTAAAATGCCAACCAGACCAAGAGAGCCATTTCTGTCCAACTACATGAAGATCTTATGATCTTATTTTCTCTTCAACTACATTAAGTTTTCAATTTGCACTGTGAGGGCTTTTTAAATTTATTTTCCTTTTCAATGTTTTGACTGTGGTGGAACTTTCTACTTTATCAGTTTCAGCCCAAAAATGGAAGCCTAAATTTAGTTCTGAAAAGTGTGAATAATTTGAGTACTAGTTAAAATATAAGCCCTGCTGTATTTAGATTATATTCGTGTACATTTTAATTTCAAATGAATATTTAAGCCAGCACAATATGAATATCAACTTGTAAACCCAAAGGCTTACCTAATTTTTGCAAGTATGCCAGTTACTGCAATAAAAGATGTTACTTGTATCTAAAACCTTTGCTTTGCTTCCTCATTTTGTCATATTAAGTTGACACCCTAGCTTAGCAAAAATCAAGGGGAACTTTCATATTGAGTTTTCTGGGGTCAGAATTTCACTCTGTAAGCGAAAAAACAAAGGTAATTTAAAAACAAAAAAAATCAAAATCATAGCCTGAAGGTATGAAATGCTACAGCAGCCAGCTACCACAGTTGCTAAGCTCTTGTTTCTCCCTGGGAGACTGTGGAGCAGAGTCTGCATGTGAACTGAAACTGCTGAGGTCTCTGGCTGCTCAGGAGCTCCATTCTTGGGAGCTGGTAGAGCAGATGTCACCTGGAGGTCTCTGGCAGCCAGCATAAAGGTAGATTCCACTTATCAGGGGAAAAAACCCAGCCTGTTTCAACTCTCTGCAGATACGTGGAAAACTTTGGGACTGTGAGTTTATATTGACAAGATGAGCAATGTACAAAAGGTGCAACTAGAAGGGTAGGAAGAACTTTTGCCAAACTCTTTCTGTTTCCCCCTCTTTGGGAGAAGGCTTCTGTACGTAATCTCCCTGGAGCAAAACCAAAAGCTAGCTGAGGCTGATGTCATGGTGAAGATCAACAAAAATCAACATTCCAACCCTAGAAATTGCCTTGAACTCTTTGCTCTGACATGGCTGAGAGCAAAGGTGGTGTGATTGCTCTTGACAGGGAAAGGTTCTAGATGAAGCTCAGGAAACAAGCAGGAGAAGAAGCAGCACCAGTCTCCAGAGGAGTGCTGGCCTGACCCTTTTGGCAGTAGGCAGCACAGCACGGATGGTGTGGGAGCCCCTTCCTTTCCCAGAGATGCATGTGCCCCATCTGTGAGCTCCTGAGGACCCACTGCTGTCCTGCATCTCTTCTCAAACCTGGGGAGCTTCAGGCAGGCATCCACACTTCTCATTCCTCCATGAGTAGGACTTTACTTCCAGGAAAACAGAGACATGTCTGAGGAAGGTTCTTGCTTAATTCCAGGAGTGTTCTGCAGATATGTCCCCAGATGGGAACAAACCTGCAGCATAAGCCACCAGTATTATTGCATGGTCTTTGAGTTATTCAAACTTATCAAACTGACTTTGTCCTTCTAATGTGCTTGTGTTTTTCTTCTATACAAAAAATAACAACATTTTATAGATTTGAACACCAGATTAAGTGCATTTTCAAGACTTCCCTGAATTTGCCTTCAGAAACAGAAACTGACATTTCCTTAAAAAAAATATAAGAAGGGAGGAGAAATAAAACCATCCCTTAGCTGACAGAATGCAGCAGTAGGAGGCAAGCATTCAGCTGGCAGTTACTTACTTCCTGGCATGCAATTTTAATTAAGGAATCAGCATGTCTGCTACACAAGCCCACGGGAGGCAGTAACTAAAAATGACTGGGAAAACGTCCATGGATAAAAAGGTAGGAGAATTAAATAATGACACTGTATTATAGAAAGCTAATTGAATATGTTCATCCCTACTTTTTTCTAGATAAGACCTATTACCAAAGGAAAAGCAGGCACAAATTGCTGTATCACAGTAATACCTATTTTGCAGTGTTTAGTCAGAGAATCACTATTGATCTTAGATAAATCAAAGACAAAATCTTTTTTTTTTTCTGTTCAGAGGTTCTATTCTGAGATATCAAATCATATTTTTAAACTGGGCCAGAAGTCTTTCCCTAGATCATAGCTGTAGTGATTATTTAGCTAAGTAAATCAGCAAGTAGATTGCTTTAAATCACTTTATAAATAATTTTTTTTCCCCTGATAGGGTGATCTTTTCTTTTTCTCACAGAGCCAATCATTAGGACATAGAGGCTGATTCATATCCTGTACTTTCAACAACCATTATTAATCATCTTTCCAAAGGAGTGCTGTGAAATCTTGCATTGAAATTTCATTGTTGGCTCTTACTTTCTCTACTAGTAAATATTCAAATGAAACGCTAAGGAATAATAAGGAGGAAGCTCATGCATCTGCTTTGTTTTATATGTACAGATCAAGCTGAAGGAGCTGGGATTAAAAATAAATTGTGAAGGAAAGCCAAATCACTTATGATTTAGAATTATGTGTTCTGCAGAGAAAAGAACTAGTCAGCTAATCTCAGTCTTTCTGTATTTCTGTCACTTGCACTTATTAAGAGCTCTTCCGTGAGCAGGTTCATAGTTTATACTTACGGATAAATAAATTGCTGGAAGAGTATTACAGAATAAAATGAAGTCAGATGATATAATCAAAAAATATTTCGGGCATTTATTTTTAATTTATAAATGTCATTAGATGGGCTCATTATCATAGAATCATAGAAGGGTTTGAATTGGAAGGCAAATTAAAGGTCATGTAGTTCCAATACACCTGCCGTGGGCAGGGATGCCACCCACTAGATCAGGTTGCCCTGGTCCCCATCCAAACTGGTTTTGAACACTTCCAGGAATGGGACATGCACAACTTCTCCTGGCATCCTGGTGTTGTGTCTCATCACTCTCACAGTGAACAATGTCTTCCACATGTTCAATCCAAATCTGCCTCCTTCAGGATAAAACAGTTGCCTCCTTTCCTGTCACTGCTGACCTTGGCATAAGTTTCTTTCCATCTTTCACATAAGCCCTCTTTCTATAGTGAAATGCCACAACTTCTCAGACATGATGGATAGTAGCTTAGCCACTTTCTCTGTTCCCTCAGAACCCATGGATGCATCTCATCAGGTCTCATGGACTTGCATGCCTTCGGATTCCCTAGATGGTTTCAGATCTGATTCTATAGAGTGAAGGTTCTTCGTTTTCCCAGTCCCTGCTTTTACCTTCTGTGATTTGGGCGGAGCATTTGCCATTGAAGATTGAAGCAAAAAATGAGTACTTCAGCCTTTTCTGTATCCCAGGTAACCCAGTTTCCCATTTTCTTCTGGTCAGGACCTGTATTTTCCTTAGTCCTAACTTAATCACCAATGTGTCTATAGAAGCTTTTCTTGTTGCCCTTGTCATCCATGATATGTTTTAAATCTGTCAGAGCTTTAACTTAGTCTGATCCCTAGCTGCTTGGACAGTCTCTCTCTATTCTTCCCAGGCTACCTGATCTTGCTTCAACCCTCCATAGGTTTCCTTTTGGAGTCTGAATTTGAGCAGGAAATCATTGTTTGTCTAGGTAGGTCTGCTGGCATTTTTACCCAACTTCCTCTTTGATAGGATTCCTGAATTTGCAGGAAGTGATCCTTGAATATTAGCCCATTCTCTTGGCCTCTTCATCCCTCTAGGGTTTTATCGCATGGCACTCTACCAAGGAGATCCCTTAAGAGGCAAAAGTCTGCTCTCCTAAAGTCCAGGGTGGGGAGTTTGCTGTGCAAATTCCCTGCTCTCCTAAGTACCTTAGGATGGACCTCTGCTATTTCCGTCGCTGCAGCCCAGGCTGCTCTTGATCTTCACATTCTCCACCAGCCCCTCCCTCCATGTTGGTGAGAAAAAGGTCCAGCATAGCACCTCTCCTTGTAGGCTCCTCTAGCACTTGGAAAAGGATTGGTTATGTCCCACTGTGTTGCCCCTTCAACAAATATCAGTACAGTCCCCCTTGGGGACCAGGCTTTGTGAACTTGGGGCCGCTCCTATGTGTCCATGGAGGTCCTCATGCACTCAGCCTCCCTGGTCAGGCAGCCTATAGCCTGTAGCAGACTCACCTACAATGTCACCTGTCCCTGCTCTCCCTTTAATCCTCACTCACACACTGTCAATCACCTCTTCCATTCCCATGTGGAGCTCAAGGCTCTCCAGCTGCTCATTGACATAGAAGATATCTTCATCCACTCCTTACCCTCATCTGTCCTTCCTAAAGGGCTGTATCCTTCCATCCCAACACTACAATCATGGGAGTCATCCCAGCATGTCTCCATGGTGCCAGTAATGTTATAGCCCCACTACGGGTTAAAAACTTATTTCTCAGAGAATGTAACTTGAGATGAAATTGATTACTGAACAATCAGTAATGACTTCAGGACCCCTTCTGTTGGACTGCCTTTGTGAATCAGGATAGATGGGATAGTGTTCAGAGCAAGCTGAGACCTTGGTGTGAGTTGTATGAGGCCATACATATCTCTGTTTCTCCACTGCCCTGGAGACCATATCTAAAAGATTCTAACATCATTAATTATGACTTTGATATCTTTCTCATATGAGCGAAATTAATGAGAAATTTGTTTTTGTTTTATGCCTTTCCTTTTTTTTTTCTTAACCTAACCTACAGGGATACATTTTCCTTTTCTTTTGCTGAGCAGAGGAGAAAATAGACTTGATTTTTTTTCTCATAACCTGAGAAATCCAGATACTGACAGAATAGCCTGAAGATTTCTGTAATTTAAGCCAACTGACAATGATTACTTCAGGAGTCATGGACTCCCTGAAAATTGCCACAGTTTACTAAACTAAGCACCTGTCAGTTGCTTCTTCTACCTGTCTTAAGGTAGAAAATGCACTTAAGAAATTGCCAGAAGGGATTAATAAAGACTCAGTAATAAGCTCTGTATCACTGTATCACTGTGGCATTCCTAGCAGAGTATTTAGAGCAATAAAAGGGAGAAGACAATAACCAGTAGGTTTACAGCTGCTAGTTTTGCTCCCAGACCACAGCCATATCTGATAGTATTGAGGAGTTGGTGTCTGCACTGCACAGCCATCCTCTGCACCTGCCAGCAGCCATGGAGAACCCTCACATTTGCCACCAGGTTTAATCAGCTGACGTTTCTTGATGGTTTTGAAAAATATCCTGAAGCAATAGTTGGGAATAGGCTAAACTTTTAGCTATCTTACTGTTAAACATCTTGTCTGAAGCATCCTCTAGTGCACGTCTCCTTTGCCTCTAGAAGGAGTCATCTCAGGGGGCAGAAGCTGTGCTTTGTAGGATAGCTACTAAGTCAAATGAATCTTCTTCTAGGGGCATCTCTCTCTCTCCCTTGAAACTAGAAAGGAGCTTCAGGAAAGAGAATTAATAGAAAGATCCATAGTGTAGATGGCTAAAATGTAGGGCAAAGAATTTAATGCAGAGAAATTTATCTTTTTATTTCAATACCAGGGTTTTAAAGGCCTCGGGTCCTACTTAAGCCTGTACTTTAAGTTGGTGAAACTCAGATTTTAATTTTGTTTGAGCAGAAGCTCTGGATTTAAAGATTATTTACTTTGTACATGCAAAGAAGGGGCCAATATCCAAATGATGCTACAAATCTGCTTTAAATAAACTCAGTTAAAACCAGTAGCATGCCTATATCTCTCTCTACCACTTTATGAGACATTAAAAAGTTGTTTAGATGAAATAAAGCTGCCTTCAGGCAGTTTTAATTTTAACAGAACTGATTTGACTGATCACTGTATTACAGACAGCATGATTCCTGGCTGAATGGCAGGGAAAACATTTTTATATGGATGAGCTGTTCCTGATTAATTTATTTGTGAAAGAAAGCTCAGGTGGGCCTCTGTAACATCAGGGCATGGTTACACTGCAGTGGTCTAAACATGTACTCACCTATCTGTTCACTTGTTGCGTTTAATTGCTAACAGCTCGTGGAGAATGTTTCCTCCTGCCCATGCAAAAGCTGAGTGATCTCTCCAAGGCCACATTAGGAGTCTGGGGAAAGCTGGGATCAGGAAGGCTGTCCCATCAATTGCATCACTGCTGATGGACATACAGCAGGACTCGGAGAGGACTCCCTAATTGCCTGTGTACGTTATTTTTATTCTTTAAGACATATCACAAGTATTACTGAAATTGTAAGGAAAATTCTCCTTGGCAACATTAATGCTCTTTTGCATTTTTC
Organism: Thryothorus ludovicianus; assembly: GCA_013397245.1. Lineage (NCBI taxonomy): Eukaryota > Metazoa > Chordata > Aves > Passeriformes > Certhiidae > Thryothorus > Thryothorus ludovicianus. The sequence continues at coordinate 1,025,346 of VZTB01005683.1, read as the reverse complement.
TAATGAAAAGCAATATTGACTTTTAAATTTATAAAATTTAAATTAAATGTTCATGAGCTATTTGTTTTTATTGCAATTTTGGTATCATCCTTACTTCCAGTTTGACTCTGCCACAACGTCCTTTTCAAGGATATTCCATGATATAACACAAACTTCCCTGCTTATTTAAAATTTATCTCTCAAGCTCGCTACCATGAAATGTATTGTTTTGGGGGTTATGTAGCAGAAATTCGTATGTGCCTCTGGATCCAGATCATTATACACATAAATATCAGTTCAGGCTGATTTTGGTTTAGTGAATTGTTTGCATGAAGTGTGTAAGCAGCTCAGAGTTGGCCAAGCCACAAAAAAATCTGAAGACACATGAGGAGTCAAAGAAAAGGGAAAACAGGAGAATAATTACCTCTGGCCTAATTTTAGAGTTTTTAGATAAGTTTTGAAAAAGTATTCTCTCATTTTTCCTCTCATTTATGTAACTGGACTCCCTAACTAAGTCCCTAACTGGACTTCTCTATCATGAAGAAAAACAGAAAACAACCCCAAAACCCTCCAAGTTAGACAGTCTTGGAGCATTAAAATATCATCACTACTACTGAAAGAGAATACCTCTTTTTACAGATATTTAGGCTTGTAATTTTTAAAGCACTGATACTCTTATGCCACTGGAACCCCTACAGGACAGGTGGAATTTAAATAAATAAATAAATAAATAAATATCATGGTGTTCAGAGTAAATCTATTCATAACAGAGAGGAAGAAAAACACTTGGGTAGATTCCCAAATATGATGAACAAATTAAGATGCTCTTGGGTATACCAAACAGATGTTATCTGTAAATTTTATCTATACAAATGCAATATTAAAATCTCAATGGACTTTATCTTGCCTGGTATCATTGGCCACTACCCAGCAAAGCACTTACACATTGGTAATTTTAAGGACAGGGTGTCCTGGTTTCAAGCCAGAATACCCAGCAGCATTGTGGAACAAGATATTGATAAGCAGTTTGACAAGCCTTGCAACAAATAGTATCCTGCTGCTTCTCAAAGACATAGACTTGATTCCAACATATTATTTTACCAATATGTATTGAAGATACACATAGATTATACATTTTCCCCATTTTTTTAGTGCTAAACAACTAGCAAAATTGTTGTGCTCTCTACAGTCTAACAGCCAGAAAAATAATAATTCACTTCTGAATATGTATTTGATAAAGAGAACAGAACAAAAAGGAGTGCTAATGTGCATTTCTGTTGCAGCAATTTTTCATTGCCATAATTTTACAGAATAGGATTCCTGGAGATGCTGTCTGTGAATATATCTTTAGTTCTTCCATCTTGTTGGGAATGCATTATTAGATCTTCACATCTGTCATTTGCTTGCCATAAATTCCAGCAGTTACTATTTTTTTCCCTTACCTTTTATGAAGTGAAAGGATACTTTCCCCATCCAGCTTCAACCCAAATGACTAGGACAACAAGAATGCACCTTCCACAGCATTGTAATTAATTCCCAGAAAAACACACATTTTATAGCATCGTCCCTCACGTAAACAGAGGACAATGAAAGAGCCACTTCCAACCAGCATCCAGCCTATGGATGGTGAGAGTTATTGGTGTTAAATGTATTAAAGGACAAATCCATATGCCTAGGATCTTTTAGGGCAGACAAGGCAGATTGTTGAAGTCATCATTAAGCTTTAAGTTTTATAAGTCACATTAATAGCACTTATATGTAATGACTAACAAATTGCACAATCAAAAATTGCCAGGGAGCAGTAATTCTTCTTTTGGTAAAAAGACACTGTGTTGTGAAAAAAAAAGGGACTACTAAATTAAATTATATTCTGTGAATAAACTGTATTTATTAATGTATGCATATATATGTATATATATCTGTCTTAGTTAGCTGCATGTGACCCTTTAAGATGTTTATTTTTACAATGGCCAAGTTCTCTCAGTGCTGTATCTTCAAGGCATGTCTCAAGAAGAGAGTGTCTTAAATAAGTCATAGCTCTTTCTTTTGATCTCCACATGCCAACACTCCTGTCTGTGTGGGGGATTTACCCTGATGCCAGCTGGCAAAGGGAAAATAATGTTGACAAAATAATTAGGGCTATTGGAAATTTGGGATTAATTCACTATGTGGCATTTTGGTACAATAGAACATTCCTATTGTTTTGTGGACATCTGTACAAGATCAGCCAAAACCTAATCCAGTCTCCTGAGGGCCCTCTATACAATTGCTGCCTCTTTGTGCATGTGCTTGAACATTTCTTTCTGGATAAAAGGAGAGTGAAAAAACAGGAAAAGATTGTTTTTTGTAAAAAGTAGCTGAAAATTAAATGAGCTAGGGAAGAAAGCCATCCACTAAGAAAGCTTTAAAAATTCCTTGCTTTAGATGCTTAAAGGGATTTGATGTTTTCTGTAACAGTTTGAGGTTTTCTTTAACTTCTTTAACCATAAACCATGAGGACTTGGGATCATGTTTATTTTCACTGGGCTCTACTGTCTCAGGAAGAGGCTCTTTCACTTACAGCTATTTCTCAGTCTGGGAAACAATTAACCTTATTTGACTTGCCATTGGTACACTGGGAAATAGATGGTATTATGACTTTATCTTCAACTCGAGTATGCATAGTTTTAACAGAAGAATATGGTGAAAATTTCAGCATATTTTCTCTGTTTTTTTTTTCACCTTTTTTGAATAAAAATATTAATTCTGTCTTGGATAATATTGAGCAACTTCTTTTGAATGTCAGTAGTCTCCTAGAAGAGTGTAAGGGTGTTTTAATTCTGTAATCTTCAGTAGTATTGGTTAAAAAAGCATATGAAAGTTGAGCTACTGATTAGAAAGAAGCAGCAGCAAAACAGTGAAGAGAAGCCCATGGCCCCTCTCTCATGGTCCTCTCTTAGACACTACATTGAAATTCTATACACAAGCTCTTTCCTAGTGAAACTTGAGTGGTGATTATTATGTTGCTACATTAATATCAGTTATTATTTTTTGTAGATCCATGGAAAGCCTCTGATGCAAATATATTTATAGCTGAATATGTAATGTTGCATATTAGCTTCACTTAACTGTAATTAGCTGAGACAATTCAAATTAAAACTGAAACTACAGAAATTCTGTGTATGATAATTTTGTATTATCTAACTTGTGTTGTGTTTTTCTAACTGCTATCTGTAGTCTAGTTACTGGCATAGGCCTTTAATAAATTCAAGGCCAAATTATATTACCGTTCTTAAAAATAATAAGGAAATCAGGCAGAGGAATTGGAAATATCAACAAGGCAAAGCTCAAGGACTCTAATAGATTTACTGACCTTTATTCTTGAGATAGGTTAGTATTCATTATGGTGTTGTGATTGCTTACTTAAATAATTTAGATGCCATTGTTTGCTTCTTGGAGCACTTCAGCAAGGTTCTATGAAGTCAGCAAAGCCTGGATACCTACAGACGCTTCTCATAAATCATAAATCATAAAAAAAAACAACAAAACTGCTACTCCATTATATCCTACATAGATGCCTTTAATTTTATGCTCAGATGTTTAAAGAATGTCCAACATGCTCCTGAATATTTAGTTCAATAATGTTGTACATCCTGAAGCACAAAACCATGAAGTGCCAAAAAGCCCATTTATGTGTGTTGACACTGAGAAGGTTTCTTCTATTTCCATTTTAGCAAGATTTCTTTAGCATGGGTGGCCAAGTAAGAAAGAAATCAGATAAAGAAAAGCCATAGCTTATACCATGTGGCTGCCATATTTGAAGTAAAAACAAAAGCATCGAACTCAATGTAAAATATTAAATGCTAAATAATCCAGAGAATAATTTCTTTTTTCTCAGTTGAATTGAATGCAAGTACCTTCCATCTGCCCTAAAAAATTAGTGACGAATCACATCTGTTCCACTTTTGTGCACCTTTGTCTCATCTGAGCTCCCATGACTTTTGCAATTAGTGTGCCAACCTTTAATTACCAGATAATTCTGCTGCCTGACATGCACAAGGACACCAAGTTGAGCTGAAGCTATGACCTAGGACTGCTTACTGGTAGCTACTTATTGGTTTTTGTCTTTCCAGAACCCTCCACAGCCAGTATTCAAAGTGCTTTTCAAGTAGCAAAGAACACAAAAGATACAACAGAATATTGTTTAACAAACAAATTTGAAGGCATATAAAATGTAGGCCATGGTTTATGGGGTAAGAGGTGTAATTCATTATGTCATCGAGAAGACAAAATCTTCTGACCTTTTACTTCTGTTTCAATTTTCATACAAAAGATCAGTTGTAACCAAATGCTCAATAAATGGGAATTATAAAGGGGAGGGGAAAAAAATCCAGAATAGAAAAAGAACAGGTGAAGGATGTTTCGATATGTGTGATGTACTCAAACCAAGGATAATTGATTGCACTTTCCCCCTTGAATACTTCAAGAATTTACATTAAACAATTTCTGAATAATCATCACATCTTTGTGAGAAAATAACACACAGCAAGGTCTGACATGAGTAAAGAATGAGCAACCAAATGTGTCAAGCTCACTTGGATACACAGAATGCTATTTTAGTAATCAAATAACCAATTTTAAATATTTAGAGGATAATAACTTTGTAAGAAACAGCCAACACCAGTTTGTCAAAAGCCAGTTATGCCAGAAAAAGCAATGCCTTCTTTGATTATGCAGCAAGACTGGTCTAGTAGATGAAGAAGCAATAAAATTAATATATCTTAAGTTCAGTGAGGCTTTTGTTTCACTGCTTTCTCCTAAGTAGACTGATATGACCTACAAGAAAATTATATAGTGTGGGTATAACACATATAATGTGTACAAAATCTGTGCTTAAAAAACAGGGATCATTTACCAAAAACAGTGAAGGCATATATATAGTAGGTTATCTTGGAGAAAATTTTGGTTCTGGGTTCCTGTAGCATTCATTTAATCAGTGATTTAGATAACATGTAAGGGAATGATATAATAAAATCTACAGGTAACAGGAATGTTTTGTGGGTTGTGCACTCTTTGGATATTTAGAACTCAAAGCTGTATTGGTAAATTGGGTAAATATTCTGAAATATGACCAAAGTCCAAACTAAACTTGGTTTTGAACATCTCCAGGGATGAGACATCAACAGCTTCTCTGGGCAACTGGTTCCAGTGCCTCACCAACCTCTTCATAAAGACGGTTCTTCCTCATATCCAATTTAAATCTCCCCTCTTTTATTTGGAACCATCGCCTTTTTTCAGCAAGGTTGGTCTAAATTCATTCATCTCCCAGTTTGTATTGATATTGGGGTTTGCTCAAATCCAGGTGCAGCATCTTGCTCTTGGCCTTGTTGGACTTGGTGAGGATAAAGATTTCATGAAGGTTCCTCATGAAAGAGTCCAATGAAATTAACTTCATGAAGTTAAGCACTTCTTACCTGGACAGCAACAGGATTGAAAAAGCCCAGGGTCTGACATGGCAAACTCAGAGCTAATGGGGCTTTATCTAGATTTATCAGGAATGCCTGCCTATATGTGATTGAACCCTAAGAGGTCCCCAGCTCTGAGGCACCTGGGTTCAGAAGGTTGTGAATATACTACAAACTATCTAGAAAAGCATAAGCAAATCAATACAAGTTTAAAAAAATAGTTACAAAATAGTCAAGTGGTTTAGAAATTGAAAACTGTCTAATGATGAAGAACCCACTAGGCAGACAGCCCATTAAAAACTTTCCTCTGTCAGATAAATACTTACACTTTGCTTAAAACATACATGACTTTTTCCATACCTCATTTTCTCAATATTTCTGGACATCTGGGAACTCAGGATACTGAACTTCACAAAGGAAATGCTGCTTCTACATACAGATAATTACATGAGCAGTACAGCTTATCAGACTCCTGTACTGGGTAAAGTATTAGTTATACTTTGTGCTGATCTACCTAAGACTGGCCACTGACATCATGCTCAGCAACTTAGAGAAAAATCTTAGTTGTTTCAGTCTAGAAAGTCTGAGTAAGTGACAGAATGGCAGCTCAAAGTGCTAAACATAGACACAAAGCAAACCTACATAGGGAGCATTGATGAATTGGTCACCATGTTCTCTGGTTCCAGCTGAGTCATGGCTAATTTATGTGAGAAAAAATTATATGCAATGGATTAGAATCTGTATTACACAACTTTCTGTGCTACCAGAGTCTTCTTTCTTGAAACTCAAGTAGATGAACTTGGCATTCATCTAAATGGAGTTCTCTTTTCTCACTAGTTTTTTGTTCTTTTTTCCAGCTGGAGTAGTACCTCCTGAATCTAACAGCATCATTATCACCTGCAAATGCTAATATGTTAACAAATTCAAAATGTTTAATTATTTTTCCATGCTTTTTGCATTTAGAAGTAGTGTTAATTGTTAATAAAAGTTCCTTACTGTCTTGGCTATAATCAAAATTACAAAGAATATTTATTGTAGTAATAAGCACCTACAAAAAAAACCATTTTGCTATTGCTATACTTTGAGGTATTAGTAGACACAGGAAAATATGGGAAAATGCCCAAATCAGTTCCATATTCCAGCTGATATTTAGTTACTTCCACAATTAAGATAGAAGCCAATATAATGCTGGCAATTTATTGCTTGGTCCTGCTGAGAGTCATCATTTTTTTGTAGGGGCACACTCATCTTGGGAAACAGTTCTATTTAATTTGCAACCATAATCAATTGATGTGATTTTATTTATGTATGAATTTTATTTACAAATGAATTTCAGCAGGATGTGGCTCACAGCCTTGGGTAATAACACTGCAAGGGCTTACAGCTATTCTGAAAAAGTAAAATGAGTGGGATTTTCTATAGCTCTGATCCACCACTAAATAGCTCAAACCTTTCATTAATGTTGTCTGTTACCAGCCACTGAAAATGTTTTTTATTTTCATTTGCTGTGCTAACCTAAAAGAACAGTTACAATTTTGCTAGGGCCTTACACAATACAGTAGGTTGCAGTAATTAGTACTATTGTTTTCTTCTAGTATTTTTTGCTTTTCTGCTAACACTATTTACTTTTCAGTAAAAACAGCTCAATGGCTTCAAATCAGAGTTAGCTTGACATTTACCAGATGTGGGCAAAGAATAAGACCCAAGATGTGCTGAGGAGATATGCATTCTATTGTTGTAGAAACTGAACCAAGCTGAGGATGTCTGTGACTGTAAGCTTCTTGTATGGGTGTCTGCTGTCAGAAGACAACCTCAAGAGCCATCCCAGGAGCTGTGCTCCCAGGTGACAGTGCAAGGTAAAATCCATGGGAAGAGGTTGGAGTAGGGTCCAACTAACATTTAGTTGCCTTTGGTTGTGACACAGTTTGAGGGAGCATTATAGTCATGAAACCTGTTTGGCTGGACCGGTTCCAGCTGTCTATTACTGTACTTTTCCACCTTTGAAGGGGAATCAGAGTGGATGGAAATTTCCATCTTGGAGTAGCTAGGAGGAGATTTAGATTTCCTGTTACTTAGTCCAATCATCGCTATCTACACAATCTACTTTTCTTTGTGATCTGTAAAATTATACTGTAAGTGGAATACAAATTGAGAGTAAGGAGGTAAGTGGCTGCAAGAGGGCACTGGAAGTTCAGCGTTAGTTATAAGGCTTTAGTCATATTCCACTATTACATGAATTTCAAGAGTGATGTGCAGTCAGTGAGGAGGGAAGACATGCAGACAACCAATATGGTTGATAATGCAGCTATAATTTATTAGATCTTACATTGCTCTTTTATAGGTTTGCTTAGGATTGAATACAGTCATGTTTTGATTGGTTAGTAAGTTTCTTATGTGCTAATTGGTTAGTTCTTGATCCCATTTATTTGCATAAACAGTTGTCTTAATATGCCTGGTTAAATACTCATAGTTGCTATAAGCAGATTGGTTATTTCTTGATGCCTATGATTTGCATATGGCTTCTGGCCTAACAGTTTTCTGTCCAGGGTCCATCCTTGTTCTCAGGAAACTAGAATTACAATGTTTCTTTCTATACAATTATAATTGTAAGGCATAAGCAAAATGGCAAAGCCCCATTGTTTTTGCTCCATCAGAACCTCATTGTTTTCTGCTCTGTGTATGTTGCAATCTACCAACTTGTCCTTGCCTCATCAGCAAGAGTTTCACCTGCACAGCATTTCTAATGAATCACTGTCTTGTTCAAGCCATTCTCCAACAGTGATGTTCAAAAATGTCACCCATGAGATACTGCCTAAGCCATGCATTCAATAATTGCAGCACTGAAAATATGTAGTGTAACTAGGAAAGGGTTAAAGGCTTATTGAAAGTGAAGAATTGTTCTTAATGGGTGCAAAACTCCATCTGCTTTCACAGTGAGAACAGAAAAAATTATAGTACTATCTATGCCATCCATTTCCTTCTCCCCTGATGCATTATAATAACATCTAAAGAAAGAACTAGCCACCACATGGTTTTCTATATTATGCAAACTGAACTTTTCAAATTTATGAAGAATGTCAGGAGAAGTTGTCAGTCTCGTACACGGATCATTACCAGTTTTGAAAGGTGAGACGCAGAACTGCAGATTGTAGGTTAGCTTTTCTCTCCCTCTCCCTTCCTCTTCTTCCTTGCTCCCTGGCTCTCCTCATTTATTTTCTTTTCTTCCTTTTATTTCTTTGAAATAAGAGACAGAGCTTTTCAAGCTAACTTAAGGGGGCAATTCCTTAAAGAAATCATCTAGGAGAGCAGAAAATGCTTTTCCATTTGTTATGCTTTCAAGCAAGTGCTAAAAAATACAAGAGACTGTAACATTATTTACTTCTGCTGAGCCAAGAAGTAAAAATTATCAAATGCTTACAGCTTAATTATTCCACACTTACTTAGCCTAGGATGCTAATGTTTTTAGCTTTACTACATATGCTTTCTTTGCTATCTATAGTCATGATAAGCACAGGTGAAGTTTGACATTATACAACACGAATTACAATATTCAGGATTATGAAAACATTAACTCTCTGATGCTCTGTGTTCATAAAGGTCTTGCCTCTTAGTCTGTTGAATTATATTGTTTTAAATCCCACTTATAATTAAAAAACTTCCCTTTTTAAAGTAAACATCCGGCCAGACCTGAAAGACCAACTGTCTTTATTTTAGCATAGGCTTTGAATTTTTTTTTTCCATGATTACTTTCCTAAAGAGTTACATTCAAAGAAAAATCTGTCAATCTGCCTGCCTGCTTAGTCCTGGAAATATTTAATTACTCTCATAGATTTTTCAACTTGATTCCTAATTTAGGCATCTATGAATGTGCCTGTATTGCTCTGTGGGGTGTGAGACCATAATCTAGCTACAGCAAAACATTCTTATCCTCGCTTCCCAGAGTGAAAGTCTCTCCCTGTGCCTTGGGTACCAGTGTGAGACAACACAAGTGTGGCTGTGATCCCAGCTGCCAGACCCAGAGCTTCCCCTCACAGCTCATTGCCTGGGCTATTTACTTCAAGCTCTATTTTTGGGGCTCAGGAATTTTTCTCTGTTGGCTCTAAGGTCTGTCAGAAGAAGGGTTATCCTGGTAACACTGGTCTCTCTTGAGATGTAAAAGCTTTGGGTTCAAATTAGTCAGCATTTGAGGAAGGGTCACAAAAAGTTTTCGTGCTTCCTGTCTTGTTAGAGGATGTTGGAGGATGAAAATGGAAATCTGTATGGGAAGGAAACAAGATGCACAAAAATGCCCTGAAGAATTCTTGGACTGATGCCAGAGGACAAGGGTTTCAGGACCATACTTTTAACTAGAATTTTATTTTAGATGTGTATTTATTTTAGGGTGTATCAGCTTGCTGGTTCTTCAGACTTCTTGTTGTACCTTTTATCCTACATCTTGTACATATATATTGCAAACTTAAGTCAGCAATCTGAAATTTTCACCCAGGTTTCCACATTTGCCACAACTGAAGAGGGCAGAATCAGAGGACCTCCACTGAAAGATGATCAAATGAAATGCTTGGAAGTGACTCTTTCAGCTATCCTTGTGGGTCTGCTCCAATATCCTGACCTAAAATAATTATTCCTGAATCAGGAATTAGGTACTAAAGAGCTATTTTGCAAAGGTATATGTCTTACTTTCTGGTCTTCTAATTTCTGATTAATCCTGAAGCACTTTGAGACTGTGATTTATTTATCCTGGGTTTGTAGAGGAACATGGCAGAGAGCAGATTTTTTTACTACAACGACTTTTTAAGGCTAAAAGATCTTTCTCCTTTTTAAATTATTTTGAAAGTCGACTGTTTCAATATCCAGCAAATTTAAATTCTCAGCAGGTATTTTTCTCTGTTATGTACATCAAGTGTGGAGATATAGCAATAAAAAAGGTTTAGAAATCTCAGGCACTTTTATTGGCAAATAGCTTTTCTTTGCAGATCACAACTTTAGCTCTTGTTTCTTTATCACTAATACACGTTGAACTGTACAGCATTCAGAAAATATTTATTTTAAAAATACTAGATTTGTATTGTTAAGGAAAGTTGTGCAGAAATTGAACATAGTGCAGGTAAAAAAACATACATAGGCTTCCAAACACAAAAGGCAAATATGTTAGGAAATAACACTGACAAGAATTCAGTTCAAGTGATCATTAAAACCATAAACCATCAAATGAAGTTTGCAGAGACAAAGAACTAAGCTGATGACTGAAATTATAATTTCTGACTAATAGCTGCAAAGTGATCTGATAGATGTGCAGGCCTGACCATGGAGGAATATCCTCAGGTGCTCTGGGACAGGGTGTCACCATCAGAGAAAGTGGCATCCTGCTGTGGGCTGCCAAGGGCAGGGCAGGAGAGGGGGCAGGACCAGGCTTCTGGGTATCTAAGGGGTCTCTAGAAGCCTTCCAGTCCTGCCAGCAGCTGCACATAACATGCAAGAGTATTTTTGTTGCTGCTATTCATATGCAATGTAGTTTGGTATCTACACCTAATCAATGAATTGTAAGATCCAGGGTTTTTTAGCTACTCTTACTGAGCTGCTGTGCTGCACTGCTCTTCAGTGAGCCCTTGAGCTACAGGTTGGTTGATTTTAAACAAGCTAGACTCCAACAGCAAACAAACAAAGTAATTTAATTTTAAGAGTACATAAAGGGATTTATGCTGCAAGATTGATCTGATTAGGCAATCGACTGATTGTAAAATAGAAAAGTCAAGAAGACTTTTCCAGGGTACGCATGGTTTGTGGTTTCTGGTAATCTAAATGCACATCTTCCAAAATAATGTGAAAATACACTAAATATAGCATAGTCATAGAAAAGGAGAACAAAGACCTGGCACATGTCCCCAGTGAAGTACACGGCAAAAGCTCCTTTTAATTCATCAGGAATGGGATCATAAATAAATAGTAAGTCACAAATAATACTTATGCGCTATTGCAATAAACGAATTAGACTCATCTGATTCAAAGGAAAAAAACCCATCTTTTATATGGAAATGATGAACAAAACAATTTACAAATAGTTAATGTCATCATGTATTAATCAACTCTTAAAATAATTATAGGTACATTTCCACCATTTGTCCTAATACAAATTCCAGTCAAAGCAAGGAATATAATAGCAACATATGAAGAGCGTTTCTGCTGGTGATCAGCATAGTGATCTGTGCCTGCAGTCCAAACTAAATCCACTCCTTGGGTACCCACATCACCCCACTCTGAAATTGTTTTTCCTCCATTTCAATGCTCTCAGGGGGGGAATATAATATCAATATTAATCCCTGCACTGCAGGGTTGTTAATTTTTACTTAAAACACTCCTAAAAGCTTTAAAAATAAATTAGTAATAATAACAAATAATCTCAAACGTTGCATCTGACCCCTTCCTTAAACTTCTGGCAAAACAAGTTAAAAATCCTGCTGAGACCCTACTTTTCCAGTACTACCAATTTGATTGTTCATAACTGGCTTACTTGCAGGATACAGTCTCCAAAAACATCATACTTCTTTACTTTTGTCACTAATTTAGTACATTATGACACAATTAAGATACTGATTGCAGAAAGTCAGTTTATATATAATTCTGTGTTTCACTTCAACAAACTATAAAAACACGAGGTCCAAGAGATTACCAGCTTTAAAGATCTCTCCCTTGTCTCTTTGTGTGTTATCTACTAATACATAAACATTAGTGAAAATAGTTTTTAAAAATGCATCCTTCATTAAAAAAAATTACTTTATTTTTGTATTTACTAAGATACTTACCCATAATTTCTGCCCTGAAAAAATAGTTTAGGGAAATTCTGTCATCTGAATTATGTGAGGATTCAGACTTGACAGGCCTTTGTTGTCATACTGATTCTATGAAAAAGCCAGAAATTAAAGAAAATGAACAGCTGAAAATCAACTCGCACAAACAGCTTCAGCTTTACTGAAAACTGTATCACTTGTTATGGTTGAAAGCTTCTCAAGTGTTCTCTTAACTGGTGCAAAATGGTTATTTTCTTCCATGAAGATATGCAGCTTGAAGGAAGAATACTGGTGTCAAAGCCTGATTTAATGGAGAAATGCATTCATTCAGGAGAAGGACTCCTGTAGACCTCATTGTCATGTTCAAGGCTAAGATTATAACAGCCAATTCTGTATTGGGAAAATTAATAAAAGTCAGGGAACTCAGAAGCAGTTAACAGATTTCCTTTGGCTAAACAACAGTTGTCACATGATTGAAAGGTTTGCAGAGCAGACCAGTGGAGATTAAAAATACCACATCCAGTGGGAGTGGTGAACATAAGGCCACAAAGAGGACTGTCTTCCCTTATTCGTGGTTCATGAGAAAATAAAAAAAATGGTTTTACAAACAGAAAAGAATCTATCCCAAATAAAAGGGAGAATAATTCGCCTGTTAACCTAAAATGAATATGTTTGCTCATTTTTTGAAAGATAAAATATTTCACCACAAGGACAGTGAAGTACTGGAGAACGTTAGTCGGGGAAATTTTGCATTTTGGCTTTCATGTTGGAGAATTTCAAGAGGACTGAACAAATCCCTGAGCAACCTGGTCCGAACAGAGTAACAACCTTCCTTTGAGCAAGACTGGATGCGTCTGAGATCTCTTCCACTTGAAATACTGTGATTCCCTGTTTCCACTACTCTTGAATAATCGAGAAATTACTGACAAAATTAGAAGGTGATACCTCAAGGTAAGTAAGAGCACTCTTTGCTGGTCTTCCTCTCTATGCCTGCAGGACCAAAGGCCTGAACAAACCATGAGCTCCTGCACTGCACACACTTCGAGGAAAATACCATAGGATTTGTATCTTGGATTGATTACTTGTATCAGCATTTCCCTCTGTTACCTGGCTTCATTTGGCAAAGTGTTGTAGTCTGTAATAATAATCATTACTGCAGGGGATCAATAAACATTATTTGTATAGTGGCAGCTCCTAATTGCCCCAGTGACAGCCATAGCCCTATTTCAACACTGTATAAAATATTGTGATAGCGGCCTCAGTCAGACTTAAAACCATGGTGTCATGCACCAGTACTTACTTCAATACTTACACGGAACCATTCATTAAGAAAAAGTGCTTCTTTAATTATTCACTGCAGCAGAACCTGAAACTAATAGCCACAGGAAACAAACTACATATACAACAACATTATACACTGCATTCTGGCACTACAGAAGTCATGACTGGCATCTCTAAATTTGCACTGCCAAAAATAAGTGTAAAACATTAATCAAAAACAAAAACCATTTTCTGGTCGTTGTTGTTGTTAGGAAAAATGGACACTGTCTTTAAAAGACAGATTGGTGATTACAACTATGATAGGGATGTCCCAAACCATGATCCAATATAAATACATGCAGCTTTCCTTCAGACTACTAAGTCCACACTCTTTACAAATTATCACGGATCCTCACAACAGGTAAGGCTATAGCCTTTACAGTGAAAAACGTGTAACCAAATAGAACATCAATAGAGCATTATTTGAAGATATCTTTGAACCCCAACTTACATTCTGAATACATTGCATTGTTTTGTGTTTAGAACATTACAATATTAACAAAGTCTAGAAACGTTCAACTGCCGCCTGTCCTGCAGATATCATGAGCCTCCTGGTGAAGATGCACTTGGTTGAGACTGACTGTAAAATCTGCAGCACTGTCTTATGGTTTCATTCGTTAAGGGGATATATCTACTTTTGGCACAGAGGTATGATGATAATTTAGTCTCCATTTGTACAGATCAACTCACATTTGTCAACTTATATCTATCCAGAGAAATATATATTTATTTTTTTTTACAAGAGCAACAACATATTTTAACGAGGTCCTGGGAGGATGCAGGCTGAATGTATGCTTAAGTGTGCATTCTCCTTCCAGGTTACAAGGTGCATAATAGATAAAGTGCTGTGTAAGTGGTCATGCCGCTCTTCTCCATTTTTTGTGCATTTTTGACTGGTCTGTAAACTATGGGTTCAAGACGGTCCCCTCCCTGATCTTTTTTGTGATCAACAAAAAGTTTGTGATCAACACTGTTTCAAACACAGCTTGAATATAGAAAACAGAAAACCAACACACTCTCTGACAAGCTCCAAGTAATGACAAGGGTTTGTATTTGAAATAATAAAATCTAAATTTCATTATTCTTCTACCCTGAGAATGGGAGCAAATTGCCAGTGATAACGGCTATGCACATTTATTTTTTTCCTTCATAACATGAAGATATAAAAATTCAGACTAGCTGAAATAGATTAGAAACCTGATCTAACTATGATCTTTAGAAAGTCTAGCACTCTTCCTGATTAGACTCTCAGACTGGATCATCAGTCTCTGGGACTGTGAAATACCGCATTTATAGTAATGTAGATCCTTACCATTGTGGTGACTGAAAGCATTTTAAGTGACTCACCACATGTGAGAAAAAGAAATAAACTCTATGTTTTGTTTTTTTTTTTACAGCCCAGTGCCATTTGTAGATGGAATGTTGGGTGCCCAACTTGGGTAAGTATAGAGATCAAATATAGGCACTATCCATGTCATAATTGCGAGCATTACTACAGCAACTCCAATGATGTTAATGCCCAAGCCAGCTTTCACCTAAAGAAGAGGAAAAAGAAAGCAGAAACATGCATCAACATGAAGAAAAAACTTTGAATGCCAAAAATCCTCTTTAGGACTTTTTCTTAAAACTCACCATGTCCATAATAGTTAAATGACCATATGAAAACACAATGGCATTGGCTGGGTTTGCTACAGGAAGCAGGAATGCAAAGGAAGTACACAAGGTAGCAGGTATCAAAATGAAAAGAGGGTTCACATGAATGGCTTCAGCCTACAAAAAAATTAGAGAGTACAGATGTCAAGGAGTGCTTTTTCCAAATTAAATACAGAAATACAAACTTCCTTCATTAACACAAGCAAAATGTGAATAGAACTGCCAGTCTAAACAATGACATATCACCTTTTTTGTAACTCATTTTTAAGAACATTTCATAGGCATGAAAAGCAAAAACTCTGCAAAACAGATGATAAAGCTGAATTTGTATCTAATTATTGATTATTGATGATCCAGATGAAAGGATTGCGTGTACCCTCAGTAAAGTTGAAAATGACACTGTTGGGTGGGAGTGTTGACCTGCTGGAGAGAAGGAAGGCTCTGCAGAGGGATCTGGACAGGCTGAAAGGACAAGCTTCAACAAGACCAAGTGCTAGGTCCTGCCCTAGGGTCACAATAACCCCAGGCAGCACCCCAGGCTGGGGGCAGAGTGGCTACAAAGCTGCTGGGTGGAAAAGGAGCAGGCAGTGCTGGCTGACAGCAGCTGAGCATGACCCTGCCTGTGCCGAGGTGGCCAAGGCAGCCAATGCCATCCTGGCCTGGGTCAGCAATGGTGTGGCCAGCAGGACCAGTGTCTGTACCCCTGTAATCAGAACTGCTGAGGTCACACTTTGAGTGCTTTGTCCAGCTTTAGGCCCCTCAAAGCGAGAAAGACATTGAGGGGCTGGAGTGTGTCCAGAGGAGGGCAATGGAGCTGGGGAAGGGTCTGGGGCTCAAGTCCTTATGAAGAGCAGCTGAAGGGCCTGGGCATGTTCAGTCTGAGGAAAGGAGGCTCAGGGGAGACCTTATCACTCTCTACAACTCCCTCTAAGGAGGGTGGTGGAGGTCAGTCTCTTCTCATATACAACTAGTGATAGGACAAGATAAAACGGCCTCAAGCTGCACTAAGGGAGGTTCAGGTTGGACATCATGAAGAATTTTTTAGTGAAAAGATTGTTAAACATTGGAATGGACTGCCCATGTAGGTGGTAGAGTCATCATCTGTGGAAGCGTTCAAGAAACAATTGGACATAGCATTTAGTGTCATGGTTATTTGGCAGTGGTTATCTGTCAAAGGTTGGACATGATGATCTCACAAATCTTTTCCAACCTAAATGATTCTGTAATTCTTTGAAAAGAGGAGTAACATTTCTTTGAAAGAAAGAGAAAAGGCATTAGTATGTGGCTGGCCAAGAAGAAAATCTACAGACTTGAAGACGATCAGGAAGTTTTGAAGAAGAATCAGATATTCTGAGAAAGATGATGAGAAGAATAGAATTGATCTAAGGACAGAAGAAATGAGAATTACAAACAAAGCAGATGTATTAGCTCTCTCTTCTCTTTGTGACAACCTGCAGTGTTAACTATTTTTGCTGAAGATGCAGTCCTGAAGAAGCCCTAAGATAATTGTCCTTTTATGAGCCTCAAATATTCACAAATAGTAATGACAACATCAATTTTCATATGTTGAACTGTACTGGAGTTTCCTGAGGCAATTTTCTTCACAGTGGCTAGTATGTTTTGGATTTGTGCTGAACACAGTGTGGACAATATAGGGAAGTTTTCCTTCTGGCTGAGCAGTACTAACACAAAGCAAAGGCCTTTTCTAGTTTTCTCACTGCCTTGCTTATGAGGAGGCTGGGGTGGAACTGGTAGGAGACAGTCAGGACAGCTGACCCCAACTGACCAAAGGATATTCCATACCATATGGCATTATGGTCAGCATATAAATCAGGGGCAGTTTGGAGTGCTGGCATTTCTTATCTCAAGTAACTCTTGTGATGGGGCCCTGCTCTCCTGGAGATGGCTGAACAGCAGCCTGCCCAGGGGAAGCAGTGAATTAATTACCTGTTTTGCTTTGCTTTCACTGGGGGCTTTTGCTCTCCTTGTTAAATTGTTTCCATCTGAACCCATGAGTTTTCTAGCTTTTCCCCTTTCTAATTCTATCCAGGACCCTGCTGATGTGGGAGTGAGTGAGCAGCTGCCTGTGGCTTAATTGCCGTCTGGGTTTAAATCATGAAATGAACTTTTATCAAATTTCACTAATTTTTCAGTATCTCTTGTTAGAAACACCTAAAGCAATGAAGTATTTGTAAATACAGTACAGCAAAAAACCTGTATGAAGTATTTTGTTGAGATTTTTTTAAACAGCTTCTTTTAGCAGCTGCATCATTACATGGAAGATAGAGTAGAGTCTGATTAAAAATAAACTTGTCATACTCACCAAAGGAGATAGTATGGGCAAAAAGATTGTAATGGTAGCTGGATTGCTGGCTACTTCTGTTACTGAAGTGACAATAAGGCAGGATATCAGGATGATCAGCCACAAGGGTAATGATCCTAGAGGGGTCAATTTACTTGCTACCCACTCAGAAAGTTTTGAAACCTGCATAAGGAACATGAGAACATTATTAAGTTTAGCAAGTCACTGAAAGGAAAATTTAAAAAATAGTATAAAACAGGACTTTACTCATCTGCTTATTGTGAAATATTTAGGTAAAAAAGAAAATCTGAAATATTTTCCATATTTCTGCCACATGTTTTTAAGACCATTTTTCTATGGTGCCCTATAGAAGCCCATGCTAACTATATTCCAATTATTTGTATTTGCATCTCTTAGATGGCTAGAGGAGTCTTAATCAGAAAATGGTAACATGATTATGTTAGGCTTCATAACCTGAGTCTAGGTCCAAAGCTGCTTGATTTACTGGAGTAGCCATCAGGCTCCACGTGGGAATTATCTCAGTGATATTAAGGCTTTGGAAACAGTGTGATATCAAACTGCTTCCCCTATCAGATTTAAATTAGATAAGAATCAGTAGTCATCATTGTGCATAGTCTTGGAAAACACAGGAAGTTTCTTTTTTCTCTAAATCTGCTTTCTGAACATCTTGAATATTCATCACATTTATCCTGTTTCATATTGCTACAAAATAACTTGCTAAAAACAAGAGAATAACTGTGAATTCACTGCATGCCCGAATTGCTCCTGATTGGGTCACGTTACTTGTTCAGTATCTTCTATAAATTGCATTACCTCGCAGCCGTCTGCCAGTGCGAACCCGCCACCAACAAGAATAGCTATTTCCCAGGGCATGCATGACTGAAATTCCTTCCAAGTAATCAGTGGAATGTAACCCAAAACAGCTAGAGAAAAAAAAAACAGAATTAAAAAAATATATCCCCCCCCAAACCAACATTTACAAACACATTGACAAGCTCTTGAAATAATCTCTCTGAGGAAGTACTTGGGAAAAATTCTAAGACAAAAACCTCATCATTAGAACATGAACAAAGTCTCTGACAGAAACAACCTGCACTTCCTGGGACAGATCTTTAACTGCGGAAAACTATCATGGATTGGAGATATTAGAGCTGTGATGGTTTCCACCAGTGGAGTGCTGCCCCCTTTCCCCTCCTTTCCTATGTGGCAGACAGCTGTAGGACATCAATGAGTTTCATTTACTCAGTAAAACTGCACTATTCAGACAGATTGCTGAGCAAATGATATTTCACTTAGACTCATTTAGGTTCTGACCTTGCATTCTCTGTGAACCCCTAGATCCTATTGTTTTCAGCAGCTCAACTAAATGCATAAAGACAGCAGGCCAGAGGTGTACTTCAAACAAAAATTCCATTTTTAAGAGGAAAAATTATATGATAATGAATTAATGTACAGTTTTGAGTTTTATAGGATATTGTAATCAAGCAGTAACATCTTCAAAACATAAGCCTAGTCCTGCCCCATGCAGTCCCATCTCAAAGCCCATTGCAAGTAGCAGCTTCCTGCACAGCACCATCTGCTGCTGCTCACATTGTATAATTGTTGGCACTGTCTTCCAGGCCAGGGATGCTTTACACCCCAATGCTTTATATCCTCTAACCAGTGCAATAAGTTTCATTTACAATAGCATCTTAAGATACCTTATTGTAGTAAAATTCACAGTAAAATATACTCAACTGTTTTCTCCATTCGATGTCCTAGGCAATGTTTTTGCTGGAATAATAAAGAACAGGAGGCCTATCACTAAGGCAGCTGTTGAATCCGTAATATAGCTTTTATACCTAAGGAGAAGTTAACAAGAGAAAAAACACATAAATATGTATAGTCAGGAGAAGGGGGAGGAGAGAGGAAGAGGGTAGAGTAGCAGAAAAGTTCATAACCCTTTATTCCTCATCCCTTGCACCTCTAGGTGTGGTGGAAAGAGGTAGAAGAGTAAGGAACAAAGGAGTCAGGTTGAACCTGGAAAAACGAGGATGAGGGGGAAGCATTTTAGGTTTTGTCTTTGTTTCTCACCATCCAACTCTATTTTTAATTTACAGTTAAACTACTTTTTCTCATATCAAGTCTGCCCATAATGGTAACTGAGAAGCAATCAGCTATCCCTGTCGTTATCCTGGCCCACAAGATTTTTGACCTTATTTTCTCCCCTGTCCTGTTGAGGAGAAGCAGTGAGAAAGTGGCTGGGTGGGCATCGAACACACAATCAAGGTCAGCTCCTCACATCTATAGAAATTTTTGGTGCAGACCCTATAAATTCATAAATAACCATTTTGAGTAAACATGCGTTATTTTGCCCCACAGAAATAAGCTGGGGGAGGGGGATATTCAGGAGTAGCTGATGCTTAAATAACTGGTTTTCACAGTTTAATGATAAATTTAATCATTTTAATATGCTCTGCAATAGATTCAGTTTAAGAACACAGTGCATACCCACAGAGGGAAATACTTTTGCAGCTGAGGAAGGCAGCAGAGCTTTATTATCATCCTCCTATGGCTCTCATTACTAGGGTTGCAAGGGTCATGTTTGTTTTGGGCATTTCCAGTGCCTAAGAACTGTTTGCCCTACTGTTTCTTAAACTGCTTCAATATCCTAACTTGTAAAGAGTAGCCCCAAGATCAGGCAAGGTGCAAAGCTGAAATGAAAGGCCATTTTAATGCGTCCAAACCTGTTGCACAATGTTAGCAGGTGACATATCCTGGTCTGTCTTATTTCAGTCAAGATGGTCATTAAAATGAATAGGAATTTTACTAAAGAAAACTAACCAAACATTTTCTTAACCTTGTTATTTTTTTCTATTTTCTGCAAGTTCTTCTGTAAGATTTTCTGAACCAATACACTGATATATTTGTTCTCTCAGCCTCAGTCCATATGCTTTCTAAATATTCAGCTACAGTAGGTCCAATAATAACTTCTCATCAGATCTTCCTAGCAGCTTAATGTTTTGTACTGAACCAGAGCTTTTGACTGAAAAGAAAAAAAATTATCTCAGTTGTATGCTACAATTATCTAATCTGATGTATCCCTTTGCTTTGTTTGGTGAAATTCAAAAAACTTAATATGCATTGCTGACTTACACCAAAACCAGCAAAAATTTAGCTTAACAGTCACAAAATGAAGATGCCATAGAAGTTGAAGTGATTCTCTAATATTTTCTGTCTCTTGCTTCCCAGTGTCTGCCTAGAAAATACATTTAAAAAAAAAATCACTGTATTTTTATGGTTTCTTAAGGCAGGAGGTTCTGCCATATATAATCTTTAGCCTAGGACCAGATGCACTAAGTCTAGAGATCCAAAATCTTTTCCTCTTGGATACTATCCTACATTCTTTCAAGACTTGCTAGAAGTTTTGAGGGAAAAGAGAGATCTAGATACAGAAATGATCCATGCTGTTACTTTCTTCTTGGCAGCCCCATTTTCATAAAATGATTGAGTTTGAAAGGGACCCAGTCATTCAGACACAGCTGCCCAGGACTATGTTCAGACAGTTTTTTTTAAATCTCCAAGGATGGAAAATCTAAAACCTCTCTGTGTCACCATCCCAGCTAAAAAACATTTCCTGATGTTTAGGAGGGATCCCATTTCCCAAAAAGTTTCATTTTGTGTCCATTGTCTCTCATGCTGTCACTGAGCCCCACTAAGAGCCTGACTCTTTCCTCATTGCTCCCTCCCACATAGTTTTAAACATGGTCAAGGTGACCCTGCATCCCCCTTCCTGCAGGGATTGTTCCTCCCCAAATGCAGGACTTTGCACTTACTCTAGTTGAACTTTGGAGTGCAACATTTTGCTCACAAATTTTGTATTCCTGATGCAAAACACCACTCTCTTGAGACACACAGAACATCCTAAAACTACTGTAAGGACACACATGATGCCATTCCAAACAGGAGCTTTTCAATTATTATCAAATTTTGATATGAATGTTTTTTAAAGCCTATTGATCCAAGTTGTAATGCAAATGCATGCACAACATCCATCTGCTTATAAGACTGCAAACCTGATTGTGCTATAAGGAAGCAAAAAACCTGTTGATTCAGGAGATCTCACAATGACTCCAACTGAGATTATTGTAGAGAACATTGCTGTGGACAAAAATACATAGTGGTCTTATATTAGAAATAAAGAAAGCAATAAATCATGAAGGAAAAAAGTACAGTACATTCAGGCAATAATCTGAGGAAGAGTGAGGGAAGTCCACCTTGCCTACATCAGCGGTAATCAGCTGCAGCTCACTGTTGAACTTTCTGTTTCTTATGAGGCTCATAAACCCAAAGGCCAAAGGCCAGCCTGGAACTCCTGTAATTGAAGCTAATATCCTACAGCCTGGAATCAGACCAGGACATAGAAGGAAACTGCTGTAGCAGAAATGAAGTGTGATCATGTGCTGTCAACAGATGGGGAGGAAACAGACATTTTTACCCTGTGCTGCTCTCTGTAGTGTTATACAATATTTATTAAAACATCCTGCTGTCTGCTCACAGAAGGAGGTAACGGGTGCAGGGCAGGACAGCACAGGAAGAATTAGTCTTTAATAAATATACCATTTTTTCTTAAGAAAAATTAACTGGTAGGGGTAAAGCATTTTTGAAAGGCATCTGATAAAGCTGGAAATAATGGGCCCTACTCCACATTGCTACATCAGAAATATGGATTAAAAATTTACTGACAGTACAAAAAGTAGGTCTTTAAAAGTATGAAGTTAACAATTAAAGAGTGGTATTTCTGCTGAGATTTCAAAAATATCAGCGTTTGCCTATTAAAAGAGTATTCAGTAATGTGAGGATGCACACAAGTATCTGAGAACACGAAAATGCTGGTGAGAGTGATGGGAAATTTTGTTCAAAAGAAAGATTTAAGCATTTCATTTAGTTCAAGAGAAGTTTATAAGGTGATATAATCACAAGATACATATACTTTTAAAGCACAGAAGAGTTTACACAGAAAGGCAAAAATAGATAGCAGGAAGCTATATTCAGGCAGAAAGCAATATGTTAGTTTGTCTTTTTTAGTTTGACAACAGACATCAGATATGACTATCAAGGAAATTAGCAAATTCCAAAATCTGAGGAAACTGGGCTTTGCCAACCTAATATCAAACCTGGTTTCTTTCTGGAAATTCAAGTTCTGATAAAATAAATTCCTACTGAGTTTAACACACAGAACAGTGTAACTCTTCTGATCTTCAGCAGGTTAGAATAAAGGATCAGACAGCTCTTTCTGGTTTAAGACCCTGAGGGTGATGCAATTCTCACTAATAGGACCCACTCCCTAGTATAGGAGCAACACTGTGGCTTTTCATAAACCAGAAGCTTTTTTTCAGGTGGCAGAATTTCCCTTAGGCCTTCTTAAAACTATGGGATTAAGACCCTGTGGAAAGCAAGTGCTGTCAGATTTCTGTGTAAGGGTGGAGAATATTTCCTTATAGCTGTTTCCTGTATCATAAACTTAAATAAGTTGTGCAATCCCTCTCTTTGCACTTAAATCCAAAACACTGAACAATTTTGTATGCAGGGGCCTTAGGGAATAAGTGTGTAAGAGATGTAATCTGCAGTTCAGGGCACTGCTACAAGCCTCTTGGACATCACAGTGACAGAAATACAATTCCTAAAATATGAGGGTTTTTTCCCATTTCTTTGTTGTTGCTCTAGTTTGGTTTGGGTTTTATTTCTACGTATATGCCTTGCTCACAGCTGTACCTGTGCTGACCCTATGCCCCCACTCATGCATTTTCACTGAGAAGTTTCTGTTGCTCGGAAAGTATTAACCTAATTTACTGGTTTTATGCCTGTTAATATAATTGATTGATAAATTAAAGGTATCTAGAAATAGTCAGGATATGAATAGTAAGAAATGCTTTCTTTCCTCTTAAAGTGTATGAGGAAAGCTTTGTTTCTCATCAGGTTACCTCATCCAAATTAGGACATAATTCGGCCTGGTGTGATATGACGCATGCTTGTAGTTCCTTCCAAGGTCAAGATTAAAGCGTTTTCACAAAGCAACATCCCTGTGTTACTTGTAACCCTGCTCATTTTTGAGATTGCCCTGTTTTTCTCTACCAATGAACAAAATCCCCGGACATTGCTAACCAGCTTCAAATAGGAATATGTAGCTCTCTGTATGGAAAAAAAAAAGCAATTTGAACCATAAGTCCCATATCAGAAATGTTGTTTACAGTGCCTATTTTTCATGTAATATATAGTTCTTTAAACAATGCTGGGTGAGCACTGGGTGTTAATGGGAAGCAGGAAGAGAAGCCAACCCAGACTGATTGCTTAGCTAGCTGATTGCTTAATTAGGTCACCACTTCAAAACTCTTTCAAGAGCATAGTGTTTCATATGAGACAGTGATCATCAGCTCTGCTGTTGTTATAATGGAAAAACAAATGTTCTTTTTCAATTTTTCTTGATGATTTTTTTTCTGATGATCAAATAATTTTAAAACAATCTTAAATTTTAATACACTTTTTAGTGGTATTTTTTGCACAAAATACTTTTGTGTTACACTTTAAATCTTCAAAGTGCTACAATTATTCCTTGTGACATCCCCTTCCAGACTTTCTGGATGGGCACTGGGAAAGTGTATAAGTGGTGGAAATACATGTAAAGAGAGAAGGCATGGTGTATGTGTGTTCACATAACATTTTATCACAATTCATCACATTTATCACACAGGAAAAAAAAATGGAAAATAACTCTCTTAGTCTAGAACTGTCCTTTGGGATAGCCAGTAATAAATGTTAAATCCATAAGGACTAAACATCTCGTTAAGTCCTACTTGTCCCAATCCTGCAACTACTTCCCACCACTTCAGAGCAAAATTTGAAACTTTATCACAGAAAAACAGAACTGAAATTATAGTTTTTACAGCAAGAGAAAAAGAGATATCACGTTAATATAAGTTCCTGTAAGATTGGCTGATTACTTAGAGAAAGAAATCAGGGTGATTCTGGAGAAGTTGCAGCAGAAGGCAAAAAAATTTGTATTTTATACAAATAGTTCTTGACTTATTGGTGTTTAGTTGAACTATGATTTTAAGGGAATTATGTATGAATGGACAGTAATTTCTGTCGTTAATTTCAGCTGTCAGAGCAAGGGATGTTGGCCTGCGTGCATATAAGTGTGCTGTCACTAAGGGCAGTAGATAAAAAAATTGTAACCTGATTTATTCTTCAAATTTCACATTTGATGAGGAAGTGGAGTACTGTGGCATCAATTGTTATGCATTCTCCCTCACCACATTAAGCCTAAAATTTAGTAATAATCCCTCTTCAGAAGCTCTTTATTTTATCCTATAACAAGTTTAAAAATTTCAGCTATTGTTCCCATACATGTGTGAAGTTGCTGGAGTTTATATTCTGTATACACAACATAGATTTGCAACAAGTTTGGCCTGGCATATTTCTGAAATATTGAAAGTATTTTAATTTTTGAAAATTGGTAAGAAAAGAAGGAATGTAGTTAAGGCACAGTACAGTTCTTGTTGGTTTATCAAAAGAGATCACTTACTTTGGGAAAAGTGAAGACCATCCTGGGATGAAGCCAGGATCTCTGGTGAACCACAGGAGGGTCATTAGAATGAACAGGACAAGTGTAACAGTTTCTGGATAGCTACAGCAGAAGTAGAATGAATTATAAATTTTCCTGAATTGACACTTGGATTTACCTGCTCTTGTTTGCAGATTTATAGTTTGAAATACCTAATTGATCCAAGTTTCTTGTACTCCTCCTGAACCACCTGTGCTGAGGCCTCTTCTCTGGCTGTTTTTTTCTTGCCACACTTGAACATGTTTTTAAAACTGGAATGTAAAGCAGTAATATTGAATGATGAGTTAATAGTGTATACAGGAAAAAGTATCCAACCTTTCCAGTTACCAATAGCACTTGACAAAAGTAAAATTGTCACTTTACAATGCATCATCTCCCATGTAGTTATCACACACCAAACTGAGCATATTGGAATTAATTGACAATTCCCAGTGGGAGACTTTCAGAAGTAGCAACAAAATGTGTCCTGTTATTGACCAACTCATTTGGCCATGAAGGATGAAACTTTAATCATGTGAACTAATTGAAAGAATCTAATATATAACTCTCTTTAATGACAGTCTCTTTAAATCTATGGCTTTTCTTTGAATGAAAAAGTTTTATCACCTGAGTAGCTTACATATTTATCAGCAGAGCATTTGTTACAACCCAGGTTTTCATTCTTGGATAAGGCTCTTACACAGTGTTAAAAAGAATATTATCAAAACAATCAAGAAAAACGAAACTATAAATGTTCCATATGGAGTGGGAAGCATGGGATGATTCTGTCTGCTTAAATCTACTCTCACTTTTCATGTCTTGCACCATAAGTTTCCATGTAATTTTGGAAGATTGGTGCCCCACCTATCTCCCATCACCTATCAGAGGTTAATGAACTCATGGATCAAAAGGCTTTGAAGAATCATCCCAAAAGAAATATTGTCCTCTCCAAAACCGTAAAAGCCCAAGCTCTGAGGAAACAGAAACCCTACCGTACTACCACATATAAATTTAGGAAAAGCAGAAGTTTCTTACCTCACTTTTACAAATACAGTCACCCAGTTTATAACATTATTCAAGTATTCAAACCAATGCCTCACTGTTATAAAGGGCATAATCCTATGACTCTTTCAGTAAAAAAAAAAGGTGTATGATTTCAGTATTCTTTTGTCTTGCATGCATGCACTGATAAATGTGTGTATATTATAAAGGAGTGTGTACACCCATTTGTGGTATGAACTTTTCACATTGTGCTGAATTGTCCAGGATCCTTATTTTAGAAAATTATTATCCCATGTGCAGATTGAGCCACACTAATCAAGGTCGCAAAATCACTGTTGCTGCATTTTCTTCCTATTAAGTCTATTAAACTAAGATGCAATATTTACTCCTGGTACAAATTAACTTTCGTATCAATAACCTTTAGTTTTATTGATGGTAAGTTATACCATTCACTTACTCAAACCCAAGGAAAAGCCACTGCAGCCAGACCCAGGAGAGCAACAGAATAGTAACTGCGATGGGGATGGAAAGGATAAACCAGGATCCAAAGTTGATGCACTGGCAACCTGGGTAACGTCTGGATGAAAGTAAAAAAATAAGTTTAGCTCACTTTTGCAAGGGAATAAAGACTTGTTAGAATTGTCAGAGAGCATTGCTACGGGAGAGCATTTCTGGCTGGCAGCAGACTTCAGCAGGAGGTGGCCTGTGTGTCCTCTTGCCTCACCCTCCCATCCTGTTCCTGTCATCATGACCACTACAGGAACCAGCTGAGCCAGTTATTTCAGCAATGGATCAGCAACAGGTCTGGAGATCTGACACAGACTGAGGTGTGTCTAAAGTGAGCTCTGTATGCAAGGGAGGGCCATGCACAGCCTGTTAGGACTATAGAGAAACAGAACTTAAAAGAAAGGAGTTTTTTGAGATGAGACTTTAGCACAAGAAAATATAATTACATGAAAAAGCTGCAATGAATGTAGAAGACAACAGTGGAAGCAACACTGAAACTTGTATTGTTTGGACTTGCATAAATGACTCAAAACTGATTAAAATCAAAATTATTATTACTAATTTCCATAAATGTTCATTGGCTGTGTGGATGATCTCTTCACTCCTTTTTTTAGGCTATCTCAATCTACTGTTTGTAAATATGGGTCATTCCAGCAGAGATCTCCCTTCCATATACATTTAAGAAAAGGGGAAGGGCTGTGGTTCTCTGAAAGAAATTGCTTTACTGTTGAATTTGACGGATGCCAGATTGGCAAAAAGGCAGAGTAAAAACAGCCTGTTTTCCAATTTACTTTGTGAACAGAAATTACTCTTTCTTTGAGCTCCTCTAGCTCTACTGAGAGAGTTTTTAATGCTAGAAGTGAGAAAATTCAAGTCTCCTTGAGCAGCTTTCCTTCTTGATGCAAAACTCTGATGGAACGGAAAGAAAAATGTCCAGACAGAGGACATCCTAATGACTATTCCAAATTATTATCCAATATTTTGTTTATCAAGTCTTGCTAGAAGGAAAATAATTTTGATGATTCCATAGGATTTTGAAGCTTTAAGTGCTTATTATAAATGGCCTCTCAAGTATTGTGCAAAGTTTAGTTTTGATCTATATTTACTATGATGCTTATATATGTTACAAATAAAGTGCTATCAGGGGACCAAACCTATACCCCTACTCTTTTTTTGGGATGATGTTCTAAGTTGTAACTGTACAGAATGATGGGACAATGAAACTCTCAACATAACACAGAACGTATAAAGCATTGTGCTGTTACATAATTTATGTGGCTATGTACCTTTTATTACATGGTTAACAATATCGATTTTTGAATGTAAAAATTCCAAGATAAGAAAGAATTGACTAGCATAGTAATGATCTAACATTTCATCACTTGCTAAAGTTTTTATGATCTTTCCTGAAATACGTGTGATAATTTCTTATTGAGCAATGAAACAAGCTCTTATTATCTTTATACTAAAGAGTCAATTCCATTACAAAATATTAGTTTATTGTGGTCAAGTGCTGCCATAAGTTTGTACAGAGATGAATATTTGTGTAAGTATTTCTAGTAATCTGAATATTGAAGTTAGGTATTTTTCATCTCCAGAGAAAATATTCCTAAGGTAGAATGGTTGATCAGTTTAAATGGTTTTTTAACAATCTATTACATAGTTCTGGTTGGATTATCTGCTATTGTTGGATTATCTACTACAGGTCTTGCCAGAAGCAAGGATGGACAGGACACACTGATTTATTTTCTAGACCTATTTCCTCTGGAAAATGAACAAATGTGATTGATTTTAATAATTCTTTTTCTGCAGTTATTTAGTTCCAATTATAGTAAACTCTTTGCAAGCAAACACTACAAATGCTATCAATAATTGATCTTCAACAATTTTGTCATGTGCAATACAAAACAGCGGGTGGAGGGCAAAAAAGGATTTAGCTTTATTTTGTTTTATTTCAAAATTGTAGTAGGACTATTTCTGACTATGGTAGTCTGCAGAAGAAAAAAAAGTAATCAGCAAGAACTATTGCATTTCGAGGGGTTTGGAATGAAATCTGCCAATTTTCTCTTCAGAGCAGTTCTACTTGAATAAGAAAATAAATATTAAAAAATGCTTTGGAAAACCTTAGAACATTGTTCCATTGAGTGCAAAGTTTCAGACTATCTTGAAATTATTTGCTTTTTTGTTGATTTATGGATCTAAATTTCTCATTTCAACTGTGCTTAGCCTCTTGAAAGTCTCCTGACGCTCTTTGCTGAGCAGACTGAACTTATTTCCTGCTGTACCTAGAAACTGTACTTCCTGCTGTACTTAGATCTGTACTACACATCCTGAGATAGTGCCTGTTCTATTCATGATAAGTATTGCCTTCCTTCTCAGCAAAATGTCTCTGTTTCCATGCAGCTACCCAAATAGTAAAGTACTTCTTAACCATACAATGGTCATCTTGCTGCATGTGTTGTCAGATCACTTTCCTCATGTAAGGCAAATACAAACATGCAATTTCATTTTATCTCTTTAACAAACAATTAAGAAAAGCAATAGAATCAAATAATATAATAGCAAAGGGCAAGGTTTCTAATGTATTTTAGGGGAATCGTGTGATAGCTCAAGAAAGAAAGTCAAAATTCTGGACTAAGAAGAATACAAATAATACGGTCTCTTACGAATTGAAGTGTTCAGTAAAAATCAGATTAGTTGATGTTCCTGTGATTGTGGTCAGTCCTCCAATGGTAGCAGAATAAGCCACACATAAGCACATCACTTTGAAAATCCCACTGTATTTGTCCTTTCTGCTTTTTCTCTCTGCTTCAGCATGAGGTAGGTTCTGCTTAGAAAGTATATACATGAATTAATGTATAAAAAGGGCTCATCATCATGCACAAAATAGAACTTAAGGGTATCTCAGAAGAGCCACACAATTTACTGGCAATATAGTTGTCTGCAGTGTGGTTTGGTTACCTTGGTAATGTAATTATTCATATAAAGGAAAAGGCAGAGTTAAATCCTGAAGTCCTTTCCCTGATCTGTCAGTCTTTACAGAACTTACAGTCTGCACATACTGATATATATATACACACACACCTGATATATAGAGTTTGTAAAGGTTGCTTTAACTTGTGTAAAACAAGTAATGTACAAAACCAGTAATGAAATAGCTATAGAAGCAAAGTGTCTACATGGGTGTGACTACAGGTATATTTCTTATTTACAGGTAACCAGCTTCATTGCAACCTGTGCCATTTTAGGTGTGGCAGAGAAGTGTGATTCAGGTTAAAAACTAAGCTTCACTGCATAATAAAAAGACATTTTAAGTACCTGTTCATTTCCTTTTTCATTTTCCTTTTCAATTGTGCATACAGTACTACCCACATTGTTGTTATATCTGGAAAAAAAAAAAAAGGCATGTATTGTAACAAGAGATAATCAATTTAGATTAATTCTTAGAACAGAATTTACTGAATAAATAACAATTACCCATTAACTTGTTTTTCTTTCTCTTTCCAGTCTGGGTTTTCATATTCTCCAATATTTTCTGTAAGACAGTGATGCAAAGACAGAAAAGCATTTAAGGGAGTAAAACTGGAAAGGCTCCATCAGCTTGTCTCATCCCATTCACTCACTTCACATCGTCTCATCAATACATTTGCAAGCACCAATCTCAGAAACAGTTGATTTGTGCACTACTCCTTCATGATTCCTGTTCCTCCGAATCTGAATCTTCTAATGAGGAGAAATATTTCTGATGTACAATCCAACTGTGTATGTAATTAGCTTAGATTCAATTGCTCTTCCAACATTACCCTATAGCTTCAAGAGCTCCTTTCTTCTGCTAATGTTTAAGCCTCAGTGTATCTTTGGCCTGGAGTCATATTTCCTTCCAGCCATCTTATGAGGCTGATAAGGGAGGCTGATAAGCCAGCCCCTTCCCTTCCCTTCCTCCCCTCATCCAACTGCCACCTTCTGCACCTGTTCAGTTCTGATTGGTCTTTGTGATCATGAGAGAGCTCGCACACAGTAACCCCAGAGAAGTCTCACAGTGAATCCTTTTCTGGCCATTTAATTGTACTTGCTGTGTCACTCCCTGCTGGGTGGGGGTGGCAAAGACAGAACTGCAGCACACCTACCATCCAGCTCCAGGGCTGGGTTGATGGAGCCATTAGAGCAGGACAGCTCCAGTTCATCAGCTTCTGCTTCAGCTCTGATGATCTGCTGAGCTACAGCTTCTACAATTGGCATCACCATGGCAGCAGCAGAGGTGTTGCTTAACCACATTGACAAGAAAGCACAGCTAACCATGAAACCCAGCATAAGCCTGGAACAGGAGAGAAGAGTGTGTGACTGCTACAGTAACATCTCCTATCATCAGCCTATTTAATATAAATAGAGAACTTTGTCAACAGAAAAATTGAAACATAAAAATTTAAAGCTTGTAATTCTGAGAACATTTTTGAATTAAAATTGCCTCAATATAAGTCACTGAAGTTACCATATTTTAGAAGTTCAAATATGTTATAAAGTGAAGCAGAAGCAATAATATTTATTTACAGAATTATACTGTATTTGAACTGTCTTTGAAGAAAGAGCACTATGCATGTCACAAATTCAAATGAGAGTTGAATTGGCTACACTGCTGATGTTATTAATCTTGTATTGTATAATCTAGGTCAAAAGCTTGGAGTTACTACTGAGACTATTAACTCCTGTAGATATACCAGTTCAATTGTTTTAGGAAGAAATAGTAAAAATTCAGTAAGTGGTACAAACTTAGTTCTTATTCAGACCACCAAGACAAGTGTAGGCATTATTTCAACTTCAGTAAATGTCATCTTTGATATTTAATGGGAAAGGGAAGGTCCTTACAATTCTTTAATCTAGTCTTGGCTCAATGTTTTCTAAGTTTACTATAAATGATAATGTAATACACTGAATTGCATCAATAATTGAAAAATCAAACGTTCCATGTCATAGCTAGTGAAGTTGGACTGTAAATTTAGAATACAGGTCACAATGTTATTTTTAATGCATTTCTTGGAGTTAGAAATGTGAAAAGTCCTTTTGACTCCCTATTCCAAAGTGCTATGTCTGACATCAAACACCTGCCATACATCA
This sequence comes from Thryothorus ludovicianus, assembly GCA_013397245.1. NCBI lineage: Eukaryota > Metazoa > Chordata > Aves > Passeriformes > Certhiidae > Thryothorus > Thryothorus ludovicianus. The sequence continues at coordinate 993,639 of VZTB01005683.1, read as the reverse complement.
TCACAGCAAGAGAACTTAGTGGAGAGATGGTGGTGTTGCACCTTCCTCTCAGAAGACATCTGTGCAGTTTGTAAAATTCTTTGCCCAGCCTTGATCAGAAGCTTCACAAAAAATGTCAGTTTTACTTAGTACAGGAAGCCGATATAGAAATTATGTAAAAATCATGTAAACATCATTTGCCAGTGTAAAAGTACCATCAAAATGTCTCTCATATCCTTTCATTTCAACTAATAGCTACAACATTTTAAACTGTATTTTTTCTCAGAAGGGGAACCTTGTCTTTTCCTTTGCACTTTTAATTGCATAGTGATGAAATGATCTGTAAACCAGCAAGTCACAGACCTGACTCAACTCAAATTGTCATCAGTAGTGAAAAACCCATTATCTCAGGCAGTTTTTGATTAGGTCCTCAGGCAGAAGTTGAGGAAGAATTGTTTTCTTATGCAGAAAATATGGGTCAGAATAAGCACACAAAATATGAATTTTCATACTGAAAGGAAAAGGCCATTTTAGTAGAACTTGTAAGGGGATAAAGAAAAAACAACAAAAAACCAAAATATTCACTAATGTATTTCAAAGCTATTCAACATAAATTTCCAGCATAAGATGGATTGATGGTCAGGTATAATGGGTGGTCAGGTGACCATGTGGTACAATGTGATGGGCCCTACTCAGGAACTCTAAAAGTGCAAAATAATAAAATATATTTATTTATATGTATTTATAAGTTATTTATATTTATTTTATTATCCTGTTCAGCCCCAGTTTTTCTGCATTATTTTCCCCATGGTATTGCTAAAAAAATATTATGCGTAGAATCTTGGATAACTATTTCATTATACCCAACTCTGAAGTCACTCTTCACTTCGTAGAGCACAATTGATAAAAAAATGCCTTTCTAGTCCTTGAAGGCTGCACAGACATATTGACCTTCCTCTGCAAGTCTGCAGACTTTATTGCATAGCCCAAAGGGCAGAAAGCCTTTACAAGACCATAGAATAACTTGGGCTGTGAAAAACCCTTAAGATCATCAAGTTCAACCATAAATATAACACCACCAAGTCCACCACTAAACTAAGTGCCTAAGTGCTATATCTACGTATCTTCAAATACCTCCAGGGATGATGACCCAATCCCTTCCCTTGACATCCAGTGCCAATGGATCAACCATTGACAGCAGAAATTTTTTCTGTTATCCAATCTAATCCTCCTCTGGTCCAACTTGATGTCATTTCCTCTTGTCTTTTCACTTTTCACCTGGGAAAAGAGGCTGACCTTCCCTTTGTACAGCCTCCTTTCAGGGAGTTGTAGACAGTGATAAGGTCACCCCTGAGATGCTTTTCCTCCAGACTGAACAACCCCAGCTCCCTCAGCTGCTTCTCACAAGACTCGTGCTTCAGACCCTTTGTCAGCTTCATTGCCCTTCTCTGGACTTGTACCAGTACCTCGATGTCTTTCTTGAATCAAGGGAACCAGACCTAAACACAGGATTTGAGGTGCAGCCTCACAAATGTCGAATATGGGGAGACCATCCCTGTCCTGGTCCTGCTGGCCACATTTTTGTGATACACATCAGTTTCTCCAGAAGAACATACAATGTAGAATCCAAAAGGCTCTTGCTATCTTACTTTCACTGCTGCACCCTTTATGACCTCTAATGCAGAGGTTTGTGCAGTGCTATCCCTGCCTGGGGCTGATAACTGAGGCTGCAGTGAGCAGCTGAGGAGGGAGTGTGCAGGGAGCAGCACCGTGCCTGCCGTGGGCACAGCCAGTGAGCAGCAGGTGCTGAGAGCTGGGTAGATCCTCTCCTTCACAGATCATTTCATCATAGTCTTTTCATGCCTTTGTCATGATCAGGAAATGAGATAGATAAGAAGAATCCTTCCTCAGGGTTACAGTTGTGGGGTTGCTTTAGGTATCCTCAGATGCTGGCTTCAGGTTTGACTGTTCACAGCAAGTTCCCCAGCAATGTTCAGCTTAGCACAGCACACCATCCACATGTGTTCTCCCTTTCAACATTTCAGCTAAAAGATGAGAATTTAGGAGTGTTCAAAAGAGAAGTTGAAATAACTAAACCTGCACAGCACAAGAATACAGCTTAAGATAACATGAGGCAGTAGAACAAGAATGTAAGAATTTTTTTCCAAACAGAAAGCTACCAGCTATAAAAAGAGGCAGAACTAATAAATACTTATGCTATTTTAAATTAGGTCAGTAAAATTACTGAGGAATAGAAATAATCCAGCATTCCTATGAAGCATCATTAGTTCAATTATTTAAGAGGCACCTTATTTTTTAGACCTGGGGTTTGTGGTTTTCTGACCATTTGCTTCCTTTTTGCTTCCTGGCAAGGAGCCATGAGCATACTGTATTCTGGGAAGCTAAACTTGCTCTGTAGATCTTGTGTGCAGCTGTCAGCCTTTTCTGAAGGTTTTTAAAGCAAGCAAAGAAAGATTTTTCACTTCCTAAAATGTATGTTGATAGTGAGTAACCAGAGTGTGATTTCTTTTCCCTTATCACCTCATCCAGCTGAGGAAGTGCCTATCCTTGTTTTTTTTCATATGTAGACAAAGGAAAACACTTTAAGTAAAGACACTGTGTTAATGTGTTTTTCCTTCCTCACCACCTGCTTAGTTTGATGATATTTTTCCCTCTCACTGTGTATTTTAACTCTTTTTGTATTTTGGGGAATGTCCAGAATTTTGAAAACACTATTGAAATAAAAAAATTCAGGATAGAACAGAGATTTTATGTTGTAGGAATTGGGTGGGAATGTTCAAACAACCATCAAGAAAGGGGACCCCTATATTATTAACAAAATAATTATACTTTTTGTTCAGAAGGATTCTTGTGAACAGAAGCACTTCAGGGAAATCCTTTCACTTAGGATTAGCAAAATATTTAAGTGTCACCTACAAACCATTCATATCAATTTAAATATCTACTTGATTTGAGCAGAAGAGGCTGGATTTCTATGGCAGAAAAAGCAGTAGGCAATTATTTCTGGAATACATAGCTTTCCACAAGTATTATTGTCCTTTAAGACATTGTTTAGCACATACCATGCAGGGTTGACACCCACCAGCATCACCATTCTTAAAGCCACTCTTTTGTGAAGATTCCATTTTTCTATTGATGTAGCCAAACAAATTACTCCAATCAGCAGCAGATGAAAGTCTTTAAAATAAGCAGATGCTACCTGAAACAAAATTGAAAAGAAAAAAAAAAACAAAAAAACCCAAAAGGAAAACCCTTTTTTTAATTAAATGGTGAATTTCTTTTAGCATTTGATATCACTTTAATAAAAAAAAATCAGTAAGATTTTATCATGAAATAAATAAAGAGACCTTTTTTGCTAAAAATTAAACTGTTAAGTTCATTGGAACTGTTAAATTTATTTAAGCAAATGATTCAAGAATAAATGCACTAAAGTGCATATGGTTAAAACAAAATTTAAAAACAAGCTTAGGATAGAACAACTTAAAACCATCAGTCACATCTCACATACATACTGAATCAGCAATTAAATGTTGTTTTTGTTACTTTTTTATCTTTCCAACTGGTATAATAACAACTTTAATCATAGACTTAGATTATGATTATCTGTGATTTCATCTCTTTGGCACAAAACTCAGCCATTTGCACATGGGGTCATTATTGTGACAGTTTACCTCTATAATATTAAGGATATTTCATTACTATCTAGCATTTTCCCATCAACTAGCATCTAAACACTGAGCCACTACCTGGAGGAAATTACTAATGAAATTTTTAAAGAAATATGAACAAGTCTTGAGGACAAAGCACATAAGCAAGTCTTAAGGCAGAACTATTGTGATTGGCACTCAGCAAATCCATGGATTTGCTTGACATGTTGCAACATTATGCATTTTATTCTTTGGAGTTTTGATTCCCAGGCACAGTACAAAAGAGAGAAAAATAAAGGTTACCTGCTTGGATCCCATTATACCAAACAATGGGAACATAAAGGCAGGGAGCAAAGCTGAAACAGCCAGTGGCAAAGCTTCTGTGAGCCAAAAGATGGCAACTACAAACAATGTGTATGCACATTCTGCTTCCTAGAACACAAAAGGCACCAATAAAAACATGAGTCGATTACCCAGGGGGAAAAAATCACAATTCAAAGAGTACAGCTCCATTAGTAGAGAGATTCCTCACACCTGGAAAATGTATGAGCCAAAGGACCTGCATTTAGGGTAGTTATTGTGTGCTATTGACAATCCTGATGAGATATGAAACACAGTCAGTAAAATAGATGTAGAGAGTTTTTTTCCAAGAGATAGTAAAATTATTTAAATTCTATCACTCAGGAAAGGTGGGATAAAAGTCAGCTGCTTATTTCTTCAAGGACAATTAATCATCTAGGTCATTCTGGAGCATTCTCATGCCACAAATTCCTATAAATCAAAAGCATTCTGCCTGTGTAAGCAAACCTTTAAGACTCCAGGAGTACTCAGAGTCAATAATTGGTCAAATTTTTTTTTCTCTCCTGAAGTTTTGTCATCAGCAACAATAAGGCAAGGATATCATCTAACAAAAGAGGCATCATGCAAGACTGACAAGAAACAGCTGTTGCTTTTATGGCTTGTAATTTTGGTATCTTTTCTTTTGACTCCTTAAAACCAGGAGATTTTTCTTTTTTATCTTAACTCTTTCTTTTTTTTTTTCCTCCCAGAAGAATTGTTTTCAATGTTATGTGTAAAATGCAGCCCCAGACAAATATAACAAGGTGAAGTAAACTTAGTTTCTTCCAGAGTATTAGAAATCTCTTTTGTATAGTTTTTAATGTATATTTCTACTTTTAAGGAAAGTTATTTGGAACTCTTAGTGCCCCTGGATAGGGTATGAAATTACTGAACAGCAGCAAAAATAGTTTGTACTGGCAAAGGAACAGCTTAATGATGTGGCTCTTGGAACCTTTGACTGAAAAATTACAATATTAAACCTAAGTCAGTCAGCTTTGGCTATCATTTATTTTGTGGAAGAAATTTTTGTTATGTATGAAACAATTTGAAAATATCCATTCACCTAGCAAATGTTCATCTCACTCAAGTCCTACCACATTAAGAATTTCCCATGAGCTTCCTCTCAGAAAGAAAACTGAAATACTGGAACTGTGATGTGAGAGGCTGAAGTACACTGCTCTGTAACCACCATCTAATTGTGATGCAAGGACTTCTGAACCAAATTTTCATGTATTGTCATACATGCTATGTGTAATGCACACATGATAACACATCACAGAATTCCATTTCATTCTGCTGCCATCAGAGCTGTGCCAAATAGAGTCACTAATGACATTGTTAGATAGCTGTTCATCAGTTTGCAATTGCCACAAGTTAGTGAATGGCAGAATTTATTTCAAGCAAAATAAAGCTATGATGTCCTGTCATAGATTTTGGTCTATTTAGGAACCAGAGGGAATTTGTCAGATCACTGATTTCAGTCATTTCCTGTCCAACAACAAAAAATGTGATGAACTTAAAATTCCTCATTAAAAAAAAAGTAATTGCAGCTCTTTTCTGGACAATTAATCTCCATTGTCAAGCATACAGAGCTGTTTAAAACAGTCCAAAAAATAATAATGAGAACAATATTTTCAGTTTAGTCCAGATGTTGTTAGAAAACAAATATGTGATTCAGAGCCTAATGCATCCAGTACAGAATTTTATGCTGAAGCCTTCTTCTCTACATTTCTGTGAAAATACACTGATTTTACAAAAAACCAAAAATTATCACAATGCACACATCATTATTCATTTAAGGTCCCTTCCAGCTCAAACTATCTGTTATTCTGTTAATCTGAAAAGGTCTGGGAATCTCAATCTTTACATACAGATGCAAAATAATTATCTCTCCAAGCAGGTCACTTACTTTGGTTTTGATGATTAGTGGAAGTGGAAGTAAAAGCAGTGGGGTGAGGACAATGAGCAGGAACCTTCGGTAAACCAGGAGGTAGCTGAGAATCTTCATGGTTGATGGCTGTTAGATGAACTTTCCTGAAGAAACTGCCAAAAAACATGTCTGACTTTAAATAGCTGACTCTGATTAATATTTTTCTAAGCTATCACCTTTAGCCATTGCTAAAGCAGGCCAGTAAAGCAAGTTAAAATTAAATCTGGGCCTTTATTGTTTTAGCGAGTTTATTAACAGTAGGTTGATAAGATAAGTGTTCGCCTTAAACCAAGGCTAGATTCAGCCCTTTCAGGACTTTCTCTCCCTGCCCTTCCTCATAACAAGTTTATGTAATTACAACAGGGTTTAGACAGCTAGAAAAATAAAAACTTCAGGTGCTTTCCCAGTCACTGTTGACTTCCATACAGGAAATCAAAATATATAACATACATGGAATATATGTTCAAAACCAGTTCGGGCATTTATGTGAAATCATAAGCAAGGTAATTTTATTGAACAGAATTAAAATTTCTTCGTTGTCTTCTCCATCTTTGGAGGTGTTCAAAACTTCATAGACAAGATCCTAAGAAACTTGTTGTGCTTTGAGTAAAAGGTTGGACTAGATGACTCGCAGCAGTCTCTTCCAGCTTCAGCCTTTCTGTTGCTTTTATCTGTCTAAAACCTAAAGTATCTGAGGAACACAGGAACTTTTTCTGTCTTGCCAGGCAGGGAATAGCTCATTTTCTCTTTTCAAGAAGAAAAAGGATAAGTTGTTTTTTATGTACACCATGTAAAGTTTTGAGGAAGTCTAAAAGTAGGAGACTTTTTGAGACAAAAGTCAAAAATAAATAAATCTTTTTGCCTGAATTTTCCTCTTCTTCACTGAAAAAAAAAAACTTGGTACTGTCTTTGTAATACAACAAAATAGCATCAAATAAAGAACAGGAAAAAATAGGAAAGAAACTTGCACACTATCTGTGGGTGAAGATTAAAAGGGGGAAGAACACATTGTTTTGTGCTCAGGATCTTACGTGAAGCAGAAAATCGGAAGAGGAGAGAGATGAAGGAGTGTTTGAGCTGCCATCAGAGCCATCCAAAGGACAGGTAATAAAGGTAGATTTGTGCTACCCATATAACCTTTTGATTATAAGAATCCTGTGTGTCAGAGTGCAAGCAAGTGATCAGATTGTCAATGTTGACTACACACTTCTGGTTTCTGGAAGGAAGGACTTTGGCTATGGGAAAAGGATCTCATCTGTAACTGCCACAAAGCAATTGACTAAACCCAAAGGTGAGAAATAAGCTGAAGAAAGTATAATGAAATAACAGCCTTGTTACTGGAGAATTGGGAAACAGCTTTGACACAATCTAGGGAGATGAAACTCAGACTTCCTGGGAAGACAATGTAAGGGATTAAAGATGTTCAAGTGAACTGGTAATTTTTGAAAGGGGCTGTTTTAAATATAAAACCACAAACTTGTTTAAAGAATTCAGAGACAGAAATAGGAAATCTTCAAATACCCAAAAATCAAAAGAAAATTGTATGAGATCTGGAAAAATTTGTGCTATAAAGAAATAACAAACATTTAGACTGATAAATTCAGAAGAATTATGATATAAAATAAATTTCAGTTGAAGAAGTCACAGAAAATTTCTATTAAAGTATCAGAACTAAAAGGAAATGAGGGGACAGTGCTTTAGTAAACAAAAGGGAAGACAAACTGTAGACAGTGCTGGAGTATTGAACACTTTCTTTACTTGAGTCTTCACAAAGGTAAATGGAAGTCAAAATATTTTTAAAATGAAAAATGGAACACACTATGGGGACAGTGATGGTGAGAGTAGTGAATATTTCAATTTAACATATGAATTCAAGTCAACAGCTCCAGATGAAATTCACACATAATTCATGTGTGATAATTCATTCAGTAATCTGAGAACTATTTTAGAATATGTTTGAATACATTTTGTTATGCCAAATATTTGAAAAACTTTGGAGTGTCACAAACTTCTAGAAACTGATCAGACATAAATGGAAATTAAATATGTCACATGAACTCAATTTAGTTTTATTTTTTCTTGGAGCAATTCACTTAGTACTCTAAGATGTAAATTATATGCATTTCATTTTACTTCAAGAAAATTTTTAGAGCAAGTTAGAGGTAAGCATAGAAGAAATGCTCAAGAGGAAATGCCTGTGTGTGCCAATTATTTTTAAAAAGTTGTTCTTGAAGAGAAGTTGCAATTGTTTTACGTTCATATTTTGAAGATATTTCAAATAAGATCCTTAAGAGACCTATTCTGCTTAATTTTCTAGCCCATATTTTTGTTAATGTTTTTTAATCATAAAGTGGTAAGCAGCAGGACAAAGATAATGCCTTCTAGCTGATACTAGACCATAAAATCTGCTTTTTCAGCATTCTCAGACAATCACTGCTATAGGAAAATGCTGTGTGGAGACAGAAGTCCAGAACAAAGGAGAAAAGAGACTTCCAACACTGATTCGAATAAAATATTGCTGATGAAGAGAATTTGTCATGCATAATTAACACTGAAATTCTCAAATCCATCTGCAGGTCCCTGGTCAGCTATCAGAGATGGTCAGGGCAGAACAAGGAGCTACACTGAGGAGGTTTCCTTCCAAACTTCCGCTGAGAGGTTTCGGGACAGTCAAGCTTCTACAGGTAACCTGAGAATGGATCAACAGATAGATGCTCAGGGAGAGAATGAATGTGCAGTGGATTAGGTTTAATGGTGAGGAGCTGAAGGCTTTCTGAAAGAATGGAGTTTGGGACAGAACTTTCCTTTCAGGCAGGAAGAAGGAACAAGAGAGGATATACAATCCTGCTTACAAGAACTTTAAACATACAGCTCTGCATGTGAAGACAAAAGTGGTTTTAATGTGATTTGAGGTGTTATTGAACTATTATTAAAAATATATATAAATTCAATTTGAAAAATAAATAAGGATGTATTTACAACACTGGAAAAAAATTTAAAAGAAGTAGAGTTTTTAAGGAGAAAGAATATTTCTAGTTATGCTACTCAGTGTTAGCTGATCTGGGACAATATTCATCCAGTAATCCCTTGCATTCTTGGAAAGATTAATGTATTTTTGTTATGTATTGAGTTAACTGTGGGCATCCCTTTTGTATCATCTCAGTAGCTGAATTTTCTGGTTCATTTTTTCAGACCTCAGAAAAGTCAGTAGGAATGGTCCTTTTATGCTGAAGTTTTGTGTAGATAGCTGTATTTGCAGCATGGTTGAGGACTGTTATTTCTCTTTAATACTTGAAGAAGGCCTAGTGTGCTCCAAAACATATTTCTGTGGGAAAATAGAGCAGAATAAAGGACTTGAGAAAAATGAAAGAAAATTTCACATTGTTCCAAAAGCTCATTTTTCAATAAAACAAAGGAATATCTTGTATGAGAGATCCAGTTATGAGGAATGAGATGGCAAGAGGGGCACCATCATACCCCAACAGATACAATGGGACAGAAGTCATGTCCCCACTGGTTAGTAGACAAAGAAAAATAAACTTTCCTAGGCACTGTGAGGTTCTGTAGAATGCATATTCCAGGACTTGCAGTCCGACTGTGAGTTCTCGCTTGAGTGGTCCAAGACAACTGTTTTGGCTGAAGGCCTGAGCAACAAACTGTTGCACAGATCAAGCAGCATATAGTTCATGCAGCCCCCATGAGCCACTCCAGACAGGACCAGATGAGAGAGATGTTCTCTATTGCTACTGCTAGGAAGCAGGACTCCACTGGGTCTCTGGCAGAAGGCACCTGCAGACACCCAAGGTCTGCAGTGTCAAGGGTGCTGGAGCCAGGAGAATTTGCTCAAAGACCTGGGTACAACTCATGGGTAATGTGGAAGCATGGGGATATCTATTGTATGTGCCAAGGACATTGTCTTAATTTGAAGACAGGTATGCCTGCTAGGAAAAAAAGCAGGAGTCTTTCTCCTGCAATGGAGAAAGCAAACCTCTCTCCAAATTGCTATACCTTTAGAATTAAAGGTGCTCCCAGGCAAAGAATTTGGTATAAGAATAACAGTTCTTTACTAATGAGTCTACCAAGATGAACAAAATATCAATAACTATAGTATTAATACCAAACTGGGTTAGGAAACAGTCACAGGTTTTT
>VZTB01005683.1:928730-983402 GCA_013397245.1 Thryothorus ludovicianus | reverse complement strand
GTAGTCGGTCCCACCCCCTCTTGACAGTCACCTCTTTTGTCTCTTCCAAGTACTTTAAAGTGTTCATAAGCACCCAGCAATCAGCTTCCTAGCAACTCTTTTGGGAAAAAATTCTACAAGAAAACAACCCAACCCTCAACAGACATTAAACCCTGGGGGAAAATAAAATGTGATTTGATTTGCATAGTCAAGTACTATGTCAAGAATCACCTGAACCAATGGAGAATGAACCTGGCAAGAAGACTGGCAAGCATCGTGGTGACCCAACATGAGCCAACAATTTAACACAATCTCTCCTGTCCTGAGCAACCACCACAACACATGGAGGCCAAGTCATGCATCAAACAACTCAATGGACATTTTATGAATATTTTACAGAGGTGATCCATAGACTATGAGAATCATGTCTGTATATATATGTATCACATGACAGAAAAGAGTGTGGTGCTTAGTAAGTTTGTACTGGACAGTGTAAGATTTGAGCATGGCATATATTATAGGGACTAAGGGCTACAGAGTGAGCTGGGCTGGATGGATTTTGTTGATGGCAGACTGTCACGGTGCTGGTTTGGACCATGTGATGCTTTCAAAATGTGACTAAAAATGTAGATAACACACCTGTGTTTTGGTTACTGCTGAGAAGTCCTTCCATGGCATCAAGATATTCCCACTCTGCATCTGAGTAGGCTTGAGGGTATACAAGAAGTTAGGAGGGGACCCAAGAAAAGTAACTGACACAAACTGATTAAACAGGATATTTTCTGCCATATAAAACCAGGTTTAGCAATAAAAACTGAGAGGGGGGGGGGGGGGAGGTATTTTGGGATGAAATGCATTGCTTAGAGCCTGGCTGGGCATTGACCTATTTGCAGGAGGTGGTCAATGTTTACTTTTGTATTAATTTTTTATTCCGTTTTATTATTCCTTTTTATTTTGCCTATTAGATGTTTTTAACCTACAGGTTTTCTCAACTTTGCTCTTCCTATTGTCTCTCCTGTCCCACTGGAGTCAGAACAGCTGAGTAGCTGTGTGGTGCTTAGCTGGTGAACCGAGTCAACCCACCACACCTTGTCAATGGCCTTGGAAGTTACAGTACCACTCTCTGTCCTAACATGCAGTTAAAAACCTTTTGATCATCACAGACAGTATGGTAACATTACCAGACCAAGAAGAACATTTCAGTTAAGCAATACTTCCTGAAAATTTAAAAGCATGCAGAATTTAGTACAATGTGCAGCAAGGCCGGTACCATAGAAATGTAAAGAGGGGAAAAAAAAATCAGTATTTCCTTGTCAAAGGTTGATCATGCTGGATTAGCAGGATAGATTTATAGAGTGAGATAAGTACCACTTTAGAGCAGTACTCAAATCTAGAAGGAAAGATTTTTTTACAGCAATAGATGACTATTTATAGTAACAGAAACAATATAAATCACTACAAGAACTGTAAGATAAATAAGGTATTACTTAACAGGAAGAAATCTGGAAAGACAGTCAGAGCAAAGGAATGTAGCAAAAGAAGCTCCAAAAAGACACTTGAAGGATTTATGCTTCTACAAAATCATATTAATGATTTTCAAAATTATAATTATTGATAACAAAAATGAGAAGCATTACCAAAAATGTTAAGTTTTTTATATAGAAAAACTTGAATTCTGAAGTTACTAAGTTCTACTGTGTAAGAAAAAGAGATGAAAGCCCCAGAAATGGCCTGGGTAAGCACTGTGGTGGGATTTACTTCTGATTTTACACATCCATATCTGAACTGGTCACCATAACCTTTGTTTCACAATCTACAGATAGATGGAAGTACTCCCACCCTGCTCAACTGAGATGCTTTAACCAGGCTGAGTTGAATTACAGGGTGTTTCTCTTCAATGACTACAAAGCATTATTCAAGGCATCTAACTTTTAGATGTCTGTAGTAGGACAGATTTATTTTATCCTCTGCTTGTTTGGAAAAAAAGTCTTAAGAAGCTCTCTGGAGTCAAGAATAGCTGCAAAAGACTTGGAGCACTGATCAATCTTCTTTCATTTGGTTTTATGGTTTAAGCAAATGGATATAGCAGGTACCCATCATTAAACAAGACTTTATAAGTGTTTTAAACTTCATTATTATTGTTGAATAATTAGCTTTCACTCTTTATAATTGAAAAAAAATTGGAAGCCATCTCTAATTTTATTTCTGTATTAACTTGCCAGTGGATGGGATCAAAGTGATTCATTATTGCCAGAGAAAAATTAAGTGTATTTAGTACCCAATACTGATCTCCACCTTTAGAAATATTTCATAGAGAATAAATTTTCTCTAAATTGAAAGCATGAAAATTAAATCAAAAGCACTAATTCCCCAAGAACTTGCATGTTCTGCAAGGATTTGAACAGGCATAGGAAATTTTGCCTAGCTGTTTCCCATTGTTGCTGCCTATTATTTTTCTTCAAAAACATAAAAGCTTTTTGAACCTAAAATTCTATCAACATCCCCATAAAACTTACAGAGTATTAGACACTCCTTCTCCTTCCCTTTTTCTTATTACAGGACTGAAAGTAGAACTGCACCGTGGAATTGGATGTGTGGTCATGTGTCCCCTCCTGAAGTTTTCCAATTTCTAAGTACATATCCAAGATGATAACAGACAACTGTTCTAACAACTCTAAATGCTCTAAAAACCAGGTTAGGAAATATTTATTGAAATATAACTGTATTTCAAACTGTGTTTATTCCTTTTTCCATTGTTTTTCTTTTTTTGAAGTATCTCCTAAGGAACAGACTCTCTGATCTTATCAGAATGCTATCAGGACAATGATATTTGTATGGAAAAGAAGGTAAAAAATCAAAACAAAAATACCTTTTTGGAATTTCAATAGCATGAAATTCTGAATAATAGGTGATGTTTATCAGCAGATTCACTGAGGAGACTTTGGAGACTTTGGAGACTTCTGAAATAATCGAGTGTTGTATTCCTATATTCTTGGCCTGACATACTAAAGAGCAATAGTAAAAAAAAACACTAAACCCCATTTATTTTCACAATATTCCTTGCATTTCTATTTCTACACTACAGAACATCTGAGAAAGTTCTCTTTGAAAGATATAATTGTCACCTTTTGTTAAAGCAGTTAAAAAAAACAGATTAAATCAACTTCCATCGTGTGATGAAACACATTTTATACCTACATTCAATCCGTATTTCTGAATGGAAAGGATCTGACATACAGATGCATACACCTCCACACTCCTTATTGCATAAAAGTAAGCAAACTGAAAAGAAACAAAATCCAATTACTTGATATTGAAAATTTAATGACTAGAAAGTTCACTATTCATTGTAAACATGTTCCTTTTCACTTTGAATAGAAATGCACTGTACCTAAAGGACCGTAGTATCATGATTTTTCAAGATAACCTGTACTTAGAGCACTTTTCTTTGAATCAGTTCAAGTGCTTCAGTTCAAGTGCTTCAGAAATCAATGTATATTTTTCCAAGTTTCTGAAGCAAAATACTCTCTTCTAATGATGTTAGAAAGCACAGAGGTTCTCCAGTATACTCATTTATCCTGAGTACTACATTCCAGTGATACTTTCCACTGGAATCACTGCCCAGTGATACAAAGGACAATTTCCAAGACATAACTACATGTAGATTTCGTGTTCATATAGAAATGTAGGAGACAAAGAAATAATGGGATTTTAAAACATAAAGACCCTATACATGGTTCTCCTATACTTGAAGCACACCTTGAAAGCTCAAGAAGTCCCTGGGTCTATGGGACCAGATGGAATCCATCCAAGGGTGATGAGGGAGCTTGCAAAGCCCCTCTCCATCATTTATCAACAGTCCTTGCTCACTGGGGAGGTTCCAGATGACTGGAAGCTGGCTAGTGTGATGCTCATTTATAAAAAGAGTGTAAAGGATGATACTGATAATTATAGACCTGTCAGCCTGACCTCAGTACCCTGTAAGGTAATGGAACAGTTTCTACTGAGTGTCATCACACAGCACTTACAGGATGGCCGGGGTATCAGGCCCAGCCAGCCTGGGTTTAGGAGGGACAGGTTGTGTTTGACCAGCCTGGTCTCCTTTCATGACCACATCACCCACCTGGTGGGTGCAGGAAGGGCTGTGGGTGTTGTGTACCTGCACTTCAGCAAGGCCTTTGGCACTGCCTCCCACAGCACACTCCTGGCAAAGCTGCAGCCCATGGCTGGGACAGGAGCACTCTGTGCTGGGTTAGGAGCTGGCTGATGGCCATGCCCAGAGAGTGGTGGTGAGCAGTGCTGCATCCAGCTGGGGACAGACACCAGGGGTGTGTGTCCCCCAGGGGTCTGTGCTGGGGCCTGTTCTGTTCAATACTTGTACTGATGACATGGATGAGGGAATTGAGTCTTTCATTAGTTAAATTTGCAGATGACACCAAGCTGGGAGCGTGTGTCGATCTGTTAGAAGGTAGGAGGGCTCTGCAGAGAGAACTGGACTGGTTGGATGGATGGGCAGAGTCCAATAGGATGAAGTTTAGTAAGTCCAAGTGCCAGTTCCTGCATTTTGGCCACAGTAACCCCCTCCAGCACTATAGACTGGGGACAGTGTGGCTGGACAGTGTCCAGGCAGAAAGGGACCTGGGGGTGCTGGTCCACAGGCGGCTGAACATGAGCCAGCTCTGTGCCCTGGTGGCCAAGAAGGCCAATGGCCCCTGGCCTGGATCAGGAATGGTGTGGCCAGCAGGAGCAGGGAGGTCATTCTTCCACTGCACTGGGCACTGGTGAGGCCACACCTGGAGTGCTGTGTCCAGTTCTGGCCCCTCAGTTTGGGAAGGATGTTCAGGTGCTGGAGCGCGTCCAGAGGAGGCAGCAAGGCTGGAGAGGGGCTGGGAACACAAACCCTGTGAGGAATGGCTGAGGGAGCTGGGGGTGTTCAGCCTGGAGAAAAGGAGACTCAGGGATGACCTTATCACTCTCTACAACTGCCATAAAAAAGTGGCTGTAGCCAGGTGGGGGTTGGTCTCTTTCTCCAGGCAGCAACTGAGAGAATGAGAGGACACAGTCTCAAGTTGCAGCAAGGGAAATAAAAGTTGGATATAAGGAAAATTTTTTTTATGGAAAGAGTGATCAAGTACTGGAATTGTCTGCCCAGGGAAGCGGTGGAGTCACCATCCCTAGATGTGTTTAAAAACAGACTGTGCCATAGTTTAGTTGAGGTGTTAGGGCATGGACTGGACTTGATCTTGAAGGTCTCTTCCAACCTAGATATTCTGTTATTCTGTGATGCTTGAGATTCATAATACTAACTCTGTCTCTACATCAATCTGCTTCTCTCAAACAGCTCCTTGATAATGCTTCTCTTCACCTCTGAAGTAGATGTAAGCAGTTTAACTTAAGTAATTTATCTTCAGAATAAAAAGTAAAGTAATTTACCTTCATCAATGAGATATTGTGCCTACAACAAACAAGTTCTGCTGAGAGCTTTTCCTGGATGGAGCATGACATTAACCAGATTAATCATGAGTCAAGTTCTACGTATTCAGAACCCATCCTGGACACTTGTCTGCTGCAAGTCAGCTTTCACAACATGTTATTTACTTGGCTAGGACCTCTCTGTAAGTACAGTCCTCTTGATGAAGGCGCTACCATGCTTCCAGTTTGCCCAATAATTTTCTCCACCCTTGCTCCAGAGACTTCACTGAATGCCTCTGACTCCTGTGAATGGTGTCCAATGTGCTCCTGTTAAGGACAACAAACACACGCCTTTTGGCAACAGATATCTGTCATATTATGGCAAACTTCCCTTGCCAATAACCAATTTGGGCTGGAAAACCCTGAATCCTTCATAAGCTTTTAATCTTCCTGCATATACTGCTCATTGACTGAACAGGCAATAATACCATTCTGTAAGAGACATGTTCTCTGGGCTGCTGTCATGTGCCCCTGGTACAAAATCAGAACACAAACCTTGAACCATTTATAGGCCTAATTTATCATTTAGCAATTTTTTGCCTCCTTAAAATACAGATCCATGTTTATTCTTGTTGAATGATGTGTAGTTGGTGCTGTGTGAACCCAAGGCTACCAAAAAGCTTTAACCTGCAGTAGATCTGCATGGACAAGCCTTCTTACCAGAAGAGACACTCTCACAGCCTGGGAGAGTTCATGTGCACACTGGAGTAACTACAAAGAACTGTTTGTCTTGCGCTATGGTCTAATTCTCTAATAGCACAGAGTTTAGCACAGAGTTTTCTTCCTACTGAAATGGGCACATTCTTCATTAAAGGATAGAAATTGTGGTAGAGTTAACACAGATTTGTAAGAATTCATTTCATGAAGCGCTAATAATATTCCTCAAACTTACAAAACATAGGCTTGGTAACGAATTTCAAAATGTACGTCTGAAAATTGTCAGCAAATGATCCAAGCTGCAAAAAAACTAGGTGTCCTCTGATAGAACACAAACTATACTTTTGATTTTTATCATTTTGGAGGAGGAATTTTGTTTTAAAATTAGTTGCATGATATAACTCCCAGATAAGGGTTTTAATTTTTGGAAGTCTATATATTCAAGGCCAGCTTGGATGAGCTTTGAACAACATGGTCTAGTAGAAGATGTCCCTGCCCACAGCAGGAGATGAACTTGATGTTCTTTAAAGGTCCTTTTCAACCCAAACCATTCTATGTTTGCTTTTATACAGAATCAAACAGCAGCAGGAAAAAATTCTGCTTGCAATGGCACTATAAAAGGTGTCTGTTTGCAGGGGATTTCCCTTCATGACAACAAAATCTTTTATGTGGACTTTTATCAAATAAAATGTGAGTTAGTACTATCATAATAATGTCTGTTGAGATGCAATATGAGAAAGAAAAATATTTAAATTCTTTTACCCAGTCATTTGCTAGTTTTTTCATTTTTAATTATTCCAGGTGATGACAGATAATTGGAAGTGGTAGAATTATACTTCTCATAATTGATGTTGTCTGTGTGATGATGACATGCTAATGTCATCAACCATGTTGGCTTTTTTCTAAGATGCTTTACCAGTTGTGTTATTGTTGAGGAATGATGTTAATCAGATAAAACCATTAACTATTATGCTTGACTTAGAGCAAAGTTCAAATTCAGTTTCTTGGATAAATTTATTCTGGTGAAACACAAAATTGGATAAATGTAGTTTGTCAAAATTATGTAGAAACTTTTAATTTATAGATGAAATTTTATGAAATTTCCCAGAGGCATAATTATTCTAAGCTGATCATTCCTAGACTTAATTATTTTTTTTAATTACTAATGATTTTAACAGTTTACTTCCTTTCAGTAAAAGACTTTTATATTTCCATTTTATTAATACATTTTGTAAGTTCTCACATTTTTCCCTCAGGTTATGTATATATTTTTAATCAAGTTTCCGCATAATCTTTTGGCGATTTTTAGAATACTTTATTAGACCTTCTGCCACCTTGACCCACATTAATTACAACCCACATTAAAACGTCACATTAATATTTTGTTCTTCTGAAGACTATCTGTCATAAATGTCCACATGTGAAAAAAACAGATGAATAAATGTGTCTTATAATGTGTAAATGTTTGACTTCATAATACTTTTAAGTTTTGGGGAAAATCTTTTCTGTCAGTCTTCTTATGTATTCTTTGTTTTTATAAAGTTTATCAAACTGCTAGATGATCTCATCCACAGTTTTCACATTGACAGTAATATTAGCCAACCTTCAGTTCTGTTTTCCTTGTTTCTTTCTCAAATTGTCAGTAATTCTTTGTCTCTCTTGGAACTGTCAGTGATCAGTTTATCATCAACAATAACATTATTTCAGTCATCTATTTCTGTAAGGTCCTGAGAATAGTTCATAGCCAAAGCTGGGCTAATCTTATTCAATACATTATTTGTTAATCCTACACTAATATTGGACAATAAAGGCACAAATGTATTTATTCAGGGATTCTTTGTAATCTTGACTTTCTCAGAAAAAATTTCTATGATGTCTCCCATCAAAACAAACCACACAAGTACTCCCATTGCCTGTTGCTGCTGCAAGCAAACTCAAATTGCAATGAAACTGACTTGTGAAGCCTTGGAGTCAGCTGTGCCTACGCCCATTTTCCCCGTTCTGTCAGGACCCAGCAAACACTCTCCAAGCTTGGTCCGGCAGAGTGTCCCTACCCCGCCAGGACACCAAGCATGGAGCTGGCAGCAAGTGTGGGCTCGGAACACGCCCCAGGCCAAGCAGCAGGAGGGAAAATGGGCCAGGCTCAAGGAGCAAGCTTCCGCTTGAATTAGAGGATAAGGTATAGTACACATTTCACAGCTCCAGCCCCATTCAGCATGGCTGAGGAAGTTTTCTGTTAACAAAGATAAATTTCAGGCTGAAACTGCAGGAGAGGAGTCTGCAGCCAAATAACCTCCACCAGAGAGGAGTAGAAGTGGTGGAGAGAGTCTCTGCTCTCCTCTTTGTGCCTATATCCATGTGTACATATTTTACTACCTACTGAAATTAATCACGGAATGTTAGGGTAGCTATGTCATAATAGCATGTCTTAAGAACAGTCCAGAATTCAGAAGCAGTGCTGGGATGTTTTTATCTTTGTCTGTCATCCCTCTGTTTACACTGCCCATGCCCAAGGGCCTACTGCTGTCACATTAAAGAAAGGCAGCTCAACTCTGATAATTCTGTTTGATAAGAATGTATTTTCATAGATTACTTCTTCTACTAACACAGGAATTCTCTGAGGCAGTAATGGAGGATTAAAAAATCTTTTCAGGAAAAGAATTACCTGAAAAATTATTTTTGAAAAAGTCATGAGATGAAAACTGACCAAGTACAAGTTCTCTCATATCTCAAGAATTCATCTCCATGAATTAGCATGCATCCTTCTAAATTTAGGTTTCTTTGAGTTGGGGAGAATTCCCCTTAATGCCTCATGATTTAGGCAACATGAGACTTATATGTCATGTTGCAAATGTTGGATTTTTTCTTGCAAAAAATTGATTTCTTATGGGATGCAAGATCAGCTTCCTAACAAGAGAGCATATTTGTATCTGTCATTTATTCAACAGTAAAGAAAAATATGTATTGCAAGGAAAACATATTCTAGTGAATAAAGACTAAAATTCAGATGAGAAATCACACTAAAAATCACACTTTGATTTCCATAATGTGTTCGTTAAAGTAATACAGAAGAGAAAAATATTAATCAGTAATTGCTTAACCATTAATTTTTTTTTTTTTAAATAGATCAAGCTCAGAGATCAGGTCCAGAGTTGCACTGAACCATATTTTAGGTCTCTTCTAATTTGTTTCACTTGAATTTGATTCAGTATTAAATTCTAACAGCATGGAAGATCAGGGAGCACTAATCACGAGGTTTAACTTGTACTATTCCCTTCTCCTTTATTCTGAAATTACCTTTTTCAGGTTCAAAGCAAGCTCTAAATTAATATTGTATGGCCATGCCATTTCTGTGGAAAGAATCAGAATTCTTAATTGAACTTGAGAGGATATATTAAAAAAATGCATAAAGATTCTATTACTTTGTTATTCAATGTAATTCTGAGCCTCCTACAGATCCCTGGAGTACCCTGGCTCCGAGCCAGCCAGCTCAGCCACAGGAGGCTGAGCCCAGCCTCCAGGGTTAATGGGCTCTTGCAAGTTTGCATCAGTGGTGGGCAAGGCCTCTTCAACCTGTGATTTCAACAGAAATTGAGGAGATGGATTTGCAACACATCAGCTGTTAGCCTTGTGTGGCAGATATGAAGCAGTAATAAATGACCATAGATTATTTCATATCTGTGAGAGCAATGCATAGAAACTTGTTCAGGTGGCCAGGCTACATTCCCAGAAGCTGCTCCCAAAGCCAATATCAGTTGAACAACTTAATTTTGGAAACAACTCATGCCTTAGAAATAAATGTTCCCCTTCTCTTCATTTTCTAACACGCATGAGATTTTTTTGGTTTTAATCTAGTTTTGATCTGATTAAAAACAAAATTACGTTTGTATATTAACAGCTCCTATGACCTGGAAACACAAAGCCTTTGCCAGCCCTACTGACCTACTTGCCTAAAGGATCTGCTTACATCTGGGAAGTAAAATCACCAGATCCAGTGGGTGTAAATCAGCAAGAAAGTGGCAATAGCATACTTTATGGGTCAAAAAAACCTGAAATATCTTCTATGTCTTACAAACTAACAGTATTTTTTTTCAATTATATTAAAAGCTTCATTAGCTGTATATTTCCAAGTCCCAGAAAAACATGAACAAAGGAAAGAGAGATGCACCACAATTATGTAAACTATAGCAATCTGAAATTCCTTAGTGAAATTAGTTATGGAGAGACATCAATCACTGTCCCCTCTAACCTGGCTTCAGGTCACTACCTCTATTCTTAATCTTTGCAAAGATTAACAGTCAGCCAATTTGCATATATATAGCTCTGTAAAAGATTTATAGGTTCAAAAGGTAAGAATGAGTTTCAGATGTCCTGGCAAACTTCCTATCTTCGTGGTTCTTCCAAATCAAATCACAGGATATATTCCCTTCCCCGACACCCCTCTCCCCCAAAATAAAATGAAATTCACCCACTAGTGGAACAATAACTAAATATACCACCAAAAAACCCTGTATTTTATTCTGACTTTTTCAGAACAGGGTCATTTTTTTTCTAAAACATATCCTGCGTGATTAGAACTTTACTTATGAAGACGGCAGAAGAACACAGTTCAGGGTAAAAGATGTTTTTGTGTACTGCTGGGTAGAAGGGCACAGCAGCACTGGGCTCCCAAGGGCTGGATTCTTAACAGAGCAAACTGAACAGCAGTAGCTCAGATTAGCTTTCTCGGCCAACTCTTGGATACACTTTAAACAAATTGTCTGCATTCAACAAAATTAACCTTTCCTTTACTTTCCTGATGTGTGACACAGTAACTGTCGTGTCAAAAAGCCATCCATAACACTCCTGGTCAACTTCCCTTATGCCATGAAAACTGTTTTCTACCGGATTCAGCAGTTCAAGATCTCTAGGACACAATTATTTATCAATACAAAGTAAATACTTCTTGAAAACAACTTAAATTTCCAGTTATGGTACTCAGCTCCAAATTGATACAGAACCAACTGTTTGGCTCTCTCTGTTTTAACCTCTGATAATAAGAGAGGCATAACTCTCTTATTTTAACCTCCAGTAATAAGAGAGGCATAACTCAGTGCTGGCTCATCCCAAACATCAGTTTTTCCTCTGGGACATTACCAGGCTTGTTGCATTTCCCTGAGAAGAGGCAGCTGCTGGTTAACAGCAATCATTGGCAAGCAGGCACATTCCTCCTGCCTGCCCAGAGGTGCCAGTGGGGAGCAGAGGCCAGCTCTGCAGCCCTGGTCCAGAGCAGGGCTGATAGCTTGACCCTCTGGGCTGCTGAGGTCAAGACAGTTTGGAACAGAGATTTCTGCTGTGTGTGTTAACAGCCCCATCAAGGGGCTCCCATTTCACTTGGGGTCCTTGGGCACTAGCTGTGTGCAGGTAGTAGGTGCTGCTAACCCACTGCAACCAAGAATGCAGAGCGGTCATGATGTCTCTTAAAACATAAATGTACTGTGTGGCTATGAAGATTAACAACACTTTCCCCAGGTATTCTGAAAAATGACAAAGGGAGGTTAATGAAAATTCCTGTCAGATTCTGAAAAATCTCCTGGCTACTCAAGCAGTCTGAAAATTCCTCTGTCACAAGGTTCAATGCCTCCACATTCCTTTGTGGATTGTCAGGGTGATCTAACAACAGGAAACCTGCTGTTCCTGGTTGCAGAGCAACTAAGGAAACAAATAATCTGTATTATAACAATTTGGTCTTCAACCAGGCTCAAGTTAGTATTGGTGGGGCCAGGGGACAGCTGATCACTGCTGGATGATGAGACTGAAAGCTTCCCACAGTGTTCAAGTGTCCTCTGTAAACTGCTTTCTTATATGTCTCCTCAAAGGCAACTGAGTGGCTCAAAAGCTAAAAACAAACAACCCCTAAAACAAATAGGCTTTATCATAATATAAACACTAAACAGAAAAAAAAAAAACCAACTATTTAATATGCTAGGAAAATAAAAGAAATAAATATTACCTTTTTACACATACCTCTCCATCTCTGAAAGAGTTCTTTATTCTGATGTTGATTTAGCTAGTTTTGTGGCTTCCTGACCAGAGCAAATTCTGCACAGCCCTGTGATATGGACCATTTTCCCTCTGTCCCTGTCAGGGCTGGTCAGCTGCCCTGTGCTCCTTATAGCAGTTCCCATCTCTGAGCTGAAAGTTCCCATCTCTGTGCCCTGATCCTCTGCTACCCCTCCCTGACAGCTCTTGAACATGTCCAGTCCCTCAGCACATCCCTTCAAGAGCAAGTTCCCCCATTTGCTTTATTTCCAGATGGCCAAGCCAATTAAGTTTCTATTTAAGTGATCAGCGCGAATATACCTTAGCAACAAACCAAGTGTTAAATCTGCCTGGCTCAAGATTTCTCAGTTGTGTAGACCAACTGGCTTTTTGAGGGCTGGCTCTAGGTGTAAGATTAGTTAGGCCCTGCTGCTCAGCCTTGGAGGCAAAGGGAATTGTGCTGTCAACAGACTTGTTAAAAGCCATTATTTCTGTTAATATCTTCCTCACCTGTCTTGTCTCTTGACAGGTCACACAGCAAATTCAGCAAACTCAGCCACTTGCACAAAAAGACCAGGCAGCATAACCAGGGCTCTGCCAAGTTTCAGTCACCTCAGACCCTGGCTGCCTTCTCCAAGACTGAGGTGACACATGTCAGCTCTGTTCCCTGAAAACAGAGCTGATAGCATCCCCTGAATCTGAATGGCATCATCAGACTTTGAGAGAGGCACATGCAGACTTGTGGAGGAAGTCAGAGATACTGTGGAAATGGCCATTGCAGTTAAGGCCTATCTCTTAAAAAAAAAAAAAAAAAAAATAGAAAACCCAATTAACACTCACTATCAGAATAGGCTAAGCTGCAAAACAACATTCTTGTCAAGTCCATCCCCACTGTTATCGATACTGCAAGCAATAGGACTATAAATATAATAATCAGTGAGGAAATTCCTTACCTTATGCAATTTAATGTTGACTAATCTCTACAGCTGAACATACTTAGTTTACAGCTAGTGACTGATGTGGTGCAAACAGTGGCTATGTCAAATTCTGGCAGTGGGGTGAGTTATAGCTAAGTATAAACCAAAACACACATAGAACTCTTCTTCTGAGTTTCAAAAGTCATATACAAGATTCCCTAATTTTCTACTAATTCATTTAATTCTAACTAACTATGCATTTACATTATTTTTGTGCAAGGTTTCTTTTTGCAGTGGTTTTTTTCCATTACTTGCTGTAGCATGATTTTACAAAAGTTTCTCACAGAAAACAGCAGAAAACAGGCTATTAATACATTGCAGTAGAACTATATTTTATAGAAAGCACACGCAGTATTTGTAACATAAGTGTGTGCCAAATTCAAACTTATAAAAAAGCAACAAGAGCAACTATTTTTAATACTCAAAGTTTCTCATAAGCTCTGCTGTTGCAAAAGTCAGTCAAATTCTAAAGGTAGTAAATTTTCAAATCTTTATAAATATATAAGATCACTTAGGGAGGATTTGCTAGGATTATTTAGGGGCTACACAGTGCACCATTAGTATGTAAAAGGAAAGATTTCTTTGTTAAAAATTGTCAGTAATACACACTAACACATATTTTTTGTGTTTTATCACACACCAAAGGAAAGAAAGAAGGATTTTTTTTTGGGGGGTGGGAGGGGGGAATGGTGGAGAGGGGAAGTACCTTATTTTTGTTTACATTTCTTTGCTAAAGATTCTGAATTATTAGTACTATATTGTTAAAGCTCATATGTATATTCAAGGAGTTCATATTAGTCAATTGTTAGACACTGTTTATCACAAGTTGACTAGAATATCCACCAAAACCAAACAAAAAAAGATGACATAAATACAATCAAAGCAAATCCATTTAGAATGTGAATGACTGTCCATGGTATTCATCCAGCTGTAATTATTAAACATATTCAGCTTTCCTGTCTCTGGATAGTGGAGCTGAGCCTTTTTTGCAGTACCAGAAGCAACTTTTTCATAGGAAGAATGAAGTTTTCATTGTCTCCTTTTTTCACCTCATTTTCAATACGCCCTGTCATTTCTGTCCCTCTGGTCTCTTTTTTCTCTGCTCATCAGTGGATTTGCTGGCAGGATAAACTACAGAAAAATTCTGGCAGGCTAAACTACTGAAAAATTTTAATTAAAAATGGTTCCTTTCCCTGCTTAACAGGACAGAATCCTCACAATTCCTTTCACCATGTTGAGAATTTTGTCGCTTCAGAAGAAAGGGAAAAGTTTTCAACACTGGCTTTTCAAAGGGTTCTGCTTCACTGACTTGTTGAAAATATCCAGGCTTCACAAAAATTGAACGCTCTGTCATTTGTCTCTTATCTAGTTACAAAAATGCTAATAACTTTCATTCATTCTTCAGATAATGAAAAATAACAATTAGTATTGTGGTCCTGAGATTCTGGTGTTTACCGGGCCTGATTACTTGTTTGAAGGGTGAAGGAGAAGGACAAACTTCTCCTGCAGGAAGAGTAAGGGATTAAATGTGTCTGACCTTTTCCATTTTGAACATTCAAAAAATATTTTGAATACAGGACTGCTTACAGAGCTTCTCCTATTTTTTTATCAGTTAATATACAATAAAAAAGTTAGAATTTTTCATCTCAACAAATTGTACAAGGAAAAAATACCTGTTAGGTGTCTAAGGATCTGATTTTCTTACAGTCAAGAAAAACCACAGTGAAAGAACAGAAGAAAATCAAATGTTCTGAACATGTGTTCTTAACACCAAAACTAATGAAATAGTAGAGCAGATATTCAGGGAAGTTTATGGGAGTGCTACATGGAAGCAAGGTCTGAGGACAGACTAAATGGTGATAAGACTCCTTACAAGTGATGATGACACCTGGAGCTTTTGCTGTGCCTCTTTGCGTGTCCAGGTGCAGAAACGGCAAAGCAGAGGAGGTGTTTCTCTGTCTGAGCAACAACAAGGTGTGTGGGTGGGAGTTCTACCTGAATATGAGGAGGAACTTCTCTACTGTGCAGTGACTGACCACTGGAACAGGTTGCACAGAGCAGTTGTGGAGTTCTCCTCACGAGATATTCAAGAATGATCTGGATGCATTCCTGTGCCCTGTGCTCTGGAATGGTCCTGCTTGAGCAAGGAGAGTGGACCAGATGACCCACTGGGGTCCCTTCCAACCTGAGACATTCTGTGATTCTGTGAGATACATAGATGGATAGATGGGCAGATGGATAGCTGGATAGATGGATACCTAGCTAGCTAGAACATTTCCTGTTGTTTGCTGAGCCAGTGGCTTCTATAGCAGCCTTTGATCTGCCAAAAATTCCTGTAAAATAGCCTACATATTTAACTGAAAGTATATAATCAAGGGAGTAGTTTTCAAGAAGACCTTGTTTTCAGTCCAAAATCAAGGATTTTATGCAGCTACCTAATGGCTAAGTAGTTCTTAGTAAGACTAAAACAGTATTGTGGAGTTTTTGCTTTAAAATTTGATTCCTTTTTAGCTCTCGACATTAACTGTTAAAAAGATGCCACATCATCTGAAAGCATGAACAACAGGAGATTATGAATTTGGTACTTTATGTTCTTACAATCTTGATGTAATCATTAGGCAAAATAGGATGCAATGATAAAATAAGAGGATTAAATTTCAGTATTTGCCCATGATTTGAGTATCAGGACACTTGTCCTTCCCAGATGCTTTCTAGGAATATTGGACACAAACACCTACGAGCAAAAGCAGAAAGAACTATAATTTTGTGAAGATTTATCAAGGCTTGCTCTGCTTCTCAAGAACCAGTTAAAAAAACCTGGGGGATAGGACAAAAAAAGACCACATCAACTACATTTCATCACTTCCAAATACTTTTATATTCTTTCATATTCAATCACAAACATGGATGTAATTTGCTACAGATTCCTTTGACTTCTGGGAAAGGATAAAAAAAAATCCAGTACCATTGAACTAGGCCATAATTTCCAAATGTTGCTGCCTCATAAATACAGTTATCATTGCAGTGCACCTGCCAGATTGTGTGGGCAGAAGAGGGAAGGGGGCACCACACTGTGCTGGCAGATCCCCAGTCATTACAAAAACAAGGAATGCCTGACTACTGAAAGAAATCAATGCCAATTTGCTCATAAATGGTTAGCAGAACAGCCTCTACTTCGCTGGTTAAATCATCAGCTAACTAACAGGAAAAATTCAAAAGTAAATGGAAACTTCATAATGCTGCTATGTAAAATTATCTCCATTCTGTTTTCAAGCTGCTGTGTGTTCTGGTGAAGACCTGCTTTGTCTCTCAGAGCCTGTTGCCATAGAAGTGACTGAAATATCACCAGTTAAGCAATAGCCTCTATTTTCTAAACAAGCAGCTTCCTTCTGCAGAGGGCTGTAAGTGGGCCTTGTGCTACTCTCAGGTGTGCATTGCACTTGCCAAATGCTTTTAAGCAGAGTTCAGCTCCAAGCAAGCAGGTCACCTAACAGGAAGGACCAGCTAGAAGGTGTTGCCTTGTGTGGGCAGGATCTCAAGTTTCACACTTGACAGTATTTCCAAATCAGACCAGGCCAACCCTCACTTCTGCTGCTTACTGGTAAAGAAAGTTCATTGCAAATATTGAGAAGTGGAGAAACAATATAAATTTCAACTCATGTCAAGTTTAAAGCCTGAAGTCCAGATGGATGGCATAGCCCCATGAATAAAAATGATGATGCAGAAGAAGACGCAATATTCAAACACAAAACCACTTTTGCCTGTGTGATGGGAGTATGATAATACTTTGTCTGTTTGGAGAAGACATGGCAGGACCACCACATTGCAGAGGAGGAAGAGGTAAATCTGTATAATCTTCACATTAACCCCTCATGTTTTGGGGGAGAGCTGCTAATTTTATGGTCCTGGACATACCATATGGCCTACACAATCAGTGTTATATCAGGTATAAGCTGTAGCTTGTACCAGCTTATATATGACAACTTGCTGTATCATGCCAGACAAAAGAGGCTGTATTCTGAAAAAAAGCTGCAGTTTTTATGTATAGATGAACTGATTTCCATTGATACATCAAGATTTGGAGACTCTGTATCAGAAGCTTGATTTAGTATCTAGTATTAAATGACTACTACCACAACACCACCAGTAGAGTGAAGATAAAAGGTTCCTTAAAAGAAGTAACCAATAGAAAATTAACATTGGCCTTAGTGTTTAAAGGGGAAAGATCATCCTCCTCTCAAATACACTAAAACAATAATATATAATGACAATAATGGAATTATTTCACTTAGAACACAAATGGCAGGCATCTCCTCTGTTGCAAGTGCCCTTCAGGGTGCAAAGTGCTGGAGCACGGATTCCATTGCAGTTGAACTGTGCTGACTCTTTGAGACAGGAGGCCCTATATATTGCACTGTCAGAGAAGCACACCTTGATCATTATGTAACTTCCAGATAGAACATAAAGAGCTTCAGGAATGAGAGTTACATTGCAGAGCAGCTGAATCTGACCCTCGATTTGCAGAGGATGCATACACTCCTGATTAGACAAAGGGCAGATCGACTTAATGAGTAACATGTAGTCTTACTGAATCTTTGAAGTGAAACCACCAGCTATCCAGATGAAAACAGTGACCCTGCTGAAAGAGGCCCTCACCTTTCTGATAAAGTAAGTTGGTAAAAGTAACTAGATCAAGTGTTAACCAGGAGTTTCATAAAAAACAGAATAGTAATTCATTAGGCAAAAATCTATGTCTTTCTTAATTCTTAGACACCAGTTTTATAGAGTTTCAGATATTACAATTCAGAAAAGTCATCAGTAATCTTTAGCTCATTTACCCTCTGCCAGAAGCAGGCTTAACCCAATAAACCCTTTCTGCCCCCTTGAACTTGAGAGTGCTATAAAAGCAATTATAGCAGAAATGGGTTCAAATTATGTCAAAATATGAGTGAACTATAAATTCCCTGATATATCCAGTAAAGATTTTTTTATGCTATTTAAGGGGAAAAGAAAAAAACCCCGATGAAAACCCTACCATACTAATTTATCTTCATTTAGTTATCTATTAATCACTGTTAGATCACAGAAATTGGTAGCAGTAAGCAATTAAGGTGTAAATTCGGATGACAAGACTAATCAGTACACTGGCAAAAATTCCTTTGAAAATCTAAATTGATAAAAACTGATGGAACTGGTTCACTCTTGCAGTATAAGTACATATCCAAGAAAGCTCTACAAGCAAAAGTAGATTGTCTATTTTGGTATTGTAATACTAATTAGATATAAAAAGATAGATGATGCCTCAGATTTTTTTACTCAGAAGTCAACTTTCTGTTTCAAGCACTCTGGGGTCTAATTCTAATGCTTCATGCAGGTGATAAGACAAATGTGATACAGCTGCATGGTTCCCTCCTTACACTCCCTTTCAGCTACCTCAGAATTTCTGGAGGGCAGCCAAAGCAGTGACTCCTGTCTTTGTTGGCAGATAGCCCCAAAGAGTGGCTCTGGGAGAGAAAGATGAAGATTTGAACCATGTCCCAAGACAGCCAAGCATCACACAGGTGTGTATACTTCTACTGAAAGTGGTTGGGTCCTTTGTTTTCAGTCTTGCTTTTCCAAGCAAGGACCCTGGAAACCACTCAGAAGGGCCAAGACTCTCATTATTGAGGAAAAGATTGTAATGTGTTCTGTCCTTCCTCTTCCACATTTGTTTGTCCTCTTTTTCACTCAAGAGAAGGGTTGAGACTTGTTAGGGGCCTGGGCCATCCCTGTTCAGTTGCAGGCTGATGATACACAATGAGAGAAGGTGTCCACAGCAGGTTCTTGATGCTCTCTTGCTATCTTCTGACATAGACAGCTTTTTGGGGTCTTCATAGCAGGATACAAAACAGAGCACTCCTGAACTGGCCCTGACACAGGTTATTAGCTGAAGTGTGTTAAGGCATGGGGAGATAGAAAACACATTCCCTGAACTGGAGCTGGTCCTGCCTCTTAGCCTATCAGTAATGTTGATCCTGCCAAGGCACTTGGCTATTTGCATCTTTTATATTTCCCCTTTTGACAACTGTAGTAAAGACCTTTCCCCAGTACTGCTTTAATATGTTAAGACATCAGTGTTTGCAGTGATCTGCTTTGCTCCTCTGCCAGGATTTATCACTCAGCAGCAGGAATGGCAGACCCAGACAAGAACCTGCATCTCTGCTACTCTAGTGCAAAGTCTGATACATTACATCTTTGGTGGAGCAAGAGAGTGCAGCAGTGCAGTCTCCACAGGCAGCTGAGGCACAGATATACTTGAATGAAAGGCAGGGTAGGTAGGGACAGCAATATCTTAAATCATGCCTGTACACTTCAGTGAAAGTACTTCACTCTGCTATCCATATGCATCCATACTTACCCAAAGTAAATAAGATACACAAAATTATAATTCAAACATTACATCAGAAAGTCCTAAACTTGTCCACCTTCCTAAATTATTTTTATGAAAGCATTTGTTAGGGTTCTTTTTTACATTACAAACATTATTTTTGCAGTTTTCATTAACGAATGTTAGCTGCCTATGGTGTCATGATGACTGTACACCATTCATTTTATGTTACTTTTACACAACTAATTCAAGAAATACTAAGAAAGACTTAAAATAGGTTTCTCAATCTTCTAAGGGACACTTACATTTCCCTCTGCAAAGCAGAAAATATACAAACATTCAGTAAACTATCTTCTATTATGGCAATAATGAATGATATAAAAAACAGTCTAAAATGAAGCTCAACTATAATAGTATAAGAACATACCAGCTCCAGGGGTTATACAGAAATCCAGACAATTTGGAGCAGAGAACCTGTGTTTCCACAGGAGGTATACAAAAAGTTGTGGTGGAGAGAAGGAAGCCACTTGATTTGCAGAACATCAATAACAGCTGATTTGCTCTTGGGCTCAGTCACTGTTGTAAGTCCCCTTCCCACATACACCAGTAGGAAGATTAAGAAAGACACTGGCCCACACTCTGGCTAGGAGAGACTACTTGTTTAAGGAACCACCCCTTGGTAAGATCTCTTTTTTTTTTTTTTCTTGCCCCACCCCCTTGTACTTAAAACATTTTTAAGCCTTTAGAAATCTGAATTCTGAAGAATTTCTTTTTCTCCTTTATTTTTAATAGGTAATGAACTAATCTGAGAACAGAATTAGCAGACTGAAGATCAGGGTTTTTTACTGAAGATATTAGACACCATGGGCTTTTTGGCATTTGTGCAGACTGAAGGCATTGTTTCAATCTTGCTTTGGTTTCTTACTTTCCAATCTATTTTAATTGGCAATAAATTAATTTTCCATAAATCTGTTTAGCTCATACTGGTAACTGCTAAATGGTATCACTGTCTTTATCTTAATCCACAAGATTCTCCATCTCATTTTCTTCCCTCAGAGAAGGAGGAGGGAGAGAGTAGCAAAGTGGGCATCTGGCAGCCAAGCAAGGTCAGCCCATCACAGAATGCAAGATTAAAAAACATCCTTCAGGAAAAGGAGTTCTCTGCCCCCTTGTGTGCATTGTCTCTCCCTCTTGTTCAGTGTAACAGTAAGATTGTCACTCTCCTTGCCCTGAAAATCATCACCACTACTGCTATTTTTTTGCCAGCAGTGACAGTATCTAACTTTCAGACTTTTCCTTGTGTCTCTGATTATCTTAGGAATTAGCTTTTCAAGGTCATTCCTTGTTTTCAGCCTCTATAGCCTCTCCTGTTTAACCTCAGTTTATGCTGAAATAATTGCAGACCTCTTTAATGCCTGGGCACTGCCTAATAATTCAGCTGATATAGATTTGCATGTAATTTATTAGTCACATGGAAAGAAAGGTGGAGCTAATTACTTCATTGAGTTTTCCCTTGTCTAACCTGTCTTCCTTTATTGCCTACATAAAAATACTAATCTTGGACTATTTCTATTATAATTTTGTGTCATTGTAAGTCATTGATGGGTTTCTGTATGATTTGCGAAATGAGTAATTTCACAGGCAGAGAAACCAACAGACCAGGACACAAATCAGGAGGTTCAGATTCTAGCTCCATCTCAGCTATCCCTTTGAACAAATGATTATTGCTGAATTTTGTGATGAAATTCCTTATTTCTTCAAGACTTCTATATTCAGTTTTGGGGTTTCTCTGGTTTTGATCTTGATTCTTCAGAGCTAAATTGATTTTTTTTTTTTTTGAGTTATGCCATAGTTTTTTAAAGTTCCTAATTTTTTTCCATAACATTAATTTATCTACATGTAAATGAAAAAATGATTTTACTTTCCTAACTCACACTTCTACCCATCATACCCTTCATCTTAAATATATATATTTTTTAATTGGTAGAGAAATGAGCTAGCATGCACAGAAGTCAGTACCTCTGATAAATTCAGCAAACTCTGGTAGAAGTCCTAAAGGCTCACACTTTTCCAGACAGAGCTAATATTCTGTCTGGAACAGCTTCCAAAACAGGCATGTTTTAACAAGTACATTTATGATTAAGCTGAATTGTGGTATCAGAAGTACGCAGAGCTGGAAGGCTCCTGACAGGGTTTCAGCATTATTCAGAATTGGAAACAAACAGACAGGTGCAAAATCCTCTCAGCATTTCCTGAGGTACAGTCCTATTGACAAAGGGACGAAGCGCTCAGTTGTCTTTTCTCCAGCCACAGGGAGGGTGATGGGCAGCTGCAGGGGTTCTAGAGGGCATGGGGACTCCAGCAGGCTGCATGGCCCTCTGAGTGGGGTTTTGGATGTCTGTGTCCAGGCACTGTCAGCAGGGCTGGCCCCTGTGAGAAGAGGCCTGAGCAGCAGGGTGGGTGTTTGCCAGCCAGCCAAGGTGAGCCCATCGCTTGTGGACAGAGAGCAGTTCCTTTCTGTCACAGACAGGCTATTGTCCCCAGAGCCCAGCCCACCTGGCCCACAGGACAGCTAGAGCTGTGGAGCGCTCCTTTCTTTTCCTGATATGTTTTCCAACACAGACATCACAAGAATAAGCCTGTGGTTTGATCTTTACAAAGATATCCCAAGTTGCTCTAGGAACAGACTATATGGCCCCCATAAGCCCTACTTGCCAAAGCATGGTATCCTTGCTATGAGAGAAGGTAGAAAGAAAAAGCTTTTTTCCATTAGAAATGCCTTCACCTTCACCTTGGAATGTGTAATACCAAGGACATCAAACAGCTCTTCTGAAAGAGGCTTTTCTTTTCCTTATGGTACAGCCAATGCAAGACTGTTCCTCGGCCGCTCCTCCAGGGCCCATCCCAGGCCAGCAGGAGAGGCTGTAAACATTCCCAGTGCCACAATCAGGACACTGTGAGCTGTACCAGAGTCCGCAAGCTCAGGAGCAGGCTGGACAAATTCATGGGCTATAGCCATAGCCAGAGTTATTAAATACAAAGGCAGCACTCCTGGCTGAGGAAGCACCTGAGCTGAGCGGCGGAGAACGGCGAACATCGGCCAGGAGCAGCCATGGATGCTCACTGTACTCAAACCACTGCTGGAGGGAGAATCCTAAGCTAGGTGGCCTGGTAAAGCTCTTCTTCAGCTCTTTTTATCCCAACTGTTGAACAAAATATTTTCCAAATTTTGCTGAAGCTAGATAAAAGTCATAAGAAAGCTGTTTTCTATGGATCAAGTCCTTTGCACAATCTTCCCCCCTTCTAGTGATAGTTATGAGACTATTATGCCAATTTTCCATCGTCAGATTCATATAACTTGCTTCCAAGGGAGAATTAATAAAACAAGTCCAATTTTCTCCTGGCAACTAATTTGTTCAAAGAAAATATGCCTTACTAACACAGAGGTTCTGTGTGGATCAAATGCATTCTTTGAGGTTCTGAAAAGCATTTGGGAAAAATATTACAGCACAGGAGACACCTCTGCTAGTTATATGACACTTTCTTTCTGTTTTCCAGGTCAGGATTGAATGATTCACAAGAAATAGCTTCAGACAGCAGTTAATCTACTTTTTGGACTGCATAATAAAAGTGTGACACCCAGAAATGATGGATAGAAACTATTTGTCTAGCTAAATAATTGATTCCAATGATCTTTCCTCTGTATCATTGTACTATGACATGGATAAAGATCAGAAAACTTAGAATTTTTCTCATTCCACAAATGTAATTTTTTCAAAATTATATTTTTTGAGGTTTTAACCACTAATTGAACATGCACAGTCATAAAAAAGAAAAATTCCAGAAGAAAGAATAAAATACTTATTTTTGCCATTTTTTACCATTTTATCATTGTTGTTTTACTATTTTCTAGTTCTACATAAAATTTAGTAATACACTCCATAATCAAACTACCCAACTAGAAGACTTAGTGTTTTTATTAATTGCAGAAGAATACAGCACACTGTGAATGTTTCCAGACTTCCAGAAGCAGTGAGATGACCATAAAATGCTTAGACTTAAACAATACATTGGCACATGTTCTTCTAATGGTTCCATATAATATTATTTTTCTTTTATTTTTTTATGAACTTCAAAACTTTTCCAAAGATGCTTGAAAAATGGAGGAGGCTAAGAAAACTATCTCTGTGAAGATGCTGTCTGCACTAGCACATTGAATACAGTAGGTTATGGACTTGAAATTTTGCATTCATTGCCATGACACCAAACCTAATTTCATGATCAGTTTGGACAAGGACCTGTCTGCCACTGACTGACCTCCCATCAGCTGCCCATGGCTAAAGCAAACACAAGTCCTTGTTACTCAACATAATTCTCACAAGAAAACATCAGATGGATGCTACACCTTGATCTACCCATTCTCCTTTGTGATACCACACCAGAACAAAGTGATGTATTTTGAAAAGAATTCCAGGACCATTTATTTAGTGACTTATACTTTATTACTTCTGTACATTTCTGGATGTTTTATTCAAGAGAAAAAAATTCAAAACACAATTAAAATTTCTTAAGACATAGTATCATCATGACACTAAAGATCCTGTAGAAAGACCAGTATTTTTAATATATAGTTTCTCATAAAATATTTTATCCTTCCCAATTATCTATGTTTTGGTATGTTTTCTTTGCCAATAAAAGTTAATCTGAAGGAAGTTTTTAATGGTCTTAAAAAGCCAGAGAGAGTAATAATCTCAACAGTCTCACTTCAGAACCTTAACACAAAAAGCTGTTAACAAACAACCATAACAGATAGAATTATTATTGTTGCCAAGCATGACGATCATTTTTATATGTAGTTTACTTATCTGGCTTTCCTATGATATCTTTTTAAGTTAAAATATTATGAAGTAAAAAGGTTATAAAAATCATGAACATCCATACAGGAAAAGCCACAGTGGCATGAAGTCAATCCATGGCTATTCTGTCTGAGGAACTGATAGAGCTGGACCTTTGGGATCGTCAAATCTGTTGTTTGTTGTCAGCTGCATGATCATATGGATTCCATAGGTCAGGATCCACAGTAAAATTATAGATATCACCAATCCCATCCAAATTCCCGGAGTGAAGAAACCTGTACAGTCACTTGCATAGGAAAACTGGTTGTTTATAATGTTGAAGCCTTGAATCTGAAAATGAGGAAGATGATAGATAAATGAGTGCATATAGTGAGACAATCCTTACTTTCAGGATGTATGTGGTAATGACAAAAACCTACACCTTTTTAACTATCAATCATACTCTGCCTATTAAAAAAAGAGTGAGAACAAAATCTGCTGCAAAACTATTTTCCAGATCTCCTTTTCACCTGGGAAATTAAAGATGTAGAATCCATTTCTTTGGTAAGAATTAGGTTCCCCACTTCAGAATTTTGTATTACTTTTAGAAGTAAAGTCCCAGAAGGGACATGTGATCAGTATTCTGCATTCTCTCTATTGTAATCAGTATTCTGTATTCACATAATCAGTATATCAGTATTCACTGACCATCAGCTCTATGACCACTCCAGAACCAGGAAACTCAAAGCACTCGGAAGGCATGAGAGTTAAGCCAGCTCAGATCACAAGATTTGTTGAAATAGTCTGAGAATTTTAGCTAATAGCTCCTTGACAAACAAAATTCCTAGAACCTACTTTAAAACGCACCTAATAAATATGACCTTTTCTGGCTGAGTTTGAGTGAAAGCTCAAGGAGAAAAAAGAAGTCTTTCTTCCTCCCTCCTTAAACATCAAAGACTTAAAACAGAAGAAAAGGCTTGCTTTATTGAGGTATGGGCTATGTGTTGTCTATTAACTTATAAAGCTTTTCCAGCAGTTAGAAAAGTTTGTAGTATCTCTGATTTCATTGGATTTGCAGTGCCTACCATATTATTTTCCTCAGAAAAATCAACAAATTTGCAGATAAATTCTCTGTCTAGAGCCCAATTGTACAAAAATATCAACAATCTGAGTGCTTTTGAGACCACTAACTTTCTAGAAATTTTGTTCAAACCAATCAAAGGATTAGAAAACCGTGAAGAAAGGGAAGACAATTCTCCCTCTACAAACTTGCACATAATGGCATAAGCACTGATTCCTTTAGAAAGAAGGGAAAAAAAAACTGGTGGAAGAAGAGGAAGGAAAAAATTAATCTGATCTCATTTTGATTTATTCTTAAATAATTTTATAAAGAAAAAATGAAGACTGGGATTCTTATGCATTTACAGAATCTTTGAAATGGATGTGTAAGGAAAGCACCAAATATCATAAACCCACTGGTAAAGAAAAGACATGTTAAAAATTATTATTTTCCATAATATATTATCAAATAAAATTTAAAAATTATTATTTTATTTAAATAATTTCTCTCACCTGCAATAAGCAAGGAAACAGACACCATGGATTTCTATTTTTATGTGTTCCCACACCACGACGATTGTATGATTTACAATAAAATAAATGCAAAGCTTGAGTTTATTTGTGATAATAAAAGAGTTTGTACTTCCTAGGAAAGGTTTTGGTACAAACTGAACAAGTCTACCATGCCAAAAATACACCAGTAAACACACTGGGTTTGCATTCAGTCATGGCTCAGTTAATGTTTATGTAATATGTGTGTTATGAGCAATGTCTGCACCTTCCAGAATGAGGATTAATAAAACTAACATCATGTGGGGAACTAAAGGCTCTTTAGGTAATGTGGAGGTGAAGACAGTTTTAGCAATTCAACCTTTTAGAAGAATCTTTCCAAGTCAAATCATGGTAGCTAAGTCTTTGTGAGTACTCAGACTTCTGATTAAAGCAGGATTAGTGAACATAAGCTGTGGGGCTGGACAACTATTTGCACAGTTTTAGAGAATACATGATTGCAAAAGCCTTTGCTTATTAAGCCACAGCTTTGACTACAAGGGAGAATGTGAATAGGAGTCATGAAATGTAGCCTGAAAAACTTACTGACAATAAAAACAGACAAAGTGATGATTTATGTCATTTGTGTTCAAAAAAATGGATTGAAATTTGAAAACAATACACATTTCTTACCACATTTACAAGGAGTCCCTGAAGTACTTAACAGGTATACTCATTTTAGAAGGGCTTTGCCACTCCTGATTTAGAACCAGAAATACTGAAATTTATTATTTCAATTCTAGTGGTTTTATTTTTTTTTAAACAGGGTTATGCTTATTGAACCATCTAGGTGAAAGATTAAATTGTACATTCCTAAAATGCTATGGCTTATTTTAGGAAGGAGATGAAGAATATGCCAGGTTATTTTATTGTTTCTTTTAAGTTTTATAATTTCTGTGGGGGTGTTAAATACCAGGCAAAAAATGAGAATCTTTGCAGCATATATAGAAAAGTTAAAAATACTTATGTGTGTTTCTCTAATATTTATGAATAAAAAAGTCTTTTGTATATAGGCTTCTGTCAAGTGGAAGTTTTAATTTTGGTGTTTAGACCAGTCATTTGTCTTGATTATACAAGTCTGTATTTACCATTCATTTTTAAATATTTTTGAATGTAGATTTCTCATCATATGGCCTTTGACAAAAACTTCAAGTAAAGTATGCTGGGTTTATGGCTCTTAAGCACACACCAAACTTCTAATTTTTGAACTTTGAGATATTTTAGCTACAAAGAATCAAAATATTCTTGATTTTGAAGTTTTTGGCAGTTTTTCATAGGTTTCAGAGTACTTCTGAACCACAACCACACATACTAAAGAAAAGCAGTGATTTTGGTGGCAGCCTTCTCTTTAATTTGGCAAATAGGAGATCCTCAAAAGGACAAAAGGGACCATGGTGGAACAACCATTCCTGCAGCAATAACAACCAAGAAAACCCCCACCAAACCCAGTTTTAGTGCTCTGTAGAAGGGTGGTGACACAGGAGTGGTGACATCCTAGGCTGTGACCACGCCTAGCCAACATCCCACAGAGCTTCTTTAGGATGGTAGTGAGGCAGCTCCAGAACTGAAATAAAAGGCTACACCTGCTCAACCTGGCCTAGGAACAAGCTATGCAAGGCTCCCCAGTGCAGCTGCCATTGCCCCTCCATTACTGATTCAGCTTCCAGGACCCAGCATTGCAAAGTGCAAATGTGCCCGTTTGATTGGCACTGGATCCTGGTTTCTCATTCATTGCTTACCACTGACATGAAAAGCATGTTCTGCAGTTTCAGCAACAAGGTTTTGTGCTGGCTGCAACTGCTGAGCACATCCCACATGCTTTTATCACCATGTAGGATAGTTTGGGGGTTTCTAAAACTTATGCAATAACAAAGACAGATACTGAGATCACCTTTCAGTATGTATCAGTGGAAGATACCTGGAAAAGTATGATCTAGGTCAGCTACAACTTGGAAATGAGCCCAGAATGGGGACCTTCTGTTTTCTCTCACAACTGAAAAATATCAGACTGGGATTTTTCAGGTTGTGTTCCATGTTTAGGACTTGATCAGAGAAAAAGTCCTTTCTCAAGAGGAATTGGAGATTCTGTTATCTGAACAGTGGAAGCAGCTGCTGTTCCAAACCTGTAAGGAAGGTGGGGAACCAATGCTTCTACGCTTGGTTAAGACCACAATGAAAGGATGCCTGCTAAGGTTAGAGCAAGGAGTATTTAAGCTTCAAGAAGGCAGTAATATAAGTGCATAAAAAACTGAAGGAAAAGATAGGTGGTAAGTGTACACTTTGTAATTTCATAGGGCATGTCCTTTCCTATCTTAGTGATGTGAAAGCCAATCTAGAGTTGACTAGGTAAAATACAGTTGCATGAACGATGGTATTTTCAGGCTTTTACATAAAAATAACATCATAAGGAACCTTCATAACATTGAAATGTATTGCAACATTGTTTCTCTAAAAATGGTGAGACTTGGTATTGGAATTTGGGGAAAATAAATCTAAGCACCAATGCACTTTCTGTGAGATTTCCACTGCTTAAGCAGAAGTGTCAAGTCTGAAGTCAGATTATTGAGATTTGGTTTGTTATCAAAATTATAAATACAATTATATCAGCATTTGTATCCAGTTATCATGGGGTTAGCTCATGTTTGACAAATAGAGTACAGTTTGGAATTATTCCTATTATTTTCATGATCCCTTTCATCAAAGAGATCCCTTAGTGCAATATTGCTTTAAGATATAAATGTTGATATGTTTCTCTAAAGTCAAGAGCAAAGCTCAAATTAGTAAAGGTGTAATCACCTACACCTCACATATGTAGTCTGAACTACTACTAAACATGCAGAAAAGCTATGCGTCATTCAAAAAAAGCCATCTGCTTTCCTTCTGGGTCATGCAGGAACTAGTACCATTCCTGACTGAAGTCCATGGCAAGCCTCCCACTAAATCTAATTGCACTGAGCTTTGTTTCTATCTGCAGGAGTACTGACAGCCCATGTCACCAAAACAGCAGCCACACTAAGCTGTACTTTTCTAGGTAAACAAAGCACTAAGAAATCAAATAAAAACAAAGTAAGCAGCATAAAGCCACCCACCTAAGAGGCCCCTGTCTCCAAGAGCAGTCCAATTCATTAAATAAGCATGAGGACTTAGTAATTCTTTGCCTGATTAAGAGCATTTGGATTAATTGGGTTTTCTTTCTGTGGACAACTTCATAGTTTTGTTTTCAAAGCTGTGCTTTCATGCTTTCTTTGTTCAGCAACTGGCATCTTTTTTACCCCTCTACTGAATAGCTCACCTAGGGGAACAGCTTTTCTTTTACATTTTTCCTCAGGCTGGAATGAAAGTAAGGCCATTATGAATGTGTGTCATTCACCACCTACAATAGCAAGTAATAGTTCTTGGAGTTATCTCTGAAATGGTAATGCATACTCACTTGCAACTTGGAAATGAAAACATTCCAATTTTTTGCCTCACTGTTGGATGGAACCAGCCTTGCAGGATAGAGATTGCTTGTTCCCACCAGCTGACAATGAGATGAATACTCTGCAGGGGCAGAGATGCCAAAAACATTAAACTCAGCAAACTTTTCTCCATCTTGTACAATCACAACTGAACCTAGAGTGGACCATTTTCTAGCCGAGACTTCATAGAACTTGTTGGTCATTAAAAACCTAGAAACACAACAGAGGACAAAAAGAAGTTAAAAGGCTAGAAGGAAAAAACTAATATGCATTTAGTAAAGTACAAGTAGCACATAAATGTTCACTATTGCTGGCAGCAAACCTCACAGCTGATGATGACATGGGCTCCCATGTTGTTAAGATTGTTTGCAAGCAAAGAGATTCTGTGAATGTGTTTACCACTTAGAGTTTCACCTCACAAGCACAGTTCTCTATAGCTGTGGAAGGCAAGAAGCAAATGCAATTTCATTCTTCCAGGGCCTCTGCCAGTGCTGTATTTCATCAGTTACCTACAGTTTATAATCAGTTGAGGAGAAGCTGAGAAAGTGTCAGTAAGACTGCAGTGGCTCTGAATAAATATTTTATGGGATTTTTAGAAAATTGCTTTTATGACAGGTACAGGCATGATAGCCATTCTAATTTATTATTGCAATTATTTCTTGACTCAAATGCCTAAATGGCAATTTCCTTTGTGAAGGTCTGAATTTGGCATAGAAGACAGAGCTTTCCCCCACTGGTGGGTCAGGAGGGATTGTCAGCTCTGGTTTCACAATTTGAAATAGGCTAGGCACAAAAAATGTGTTTTCTTATTTTGAAAGCATCTGTGTGGTGTTGCAACAGCTTATGATCATGGAATTTATGTTACTACCAATGCAATCTGAATAGCTCCCAACAGTAATAACTGAGAACATACAGACATTCAGAAGTACATTCTGATCCTTTACAGATCAGACTATGTACTAATCTTTACCACTTTTAGGCATTCGAACAAGTTCATATGGAAATTATAAACCTTTCTCTTTAGTGTATATTGTTTAATACTTTAACCCTACTTGGTCTATGCATGTGTATCGCTACATAATTTGCTGATGATTTCTTTTAATTGTTGGTAACCAGGAAAGATTTAGAAGAAAAATCTGTGCAGCAATAAATAAGACTTGCTACAAAATTAAATATTCTAGTATGTCTATCCACAATGGGTAACACTGTATGTTGACTTTAAAATTTGAAGGAATAACATAGATGCAGTTATGACTGGTTTCAAAGAAAAGTATAGTCATATGAGGCACAATATGGACTATTTTATGTTCTGTCAGATATGTGTTTATCAAAAGAATATTCTCTCTGTAGAATATTGCTTGTTTGTTCAAATTAGTTACTTTTAATATTGTGTCATACACACAGCATAGAATCTAACCACAAATGATGCTTTAAAAAAAAATATTTAATAATAATCGCTGGCTTTTGATTCATACAAGTTCAGAAACCTCAAGAGTTTCAAAATACTCAGAAGGAATTCCAGAACACAGTGTCACTGAAGTGAGAAAAGTATGTTTTATCTTATGGCATTCCTTATGTTTTAAGCCTGAACAGTTCTATCCATAAAACACTGAGCTGCAAGTATCAGTGAAAAAAAAAAAAAAACCTGAATTCCATCCAGTCCACATTTATAAATATATATAGAAAATATTCTATTCTTATAGAGTTACAAAATTATAACCTTGATATTATTTCTAGAAGAAAGGAACCTTTTCCTAATGTACAATACAATCTGAACAGAATTTCCATGGTGTCCCAGTAGCAATGCTGTAGGCACTAGCTGAAAGCCAGTCATAAACACAGAGAAACTTGTTTAAATGTTTATGACAACCACAGAGGTGGGTGTGGTCTGTACTTTTTGCTGATAAGATGAAAAAAGTGGTAAAGAAGGAAATTCCTTGTAAACTGACCACATGAACAGAAAGTTTCATAAGGCCATGTATGTGAGTACAGGCTAAAACAATTTCGAAGGGAATGCTGTCTCTTCACATTACACCAAAGACTAAAATGTTATGTTACTTGCAGACTTATGAGAATTAACATTCTAATTGGTTAACTAGTTGAGCCCAGTTAACTTAGTACTAAAGGCTGTTATCCTGAGCATTTTTCCAAAGAACTAACTCAATAGCCTCCAACAAGAACACACTTAACTGATAATGGATGTAACTATAGTTCATTAAATTACAAGGAAAAAAGGCATTCAAACATTTTTAACATTTTCTCAAATGAGTTGATAGCAAATAGAGCACATTAGAGCAAATTAATGAAATACAGCAGAGAGAGAACAAATTTATCTGCAGAACTGCAGGTACCTTGGCTTCTTAAGGAAATGCTATGCTCATGTTAAACATTAGAGACAATTATGTACATTAGAGACGTTATGTACTTTATGTATAGTGGCACAAAAAGTTCCTGGTCATGGGCCAGGCTCCCTTTGTGCCAGATAACTGTATGAACTCTCAATGCCAGCACCACTGATCATGCCTCATGTGGCTAATCATTACAAGCAGAGGTATTTCTGGAACGGAAGATAGCTAGAATTACTGTTTCAAATATTCAAAGAGAAACACAACTGTTAAGTACAGGACTTTAAAATATGTTTTTCTGGGTCAACTCTAGTCTGTTCTATACATTAAGCAACAACAGCAGTCAAGCATGTATGAATGTAAGTTTGGAATACTAATGCTCAACACTTCCATTCACTTTTGACACTTTTTCCCAGAGAAAATGACAAACAAGTGCTTGAACAGCTCGATCAGTTTATGAGAGAGCTGAGATGATGCGTCTTCTGCCTGATGGACTACTGCCCACTGCTCCCACTCCTGCTGCAGCAAGAGCTTACTTTTCTAACACTATCACAACAACACTCCACAACCACTCCCTTACAGCTCATCTCCCAGTGCAAGTGCAGGAGGATGAGTGAGACTGTAGCTCTTGCCAGAGGGAGGCAGAGGGAGTGAACAGCTGTGTGTGCCCAGGATGAAGCAGCAGTCGCAGCTGTCAGTGGGAGGTGGGATGTGCCCAGCTGCTCTGTACGTGGGCACAGACTGGAGCTGATGGGGGGGCAGGCTCTGGATCCTGCTCATACTGCTGAAGTTACAACCTCATTTATTGATGAATAAACTGAGCTACTTGAACATGGTCCTCTCCAGAGGCACTTTCTGTCTTCAAGATATGCCATCCTACACTCAAGTAAAAGCCCTTTACAGAAGCAAAAAGTGCAGTTGTGGCTCAGCTCTGTTCCTTCCAACTCTTTGCCCTGCTTGTGTCCTGTTTGTTAAGGCAGACCATGATCTTATCAAGGTGTAATCTTGAAAAAAAAATCTAATAAAAATGAACCAGAAGGGGAAAGCAGAGGTTGTAATATATCTCTATGGATTTTAGAAGCTCTTGACAAGAGACAATCTGAGATACACATGGTGAATAAAGTGTTAGTAAATAATGAAAAAGTCAATGGCCTGTTCTGGTTCTGTTCCATGTACCTTATTATTTGCATTATATAGCATTAAATACTGTGTTATGGTAGCTAACAGAGACCTAAATTGACACCACTGTCCCATCAAGTGATAATCAGAAAACTACAAATAATCAGGTGAGTCTTTAGAACTAATGGTAATTTATAAAGACTCTGAGGTGTTATGGGTTGATACCAGCCAGCAGCCAAGCACATATTTAGCTGTTTGCTCAGTCCCCATGTTCTACAGGACAGGGGGGAGAATAGAATGAGCAAAAATTAGGAAAGTTGTGGGTCAAGACAAAGACAGCTTAAAAAGTTAAGGGAAGAGGAGAAAAAAGCAATACAGGAGCAGTCAGTCTCTACCTCCCACATACAGGCCAAGGCATAGTGGAGGTCCAAGAAATGGTTACCCTGCAAGCTACTCCCTACATTCTTCCTCTATTCCATTTTATATTTCTAAGCACCTGTGTCATAAATAAAAATTGATCAATTTAAACATATTTGTGTTTATTTGCCCTGAAGGTCTATTGAAAACCTGGATCACACATGGCCTAATGGAATAAATCATATTCTGCAAAACACAGCCAGCCTATGCTACTCTT
Organism: Thryothorus ludovicianus; assembly: GCA_013397245.1. Lineage (NCBI taxonomy): Eukaryota > Metazoa > Chordata > Aves > Passeriformes > Certhiidae > Thryothorus > Thryothorus ludovicianus. The sequence goes on along the minus strand of VZTB01005683.1, from coordinate 949,930 downwards.
ACTTGTTTGGCATGAAAACATCCAGGACCTCACCTGAGCTTTCTTTTCAAGTCCTCACCTTTTGTGGAGCCTGAGTTTCTCATCCCAGCCTCAAGGGCTGTTTATGCACTTTGGTATTTAGCTATAATGTGTTCAAGTAGAAGCACAGGTCAAGAAAGACTTTGTGAATTGAATATTTCTGCCTCTGCTAAAACAGGCTCAAAGGATATAAATTTTTTTCCTGAAAAAGAAAGAAAACATGAACCATTCACCTTTTGTACTGGAATTTTTGTTTAAATTACAGTTTGTCTACCGAGTTGCTTCAAATTTCTTCTTTCCAGATGCAACTCAGATTCATGACCGCATTACATTTTCATCCAATAATTAATTAAAATTATAAGTTTTTAACAGATTACTAAACATAAATCTAAATAATCTTCACTAAATCCATGTGCGCGCTAGCATCACATCTGATCTTCTGCCAGCTGCAGAAAAAAAAAAAAATCTAAGATAAATGTTTCAACTGCCAAAGGATTTTGTTTCTATAGTATTGTCTCAAGGCTTGCCATTTGCCATTGTATAAAAAGTGAAGGCTGTTGACTACTGAAGAAAACAACACCTTTAAGATCGAGCTGTTAACTAGTTTTGAAGCCCAGTACCATGCTCTATAGGATGCTTTGTGATTTGTACTATTTTCATGGAACTGTAGTTTTATTAGAAAGGATGATGGCATGCTGAGGATAGCCATACTCAGGACAAATGTAGGAAACAACCACATTCATTTATACAGAAAAGATTACAGCAGAGCAGCTAAGACTTGTGCTAGGATGTGCAAAGATGAAGAATGAGAACCAGAGAAGTGTTTTGGAGGATATGTCTCTATCAGAGTGGGATAGGAGCACTAAAGTACATCAGTGTAGCACCAGATAAAGTGATATTTTGAGACTTTTAGTAAAAGGAAAAATACAGCTTGGGGACAGTCCTGGTTTGAGATCAGTATCTTATGAATGGGATCCAAGTAAAATATTTTCTTAATTCCCCACGGTGTTTAGGGAAATACATATCTCTGATAATTTACATTATTGAGACTAAGGCATGTTTGACACCATCACCAAGGATAAGTTCCAGGGATCCTATAAAAAGCTAACTTCAGTAGTCAGAAAAATAAAAATACTTTACTAACAGCAATCTTATTTGTACAGTATGTTCTCTTACAAAGCTCTAGCTGATTGAAGGAGAAGGGAGATGTGAAATAAAGTATGTCTGTTTTTTTGCCACCTGTCGTGATCTCTGATACTGACTACAAGTGTTTCTATGCACTCTGAATACCACTCCAAACACAGCACTGACTCTCCTCAAGACAAGTTCTTCTGGGGTCCTTTTACCTACACACAGAATGTCTTTCAGTGTAAATAATGGTATTAAGTCATTTGAGCATTCATCTGGACAGGCTGGATTGATGTGCCAGGGCCAATGGTGTTAGCTTCAACAATACTAAGTCCTGCTTGTGGGTCACAGCAACCCCAGGCAGCACCCCAGGCTGGGGGCAGAGGGGCTGCAAAGATGCCTGGTGGAAAAGGAGCTGGCTGTGCTGGCTGACAGCAGCTGAACATGACCCTGCCTGTGCCCAGGAGGCCAAGGTGGCCAATGCCATCCTGGCCTGGATCAGCAATGGTGTGACCAGCAGGACCAGGGCAGGGATTGTGCCCCTGTACTCAGCACTGCTGAGGCTGCACCTCGAATCCAGTGTCCAGCTCTGGGCCCTTCCCTACAAGAAAGGTACCAGAGGTATTGAGGTATCAGGCATGTCCAGGGAAGGGCAGCAAAGCTGTTGAAGGGGCTGGAGCACAAGTCCTGTGGCAAAGGAGTGGCTGAGGGAGCTGGGGGTGTTTAGCCTGGAGGTGAGGAAGCTCAAGGGGAACTTTATCACCCTCTACAACAACGTTACAGGAGGTTGTAGTAAGGTGGGGGTTAGTTTCATCTCCCAAGTAAGAAGACATAGAACAAGAGGAAATGGCCTCAAATTGTACCAGGGAGGTTTAGGTTGGATATTAGGAAAAATTTCTTCAATTAAAATGTTGCCAGGCCTTGGAAGAGGTCCCCCAGGCAAGTTGCTGAGTCTCCATCCTTGAAGATATTTAGAAGATGTCACACTTAGGACATGATTTAGTTGTGGACTTGGCAGCACTGGCTTAACGACTGGATTCAATGATCACAGAGATATGTTTTAATAAAGAATTGAATAAATTTTTCAATAAATGATTATATTATTCTCCCATTGATTTTTCTTCCCAGATCTTCCAATTCCCAAGCTTTTCCTCCCTCTTGTCATGATAGGAGAAATATGGTCTTGTCACCATCCATGGAGCAGTAAAGACTTAAAACTTTTTGCAACCCTCATTAACCACAAGCTGGCACTAACAGGGTACACTGGCAATCCACATTAGGACTCGATACAGCCCTGGCTATGCAGGTAGACTTCAATTCCCTGAAATTTTTATAAATCACAGTTAGATTTACCTGAGAGGACTGGAACTGACCTTATTAGTAAAACAGGGAGCTGCATACACCAGTACCTTATAGTATGGATGTTTGCCTACAATATTTTTTTCAGAATTTTACCTGAGCATATGAATATATTTTCTGTATAGAAATTGTACTATTGTTTTCTCGCATTGTGACTCCTCAGAAGAGAAAGCAAATAATAATTTTAAAAAAAAATTAATTTTAGTTCTCCTCTATTTTTTGCTCCTAATTCACTAACAAGTATTGTAAACCACAAAAGTTCTATTTAAAATAAATCATAAGTTACCTTATCTCTAGGCTGTTGATTCCATTCACTGGTTTTGTGTATTTTAATGACAGTCTAAGAAAAAGAAACAGATTTTTAATGTTAGAGTAGTCAGCTTTAATTAGATCATTGTGACATTTCAATTTGAGGGAATATTCTAAATCAGTAGGCAATTACAAAAGTCATATAGCAAAAGTTCAGTACGCAGAAAAATATGACTAAATATTTCTAGGGTTTTATTTACCCAAGAGCAGGTACTTCAAAATAAAGGAAAACAGAGATCATGTTCATTTAACTTCTAGCTGAGTTACTAACTGGCAATACTCCTCTTCAAGGGAATGAAATTATGATCTCATTAATGCCAGTGGAGATTTTGTGATTGTGAGATCAAGCATAGGGAAACCTGTTTGGACCAAATTCAAACAAAGAAGGAAGTGGGGAACACAAGAAGAAAAAAATGGTGAAAATAAGATGTCTCATCTGAACAGTTTTTGTGGTCTTAACTTTTTTCTTCTAAGAATGCGCTTTTTTTTTAATTTGAATGCTTTAGAAGAAGAAAATGAAAAGAGCACTAATTTTACATTGTAATATTTCTGAGAGTTTTCAGAATTACATGTATTATGATATGAAATTTCTTATTCTACTCACGTTGTGTTGCTGTCTGAGCACTCAGAGGCAGAAGTATCTACATTCTGTGCTAAAAATGTTGCATTTGTCAAATCTATTAAAACTGAACTGTTGGCTTTGAGGCTGAAATTACTAGCATAAAAAAGGATGCATGTAGAATTTCCAGTGGTCACATTCAGAGGAGGATATGATGAACTGTCTTCTTCCTCAGCAGCCATTAATTTTCGTCTTGATTCTGCCACCACATCAGTTCTTCTAGAAATCTGGAATAACAGGACATTAACAATTCATTCTTTTGTCAGGGTCCTTTCAGTTGAAAACAGACTTTCACCATTCTGTACCATGAGCACCTGTTCTTTTTAAATCCTCAATCAACCTCAATATTTGTTACTGTCTGTCTATGTAACTGGTGGTGTGGAGGCTAATGAGGCAATGTTAACCTAGCTTCCCATGGCCAGGTGTCCACATTTGAAAATAAGCACTGCTGATACTAGGCAAATGAATTTAAAACAATGTTGGTAGTGTTGCCTTAAGATGGTAGCATTCTTTTGTGCTAACAGGTAGAAGAATTTTTTTTTCCCTCGAAGAATATACTGAAAGAAATTTTTTTCTGCAATAAAATCATAAGAAAATTTCAATTTGCTAGTTCAGTAACACTCTCCCCTTAAGTAATAGTAACAGTTTTTACAGTCTTCATTTTAACAAGAATTAGAGTAGTCTGCTTAGCTACAGCAAGCTTGTTTTTAGACTCTTCTGATGGCTTCTGGAAAAAGAAGACCTTTGCTCATTTGGCTGATGAGGTGAACTCCTACAAGAGACACATCTGCTTTTAGGATATTTCCAGGAATTCCATTTAGTAGGAAATGCTTTTTAAAAATGTGCCCAGGGCATCCTTGGTAAAACAGCCTCACATATCAACAGTTAAAGCAACCTTACCTTATCACACAACAAATTTATTCTGTTCTTATCTTACTCCTCACCTCTTACTCTATTCATATCTGGGATAGTCCACCTATTTTTGAGTCCTATGTCAGCTTTACAACTTTGGATGCTACAAGTATCCTCTTCCCTTGTATAACTCTAGGGTACAAGACATGAAAAGCATCACAAGGGTTACAAGGGTTACCAGAACTGTAATTACCTGGAGCTATTGCCTAGAAATACTTTTCATGGGTTTAAAGACAGTCAAGGACCATTTTCCAGTCTGAAACAGAGAATATAATATCTCTTTATAACCTGACTGTGGAGAGCAGCCCCAGAAGATTTTGTTACCTTAATGGCTGCTCTGTAAATGCTATTGGCCATCTGTTATTTACAGCTTGTCTTTGCAGGTACCTCACTCTATCAATTAAACATAATGGGCTGCATTAAAACTCTTTGACTAAATGCTCTAGCAAAGAATGTAATCTTCCCCTCCCATACATGCATACTTTGTGAATTTCTTTTTAATTCAGAGTAGTGCCTTTTCAAATACATCAGAACAAGCATTATTTTAAGTGAATACCATTTTTTTAAAAAGAAGAGGGTATAACAAAAGAAAATATTCAACTTTGGATATAAAACTTTAAATCTTTCCTTAAGATTTCCTGAAATGTAATCATTTTATTTCAAACTGAGAGTAAAAGCTGAAGTCTAAATTATATCCTGTCTAACTATTGACTTCACTATGTAGGCCCCAGGTATCATCTAAAGAGAGCTTTAAACACCACCTGCTAAGAGCTGAACACAACGCTACATTGGATACTGTGATTGGGATAACTAGGGGGATTAGGTCAAAGTACCTTAAAATAAAAAGAAAGCTATTAAGATATAATCATAAGACTACAGCTTTATCTCTATTGCTCTCTGAGCAGTGCTTTGCCATGAGGGTCTTTCATACAGCTTCCCTTGTCTCCCTCAGAAAGCATATGAACTAAAACCTGGTAAGTAAAAGTTACCAGTGTAAACCTGGAAAGAAAGGCTTTCAGAGACAGAAATCCATGAGTTGGATAGGAGTAGGCAGATCCATCAGGTCAATGCATGGCTCCAAGGTTGGTGATAGTGGAAAAATTTTGTGTTTGTTGACCAGGGGATAATCTACTCAAGGTGTGGTCCACTGACACCTGATGGGATCACCTGCCTCAGAGGGGAAGAAGAGCTCTAGCCCAGGAGCTAGTGGGGCTTGATGACAATGCTGTAAACAAACTTGAAAGGGGGAAGGGAACAAAATCAGGCTGTCCAGTGATGAGCAATGAGGTGGTGTGCCAAAATTTGGGGACATGAGCATTAAGGGGATCCCTCGATCTGCTTCCAACTCAGCACATTCTGTGATTTTGTGAAATAAGAACGCTTGAAATCAGAGTGAGATTTAAAAAATTTAGTCTTCAGGCTGGAAGGAGGATCTCTGAAACAGCCCAGCCTGGGACCCTCTGGAGACCTGAGGACAGCAGTTGCTCTCTCCAGGTTACTGCAGTGGGACAGCTTCCCCACTATGTCCCCGTTTCTCTGTTTAAGGAGTATTTTATTTTTCTTTTGTTGCTGCACAAACATGAGCTTACCAAATCAAAATCATTCTCCAATGTCATACATTTCATGCTAAACTATAAATTATAAGACACTTCCTTGACAAATAGATTATTAGATTATTTAGGAACAATACATTGTGGAAGTGTTGCCAATCATTAAATAATATTTAATCCCGTTGTTCAGTGTGCCCTTCACCTAATCTGAACTGAGGGATATGTGAATCACTGTCTTATTCTCTGGATTTATCAATGGCATTTTTGATCTCAGTCATGCAGTGAACAACAGAAAGACCTGATTAAATAATGCAAAGAAAAGAAAAAGAAAGGGTGCCACTTATATTTTCCTAGACCACAATGGAATGTTGCAATTACTAACTGAACCTGCAATAGAAGTAGCCTGAACAAACTTCTTCCCTTTGATCTGATCCCTTTTCAAGCCTCCTAATTCAGAATAATTTCTCCTGGAAATAAGTAAGGAAGCAGATCTGACCAACATACAAATCTTTTTCAAAGCAAACAGACCTTACATCCAAAATTACTCGTTTTGTTGTTGTTGCCACAATTTTGTTGGATCGTACAACACAGAGTGGCTAGAGAAAAGAAAAAGATTTGGGGCCATTTTATACATTTGAAATTACAGTTGAAAACATAAATCAAATAGTTGTAAATACATATGAGAATCATAAAAAATACTGTGAAAATGAAACTTTCATTTGCTGAAATGATGAACGGTAATGAACATCAGAAACAGACTACATTTTCCAGTGGTTACAACATGGGATTTTTGAATATCAGTTCAATAGATGATTGTGTCTTCTGTTTCAATCTTTTGTTTCTTGACTTCTCATTGCTGTGTTAAGGTGTGCACATCAAGAATAAGAAAACTGTCCTGGTGGTATTTGCTGTTCCTTTTCATTTCTAACAAAACCTCCTCTCTGTGGGATTGCTGCTCTTAATGAAAATGTACTTCTGTACTTTCAAGGAGGGAGGTCAGTAGGCAAAAGGGCCTATTCCCTTTCTCTTTTTAGGCTGTATTTTAGTTTAGTCCATACATCCATATTACATTATGCACTATAGTTTGTTCTTTATATATACCTGACTTGGATGGGAAATGGCAATTTTTCAAATTTTAGTCATAATCTGATTAAGCCAATTGTTGGTATCGCAAAACCACATAAGAATCCTAGCTTCTACAAAAAAAAAAAACCAAACCAACAAAACAAAACAAAACAAAACAATTGCAGTGTCAGAGACAGATATTGATTATTGTCAATAATCACATTGCACAGCATATCATAAATGAAGAAAAGAATCTGGAAATATTTAGGGAATGCATGTAGACACAAGTTCAAAATCCATTGCAAAAAAGAGGAGAAAGAATCTCTTTGGATCATATATGATGGCCTAAATCATGAAGTGCAAGGTCCAAGGAAGGGAGGGCACGTGCTGCAACTGCTACAATAACACCACAAAATTAAATACGTTTTATCTGAACTGGATTTTGGGTTTTGTAGATGGAACTGCATCCACATATCATGTACTAACTGTAATTATTTTCATAATATACTAAAAGAACTGTATACTTGCATTGTCTCAATTTGCTTTAACAAGAACCACCAAAATGTTTTATTTTTTTTTGCAAGATGTCGTTTAAAAAAATGACCCTAGAGGGCTGCCATGTGCTCAGTGCAGGGGTACTGCAGAATGGCAGATCATGCTTCTTTCAGGGGTTAGGCTGTGACATATCAGAAGCCACTCAGCATTCATATACCAGTCAAGTATCAGCACATTTCAAATGCTTTTTCTGAAATTATAATTTCATATTCCCTCCCACACAAACAGATCAGTTTTCCTCCATGTTTTCTATTTGATATGGCATCATGGTCTCACTGTGGATAGCATCACCACCACCCCTGCTAATACATCCTGAAGGACAGTGTATCACGAATCTGTGATGCAGGCAATCTCACTGCTAAAGGTCAACAATTTGAAAGGCAAGCATTAGAATTTGATATAACTATAAAAATATTCTTTTTTGTGTCATGTTTCCAAAATCACACAGGCATCAAACAGAAATATATTTGATTTGACTTATTTAATTTACCTGTCAGTGGAAGAATGTAGCATAACAATGTTTTTAGCTGTCAAAATCTAGAACATTATGTAGAGTTACCAATTATCTCTACTTTTGAAAATTTTAGCTGTTTACATTTTTAAGATTTCTAATGCTTTGGTATTTTGTTTTTTTAATTCCCCCTCTAGGCTGACTTGTGGCTGCCTCAGACCTGGAAGTGTTTAAGGCCAGGTTGGACAGGGCTTAGAACAACCTGGTCTACTTGAAGGTGTCTCTGCTCATGGCATGAGGATTGGAACTGGATTATCTTTAAGGTCCCTTCCAGTCCTATTTTACAGCAACTGTAAGTCTAATCAAGAAATCAGAATAAATTTCATTAGTATAGTATTTTTTTCCCAGAAGAATCCTTGACATCTATTTCCCATCTCTATTATTAGTCTGATGAGGCAGGTAAAAAAGAATGTACAGAAATGTTCATTAATTTATTAACAAAGATTATGATCATTTCAGTGCCTCACAGGGTATATGACCAACCTTATTGTCTCACATTAGTTCTGGTGGCTTCCCTGTTGAACCATGCACACTTTTACCAGCAAGCCAAATGGTTTGACAACTGTGACACTCAGCTTGTACCTGGTGTTCTCCATCACTCAGGGTTTTTCACGAAACCTGGCTGAGATATGAATGTTAAAGTAAAAATACATGTCTTACAGTAAGAGATACTGATCTCACTGTAAAACATACTGTTCTCTTTTATAATGACTGTGACTTGTGGAGATTACCTGAGTCATGAGCAAGCTCTTTGAGATCTTTGAGAAGAGACAGTAACACCGCAGTATTTACTATGCTGCTCAGGTCAGTGCCCTGCATAAACACAGCCTGCAGTATCAGCTCACATGTTCATGGCTGGATGTGCTTCTCCACAGGCCTGTCCTTCAGCAGCACTGGGGTGGATAAAAGATCTCCTGACTGTCATTTACAGAGAATGGAACCACTCTGTGCCACCAACACTGAGCAGAGACAAGAGAGTTAGAAGGGACCACGCAAGCAACAGAACCCAGAGCAGAGCAAGGTGTTGTGACGCAGCACTTGTGAAAACAATTCCACTTGGAAGGCTTTAAAATAAGACAATGTACGGCACATACAAGAACATGCAGTCCCCATTTTCTGTTATTTTCTTGCTAAAACTTTCAATGTATTTTTATACCAAAATTTTTCATCTAACCTAAGAAAGAGCAGGAATTTATCTATAAAAATATCCTGATTTTAGAAAGTAATACAGAATGGAACAGCAGCTGGAAGGAGCAAATACACTTAATTTGCCACCTTAAATTTCAGTTAGGACAAATAACCCAAACACAATTATTTCAATGAAAACACTGCACTGGTCATCTTCAAAAGTGTTAGAAGGAACTTACACCTTTTTAGTAAATCAAGTTTTACACACAATATACAAAAGAGAGAAAAAAATATATTAAGAACTTGCCTTGTAAAACAAAATCAATCCTGCAAGGAATCTACCAGATATATCATTCAAGAAATATTTGCTGATGCCAATGCCCAATATTTGCTGAGCATTAGATTTTGGGCCCTTTTTCAGGCAATTCTGCCACAGAGATAAAAGAAGCTACAGATTTTGTGTAATTTTTAGAGTGCTAGGGGAATACCCACTTCCAACAGTCTCCCCCCTCTTTCTTATGTCCATATGTAAAATTCAAGTTGCTATGGGAGATGTGAAAAAGGATGGAGGAGTGTCTGCTGCAACAAAATGGAACAGATATGGGAGTTGGACAGAGGTTACAGAGGGGTCCAGTGGGTTACTTAATTGAAAAATGCAGACAGGAGCCAAAGTGTGTTACTCATAGTGCTGGGAGAGCTGCCAGCACTGTTTGTCCCAGATGTAGGCTAGTCACAGGGAAATTAAAAATCCGAAGACCCTTAAAATTTTGCCTTTCTCTACTTAATATTTGGATCCTGCAGGACTTTGGAAGACTAATCTGCAAAACTGGCCAATAAATCTAGCAAATTGGATCTTTTGGCATGGAAGTTAAAACAAGCATTTTTTTCACAGAAGATCTATAAAAAGGTTTTTAACTTCCACTCTGCTTTCTTGCACTTAATATCCACGTAATTTTTCATACAGTAGGATATGTAAGCTACAAGATATGTATATATAAATTAAATCCATATCAGAAAGTCTAGACAAAGCTACTCTTTGAAATAATATCCATGGGCTTTTTTAAGATTTCCATGCTTTTGTTTCTCTTGACAAACCTTTCTTTGTCTTGCAAGTTTTTCTCAAAATAGACATGTTCCCACCAAAACTGAGTTAAATCTTCCAGTTAACACACCTCAGCCAATGTCATCAACCACAATTTCATAATTTCCTTTATTTCCTATCAGTTCCTAGCCCATCAACTAAACCAAAGTGGGACCAAAGCATGCAATCTTTCCCAGCAGTTAGGTGGAACTACCCCCTCTGTGTCTGCCAGTTACGGATCCCTGTCACAAAGCTTTACATGAAACTTTGGAAGATGGAAATTTATAAGGTGAGGCTTATTGCAAAACAAACACCAACTTCCTTCCAGCATTCTTGTGGGATCCCTTTAGCAGCTTGATGCCTATTGCAGTTCTTACAGGTAGTGGGGATTTGGTTTAACCAGAGTCAGTTACTGCTGCTGGAAGTTCCAATCATGAGAACTGAGTATCGGGAGCAAGAAATATTTTTAGAGTCATAAGGAAATCATGTATTGGGGAGAAGGAAGGAGTTTTTAACAGCGAGAAGGAACAGCAGAATCTAGCATTCACCTTCCAATAGTTCTGCTCAACATAAGGCAAGATACTCTCCCTGTTCTGCTGCAGAATTTTGCTAGTGATTTGGCTGAAAGCCCCAGAAGAGATACCTATCTGTTAAAATAACTGAGGTTTAACTTTTGTACTGTAGTGCACTAAAAAGTTGAATGTACTTCTTCTGATTCATTAAATATAAATCTAGGAAATCACTCAATTGCTTGGTTTAAATCAGAAATTAAATCACAAAATAATAGTTGCAGTGTTCCAATAAAATTGTAAACATTGACATTTTTATAAAACAGAAAAGACAGAACAAGAACAAAATATTCTGTGTAATATCAAATTTTATGTCAGGCATCACTTTATGTACAGCTTTCAAAGTAATGCTTCCATCAACAAATTAAAAAATATGTCTGTGGCATTTTGTCAGGAAAGGGATTAGTTTCTTCCTCTTTTTCTGGTCTATCAGTTTCACCAAGGACATACATAATACAGCAACTCCATAAAAGACTCCCATTTGAGGCTGGAGGGAGCTGGTAGGCCAGAACACTGCTATGATACTAAGTGGGATCCCAGAAGAAACAATGACTTTCAACCTCATGCAGGGCGAATTTGCTCTTCTCTTCCAGCACCCTCAGCTAACAGACCAGGGGGGCACTGCCAAGTCCCAGAGCTCTCCCACCATTGCCTCTAGCTCTGCTGCACTTTAACTGCTTCTAGCAAGTGACTGTACAGGGGTCTGACCATAGAGAACTATTTCCTCAAAAGACATTAATACCACAGCTTTCTCCAATCAGTCATTTTTCTAATTAGACAGCTTTCTAAAATGAAAGATATAATGTATTAGTTGACTGAAATCCATTTCAATTTAAAGTTGTCAGTTAGCAGGAATGGGTAATACAATCCTCAGAAAGAAATAAGCTCTGGATTTTAATACCAAAACTCTGCATTAACATCCTGTTAACCTTTTATTAACATTCTGGCAAATTCTTAGCTTCGTATGCTTAGCACTCTAATGTACAAACTTTGAAAAGAGACTTGCACACAATTCCAGGTTCACAGATTTTTATGGAAAAGCCTTTAGGATTTAATAGAAGTAACCTTTAGAGAGACCATTTTGATATCCATCCCTAAGGGATAGATGTATTCCTCTGCTAAAATCATAAATATGTTTGAAAATTCCGTTAAATTATCTCACTTGATTCTAACTTTAGAGGCATGCATGCTGCACTTGGGAGTTCAAGTGGCTGCATAGTTAGACAGCTGGACTCTATGATCTTAGAGGTCTTTTCCAACCTTAATGATTCTATGGTTTCATACACACAATGACTATGCATGAATAATGATGTCTCCTCTTTACTTTTTCAAATCGAAGAAAATCATTAGTTGATGGCTTTGAACAGTCTAATACTTTAGGGAATCACATTCAGGGTAAGAGTTAAAAACTAGAGAAAAACACAGCTTCTACATGCATAAATATAACAGATCTAGAACATCACAACAAAATGTCTTCCTGCCATAAAACACTGAATTTCCAAAATCAAAAATGTCTGTGGCACTACATAGAGAAAATAATTATTTTTTCACAAATTTTTATAAAGTGAAAAGAAAGAATATGAAATTTCACTTGAAACTATAATTAAATAATCCAGGTTTCTTCTAACTAGTCCTAACTGTATTGCAGACTGGATGCACTAAAACTTAGGGCTTTGTTACTCTGCCATCAGATCTCACACTTCCCAGTATTTGTGTTCTGCATTTTACTGATTAAGAGAAAATTTTTATGTCCTGTGTTAGTAAAGTATGTCTTTGTTCCTCTAACAGCTATTTCTCTAGCACACAACAGCGGCTGCAGTACAAAACAAATTATACAGGATACAAATGTTTCTTTCAGTGCAATCCCTGTGATTGCACTAGCTTGTCCTTTTATGAGCTTTAGTTTAATTTCCTATGGAGGGAAGGAAGACAAGTAGTGCAGGTAGATATTTAGGGTAAGGCTTGCTTTGACCACATGCAGAGGCCACCCAACCATACAGCCACACATCTCTCAGCTCTGGGCTCTTCAGCCCCAGGTCTCTCATGGTGGGGATTCACACACACAGTCATCCTCTGGGTAGGTGTAGTCATTTCCAACTTCTAACCCTGTGTTTCCCTAAAATGGGAACCTAAATCTCCCTGTGAAAAAGATGATACCCATGGGCTTTGTTATCAGGAGAAGGCACTGAAGTCTCTGTGCTCACCAGTAGCAATGAATGGGGAAAGGATTCAGAGCTCCCAGAGGCAATTTGCAGATGCCTAATCACAAGGAATTTGAGAATCTAGCTTGTTTCACTGTACTGAAAGTAGGGAAGACTGCACCAAGCTTGAGCTGCTACCTACCAGATTTTCAGCTGATACAGTCACTTCTCCTTATGGATTTCTTGGTTGCCAGCAGACCAACAATTTATGTGCAGCAGGATTTCTTTTTGATATCTGGCAATTATTTTCATTTTCAGAGGTGACAGTTCTACAACAACCTCATAGGTGAGCATGAGGAGGAAAGTCCATGAGCATCTTATAGAGGAGCTTTGCTTATTCTGTTGGCTGCCTCTTCTGGCTCTTGGCCTTTAGTTAAATAAGTTACATATTACCTTTCACATTCCTGTCCCAGAGAAATGCTGTGTCAATATCCCAAGCTTCCACTGCCAAGACATGAGACCACCTAAACTGTGTGAGGGTAAAGGTCCACCTAGCTCACAGCCAGAGCTCCTAATAGTAACTGGCAGCTAAACCAAGGAAAGGGTAAATACAAACAATACTTGTCCTAGGATGCCCTCTTTGATTTCTGTCATCTTTGGGTCAGAAACCTTCAGGGCTGAAGGTTCCATTCAAATCAACACATGTAATAGAACCTTCTTTCCACGCATCTTCCCTATCTTTCTTCCATTAGTTTATGTAACCACTGAAATCTGCGTGCTTTTGTCATCCAAAAATAGCTCACTTTTTCTCTTTAAATCCTTTAAAGGATTTTTCTGCCCCTGAATTCCCGTGTTATGGTCTGAGTGGTGATTGTCATGATTTTCCAGAGACAACAAGTAATATTTCCTGTTCGGCCTGTCCATGTAATTGGTGGTTTTATTTATTATTTCCCTCTTGAATTCCCCTGACTTTTCCTAGCTGAAATATTTTAATCCTGTAGTTCTACAGCATCCTTTGGAGATGGGGTGGCCAGAACCACATGCACTATTGCACTGGCAGACTTGCACTCTAAGGGCTGAGTGAACTGACACTTGCTGCTTTGCCCTCCTCCTTTCCAAACAGTGGGTAACACTGCTTGCTATTCATCCTACTGCTCACTGCTGGGATGTTCCAAGAGATCTACCCACGTTTGTACTGCAATTCCTCTTCTGAGAAATAGCAGCCACTCCCTACAGTGTAATATGCATATTTAAGGTTTTCCCTACATGTTACTTTTTTTCAGACTGGACTGTATCTGTCTTTTTATCACTCAGTAATGCAGTGCTGTGAGTGGCTTCTCCAACTTGTCAGTACATCAGCAAACTTTGGCACCTTTGATTTCAGCCCCCTTTCCATACTAATGACTCTGCTGAACAGCACAGGCATCAGCATCAATCCCCACAGAGTTCCAGTGTCAAATACTCCCCATTGTGAACACGAATACTCTATTTTTATCTTTTGTTTCCTACCTTTAAAGATTTTACTTCTGCTACCAAATAATTCTACTTTTTTTACCCTTTTTACTTTAGTAGCACAGTCACTTTTACTCACACATTCTATGCCTCTTAGAGAACACTGAAATCATACTATATTTTCTGCAGAGATCCACATATTTATGACTACAGTCTCAACCGTTTTTGCCAGTATGGAAGGTAGGTTTCCTGGAAGTATTTTTCCAGGCATATGGAGCCTCGTTTCAAGCCCCATGTCACACTTGAAACATCCTGTTCCTCTGCGATGAAGGGTAAAGTGTTTTTAAAATTTTCATATATATTATAAAAACTATAAATCAAAACCTGCAAATTAGAAATCATGATGAGAGTTAGGCAGTTTCTTATTTTAGTTTAAACTTAGGTGAATAATGTATGACCTTAATATGAGGTATGATATTTGAGGCTCAATGACTATTGAAAAAGTGTTTAAGTGAGAACTTCTTTATGTTCTACCACAGCAATGGCAGACAGACAGGCCATTTGGCTTTGCATTGTCACTCACTTTTCTGCATTCCTCTTTTTTATTAGATCCAGTACTCTCTGACAGAATTCCTGTCTAATTTGTTTTTGTGAATGGTTTTTGGGTCTTGTGTACATTATTCCTCTGAATCTCTTTAGGTCTGCCATATGATACTGCACTAAATTTGCAAGAATTTATAATCCTTTTCATTTTCTGTATAATACGGGACTATGCTTTTTGAAGTGTGACTATTACTTTTAATATCCTCACCTCTTTCACTCTGTTAATTATGACTCAGTTTGGGAGGCTTGCATGTGGGAAGGAAGGTGAGGGGGAAATTTTTGGACATATAGTTTGACCTTTTAATATGTTGTATTGAAGCAGTTTGTATTCCAGATATAAGCAGTGTCAGTCAACATAATTAGTGGAGATTATTGGGTAATTTATTAAATCAAAGATAGATGGATTATTTTATTCTTTATGTTAAAGACATATCACTCGGATATTGCATTCAGCCTCAGCCCTCAAAGACTGTTCTTAGAATAGGCCTCCAGGATTCTCAGAATATTTATATTTGCCTCCTGGAATCCAGAATTCCTTTAAGACACAGTATCAGCTCTATCACAATTCACAGCTCTATTCTGTCACTCCAGTACTCTTTTTACCCAGGCATTTTCCTTCCAGAAAGTGTTTAGTACACCTACCAACCTGTCATATAAATATGCTTGTTAACAGTTACACGTTCCAGTTAATCTATCCTATTTTACCCCTATACCTTAATTTCATTCTGCATTATTATGTTTATGACTTCTGCTTATATATGACTGTATCTTTTAGAATACTCATTGCAATTTTTATTCCTGCATTTTACCAATTTCTGGTAAATTTTAGTCCTAACACACAATTCATCCTTACCTGTGTCCTTCTCAACCATATCTCTTCCACCCCAGTTTTCTTGGTCCTTAGTTTTAGAAGCAAAATAAATTCAACTTTCTGATTTGATCTATATGGAACATCTGTAAAGGTTTCACCTATGCCTTAAAAACTTAGCATCTGAAAATAACAAAACTGTTCTGATGAGAGAAAAAAAGTAGCTTAGTTAGTTCCATGCTGCCCTTCATTTAGCAGTGAACTGCATAAACATATATATATATATATAAAATATAAAACGTAGGCTAAATTTGCAAAAATGTTTAAAGTAAGTGAATCTGAACTCACTCTGGTGCAAAGTCTAGAGCTGAAGGTAAAACACTAGTTATTTCTCTGAATTCCCTGCTAACACATGGAATGAATCATACAGAATTGCTAAGAAGGATCTCTCACATTTTTGATGCCTTAAGTTTTAGCTTTCATATTTTCCAGATTCTGTACTGCATTACTATATAACTCTGAACTTCATATGAAGTGTTAGCAAGTTCTCCTCGTGGTTCAGTCAGACAAAACAACCCTTTTAGAGCCCAAGAACCAAGGACACGTTGCAGCTTCAGGCCCAAAATGTACAAACAGTGAACTGAGGAGAGCAACCTGGGAGGATGGGACTTCAGAATGTGCATCTGTAATTGGATAATTAACATCAATATGCAAATGGACCAAAACTTACAATAGTGTGACAACATGTCACCAGTCATGCATCTTGGGTGTAACCTCAGCCAGGCTCTTGTACTGCCCAAGGTGTAGTCTTTAAAGGCCTTTTCAATAAATACCTGCTTTATTCCTTTAACACTGTCTAGCCTCTGTTCTAGGTAGTCTCTCCAGGCATAATTTTCATCAGTCAATCTTGAAACTGGTATGTCTAAATGTTTGCTCATCTAGAGTGACAACTAACTGGCTCCAACCTGCCCCGAGCAGTTCTTTTGTAGTTATTTAAAAATACTCTACCTGTGTCAGAAAAAAAATCTCAAAAATGAGTTTGCTAGGAAATAATCAAATGTACATTCTTCATCTACAAGTTAAAGTTTATGTTTTATTTTAATGGCATTCATTAATTGGGAAGAGGAGAGGACCAGAAGATAAGGAATTCCTTTTTTTTTTTCTTCTTTCAGGCTGGAAACACCGATGCTTTATTTTACTGTGTCAAACTACAGTTGCTGCTTCAAATGTAAAAATAGAAGACTAAATGAATAAGGCAATTCCTGTATTCAAGGATGTGTGAGAATATTTAATCTACACTCCAGCCCCTGAAAAGGAATTATAAGCATTTTCTAATGTTTATTCATGGGAAAGCTCATGTTATGTAATGTTTGAGTATATTAAATGGTCAAAAGCATTCCATTAGCCAGATGCTGGGAAGTCAGTGGGGTGGCTGTTGCAGCATTTAGTCTCCTTGGAGTGGTAAACTGAATGGCCAACAAAACAGAGGGGAGCTGCATCTAAGTTTTCAGCAGAGCAAAATATGATGCATTTTAAAAAAAGCGTTAGAAGCCAGAAACAAAGAAAGCAACCACAACCACTTGTCAAAGCAGATAAAAAGTTTTCATACTCCTTTAAGCTGGGGTGCACAATAATAGCACCTGAAGATATCTCCAAGAGACACTTTTTAAGTGTCAAAAGTAACCACTTGTTTGATAGATTCCAATGTTACTTCTGGCTGTAAAAAGTTCCTATAACTCATACTGCTTGGCTCTGAGTGGTATCAAAGACTCAACACACAGAAACACCAACCAGAGCAGACAGCTTGCAGAATGAAGGAGTCCAAAGCTGATGGCAACTGAAGCTCTCTGAAAATGTGGAGGCAGTACAGAAAATTTAAACAGCATTTCATAATGCATCTGTAAAATGTGGAGTCAACAAAATGAGTATAAGCTGGAATGTAGCCATAAATCTCCTTTTAGCAGTATGTGGTCCCTCAGCATTCAATCTCACTGAGAAAAGATAACAACTATAAAGCTGTCTTGCAGTTTCAGAAGAAAACTAGTAAAAATGTAACAGGGACACCTATGAGTATTGGAAGGATGGGGAACTAGATGAGATTTATGACTAGAAATCTATCTGTCTTAAAATCATTGCAGCCTTTTCAACGGGAAGGAAAGTCTTGGCCAGGTACTTCTCATATCTTGAGAGAAGTTTCTGGTTTTTAACAAAAAAAAAAAAAAAGAGAAACGTTAAGTGAGAGTTGTCTGACTATATGTACATCTCAAGATCTAACTTGCCTTAAAGGTATGATGACTGCCTTTAAGGGTGAGTTTCATCTCATTCTGCAGCAGACTCCTACAAAACAGCCAGAAGGATCACATCCTAAAAAACCCTTGATTGTAAAGAGAATCCTGGTTGATGACTTCAGATATAGATATACAGCCTTCACTTGCCCAGAATCAGATGATACAAATCACTCTCTCAGCCAGAGGAATCTCAACTCAGCCAAACCTACAAGGCAAAGCACTTCAAAACAGGAGCCACAACACTGAGCAGTTTTGGAGGAAGGCAGCTGCCAAATGACATGGTGGGAGGGATCATCAACTGGTTAGTGAAACCATTTCTAGTAGATCACCAAGTGGTGTCTCCTTCAGAGTTTTAATTGTCTTCCAGTTTCAAATCACAGAATGCTTTGAATTAAAAGGAACATTAAAGACCATCTAGTTCCAAGCCCCTTGCCATGGCCAGGGACATATTCCACTAGAGTAGGTTGCTAAGGGTTTCATCCAGCCTGGCCTCGAACACTTCCAGGGATAAGGCATTGGCCTGTTTCAGGGCCTCACCACCCTCACAGTAAAGAATTTCTTCCTAATATTAAATCTAAATCTACTCTCTTTCAGTTTAAAACCATTCCCTTTTTTCCTATAACTACATGCTACTGTAAAAAAGCCTCCCTCCAGCTTTCCTGTAGGTTCCCTTCAGGTACTTTAAGGCCAGCAATTAATTCACCTTGAAGCTTTCTCTTCCCCAGGCTGAAGAATCCCAATTCCCCTAGCCTTTCCTCATAGAAGAGGTGCTCCAGCCCTTCAATCATGCTGAAACTGGAACAGAACAAGAACCAGTCTGAACAAATCTCCATCACACACTGGGGTAATGAACTGATAATTATAACAGCCTAAAGGCATCTGTGTTTGCACTGACTATACTAAATAGCTCTTGCTCATCAAATCAGAAAAGATAGGTGAGTTTTGCTCATTAATTCACTTTCTGTGAAGTCAATACCAGTCTGGAACCTTTTCTAATATGTGCATTTCTCATATCTAATCTTTTCTGCTTGAGGCAATGGAAGAACAAACGAATGTAACAGTGATGTTATTGAGCCATAAACAGCACAAGAGCAAGGAGGTAGAGCTTTCAGAGGAGAAGCATCTCAAAACCACCACTTTTTTGGAGCTTTAGTGTATAAAGTTAATTTACCTAACGAGATTTCCTTTTTTTTCTTTTTAAGTGTAATACCTAAAGCTAATTTCCTTCATCACTGAAAATAAGACCCCTAGTGAATGCTAAATCTTCCATAGTGAATACTAGTTATGCAGTTTACATAGTGCATTTGAAAATCATTCTCAACATGATTAAAGCCTTTTACTTCTTATATATATATATGATCTTGGCTATCACTAGGGAGTGATCCTGTAGCTTCTAGATCATGCAATACAGTCTTCATAGTTTTAGCAAAGGCAATAAGTATTTCCTCCTGTGGTTATGAAACACTTCATACCTTCTGCAGCTCAGGCACAGCCAAAGATATGCAATACACAGCAAGGAGAGCTCATATGCAAGTACACAGTGATGAACCCTCAAAAGTACATTCTGCTTTGGCTTTTCTAGCTCTGTACAGAAGATGATAACCTTGAATGCACTGAAATAACTTAAAGTTATTGTGAGGGGCCAAAAAATGCTCCAAATGGTTTTATAAAGTATTATATTTATACAATTGAGAAAAGTTTAAATGGCTTATATTTTAAAAATGTAGAACGTCTTAAAATACATTGTTTTAATTATTTGAAAGTGTTTCAGCTGCTCAAACTATATAACTTTAATTTGGAAAGCCTGTTGAAATATGCATAGATTTAAAGTATTTTTAAAATTGATCCAAAAATTCCTTCTCTTAATTCCAGTTTCTCATTAATTAAAAATATTTTTCATTCCAATTGCTCTAAATGCAGTTTTCAGTTAAGAATGTCCATGTGCCTTTGATTTCAAAAAGTAAAGAGCCACAATAAAAAAGTAAATTTTATTTTTAATTTAGATAAAAAAAAGAAATAGAAAAAAAGGCACATCACAAGTTCTGGACTAATATTCTCTTCTTTGCCATAAAAACACACAACGCACAGAATACCAATGTGAGCTTGCCTCCTCATGCTACTGGATTTTTTTCTAAGTTTGGTCTCTAAAATTCAGTCCTGAAGTTAATTTCACAGGGTGAATTTCTGAAGAAAGTTGTCATTTTTCTTCAGTAGAATTAGCCTTTTCCCCAGAGCTTGAAGGGACTATTGTGATCACCTTGTTGGAATAGTCAAGGTCCTACCTCCATGCAAAAACCCTTACTACTTTTGAATGAACACAGAGCACCTTTGAGGGGCTCATCCACGACTAGCTTAAGGAATATTTATGAAGTCCATTTAACTGGCCTCTTACTCTTCTTTTAGATACGATAAAGGGACTTCCCTCCACACCCACTGATCATAGATTTTCTAGGTTTTATTATTGTAATATGAATAGCAGTGCATTTTTCATTGTGCTACTGCCTGAAAAGCTTCCAGCCTCTCAAGATCCTGTTGGCATTTCTCACACTAGATCTGGACAATCATACAAATGGTTTTCATGTTGCCTAAACCAAGGAAAGGCAAGCGAATATTCTATAAGCAATTGGCTGATGTCTCATGATAGTTAGCCCTTGTTCTTGTGAGAGATTTTAGCTTTCCAGATGTCTGCTGGAAGTTTAACACAGTGAAGAGGCAGTCTAGGAGGTTCTTGGAGTGTAAGGAAGATAAATTCCTGGCACATCTGGTGTATGAGCCTACCAGGGACAGTGCCCTGCTGGACCTGATGTTTATGAACAGAGAAGGGTTGGTGGGAGATGTGGTGGTCAGAGGCTGCCTTGGGCATAGCAACCCAAAAATGATAGAGTTTACAATTCTTGGTGAAGTGAGGAAGGGGTCGACCCCCCTGGGGTACCTTGGACAGTCCTTAACAACAAAGGAGTCCAGGAGAGCTAGACATACTTTCAGAAAGAAATCTTGAAAGCACAGAAGAAGGCCATCCCCACGTGCCAGAAGATGAGCTGATGCATGAAGAATACGGGCCTGGCTGAACAGGGAGCTCTCACAGGAAATCAGAAGAGAAAAAA